>CM062292.1:405208477-405808477 GCA_031216915.1 Pictodentalium vernedei | reverse complement strand
ATCGACATGCAGTACACCTTTGTACAAAGCATCATCGAGCCCTCATGTGGGCAACCAGGATAAAGTGCCTTGTCCAAGGACACAATGCAGGTCATAGATTTCTTTTTGACCTTTTACTTAATATAACTGCAAAAAATGACCGACACTATATATTTATCAAATGTCAACAAAACCATATGTGACCTCTCATTTGAACAAGCTTATTAAGCTTGTTCCAATGAGGGGTCACACGATATGGTTTTGTTGAAATTTTAAACAGTAATTAAAATAAAAAAGTTTGATATCCTGTGTGTTGGGTAATGGTTTTCCCAGAGGAGAAAGTCATACCCGGAAAAAGCTTATAACCATTCTGTGGCAGGTTAATCACTTAATTGTTTGAAAACTAATATAAACATCTTATAACCATTCTATGGCAGGTTAATCACTTAATTGCTTGAAAACTAATGTAAACATCCGATGCTGTTAAAAAATGTCCTGGATAGTGCTTGAATATTACCTTGATTAGTCCTGGATTTTTTCTCCCTCATCAAGGCTACAAGTCACTGATTTCAATATCATAATGTGGAGCCCTTCTTAACCCTTTACCTAATGAATTGACTGCATCCATCCGCATAATTTACAGAGTGCGAAATTATATTTTTATACTGTACCAATGACCCAGACTTAGCTGGTGCTAACTCTAACAAAACCAGGGCCAAACACAAATTTTGCCCCCCAATCCCCAAAATTTGCATCCAAAACAAAAAGAAATCATGTCCTAAAGGACCTCCATACTACGCCTCTACTGCGCATGCGCAGTGATGCAGTCGTCCCGAAATTGACGCCAATTATCATTCTCTGTTTGGCCCTTCATCAGTCAACATCTCACTGATCTTTGTGCTTGTAAATCTCAGTTTAAAGGATGCCAGACACGTAATTTTTGGAGAAAATGTGATTCTAAGGAGGATAGAAGGAGGAGAGGAAAAAGAAGTGGCAAAAAATAATCAGGGCTGTACTTAAAATTTTTTTGATGAAATTATGTTAAGTTGCCTATTTTCGAGGCATGGGCCTCTTGTTGTCATTCTTGCTAATTGTTGCACTGCTTATTCAGTGTTTCCTCTCCCCTAGCCTTCTAAAGTCCCCCCTGGCAATTCTCCCATGCTTTTGGCATATTTTTGAGAAATTTCATTTCTAAAATTTCCTGGGAGAGTTGCTTGGTTACAGAATGTTTTCTGTTATTTTCCCCATAGTTACGTTTTCACCCATGGGTGTATAACGTTTGTGTTCTGCATCTTCCATCTGATGTTCTACAGATTCTCCCCTGGGAGTCTCTGTTTTGCATCAGATAGAGTGTAATTGATGACTGATTCCGGGCCAGTTTTTTCAGTGCCTGGAGTCATGTTTTCTAGTGTGTTTACACTGTTTGTTTTCATTGGCAACAGCCTTTTTTGAGGGGGGCTGTTTGCCTTTGTGGTAGTTTATCTCATTATAAGATACATTTATATTATCCGAAAGTGTTTCATTAATTATTTTATATAAATTTAAAATTTTTGACCACACTTTGCCATCGGATCCATCGGGGCTCAACGTTACTTTTCAGCAACTTGGGCTTCTCTGAAAAAATATTTTTTCAAAATTATTTTGTTTTGCAATTGTTTTTTCATTTATTAATGGATCATGTTATTATGTATCTTTGTGTCAGGGGTTTTTGCGAGTAACTAGGACTTATTGTTGTTCTTTCACAATGAAGGGACGTTGTTCAAATTGTAATAGGAAGAAATCTTCCTCTGACTTTCATGATCATTGTATTAATTGTAGTCAGTGTTCTCGTATTAATCCCTGTCCTATATGTGAACATTGGGATGAGAAACATTGGAAACGTGTGTCACGATATGTTGTTTCTGGAGAAAGAGCGATGCCGGCTCTTTCTCCACAAGGTCACTCTACTCTCTCAGTTTCTATTTCAGACGAACCAGAACAGGGTGATGTTTCCATGTTATCTTCTTCAAGTGTGCGTCCGTCGTCACAAATGAATTCAGAGCTAGCAGCAAAAGTGCTCATGGAGATTAGACAAATGTCGTCCGCTGGCTCGCCCAGTGTAGCGTCCATTCACCGAATGGTTCGGCAGCCGGGTTCGTCCGATGCAGTCCAAGAGGAAATTTTGGGTGATGCGAGCACTATAAACATATTAGATGCACACCCAGTGACGGCGGATAGTAAGCGAGAACGGAGGAAGCCTTTTAGTCCGGTTCCTAGCTCGTCCAGGTCCAGCCGGGCAGCGAGCGAGAGAGGTCCCTCTCTCGTACAACAACATCTGGGACCAGATGTTGTGGTACAAAATGTGTCTTTAGCGGAGCATACGTCCGTCGCTCGGGACGCTCCGTTGTATAAGCAGTCCGCAGAGACTGTTAAGGCTTCCTCTTCTCGTCAGCGCACACGACCGCACCTTGGCTGCGTGACCGCCGATATATTACCAGCTTCGCCGATGAAGGATTCTTCGGCGACCAGGTCACACCATCCAGCAGCCAGGGATTTGAGACCGATGGACTCCGGACGTTTGCATAGGAAAAGTATGCGGGAGCCATCTGATGCGGAGCTGCCCTCGGCGAAGCAGCGAAAGACTGCGCCTCCGCAGGTCTCGACGCCGGACATTCTTGTGCAGATAGCACAGCTTATCGCAGCATCCCAGCAGCCGACAGAAACGGTGTCGGATCGAGAATTATCCGACGGCGCTGGGTCGGTACGCTCCGCCGAAGCATCGGGGGCGGACGACCGGGAACATCGTGAGGTCCGACCGGATGGTGAAAGGGATACGGATGACTTGGAGCTATCCCTTTCGGAACAACATAAAGCTGCCGTGGACTTCATCCGGCACTTTCTCCCTCAAGTTGTTCCGTCGGGCCAGACTGCTGCGCTTCCGGACAAGAGAATTATAGCGTCATTGGACTCTGAATTTTTTGAGCGGTTCAGGGACATCACTCCCGAGTTTCCGTCGCAGTCCAATAATGTTGCTAGAACATTTGAATTATTGAACGACGCTATATTTAAACTTGCTTCCAGGACGGGGAAAGCAGGTTTCTTGTCCGCTAATACTCTCAACCTGCCTTTCATTAATGCAAGGAATAAATTCGATACGGCAGGACAGGGTATACCGAGAGTTCCTCTGCGTATGGACGACGAGGCGGAAGACTTAGAGCTATCATTACCGTCGTCAGCTTCTATTCCAACCGCGGTGTTGGAAACAGCTATTGCGTCTAACAGAGCCAATTTAGATGCCTTATCTTATGCAGATCACCTTACTAAGGCGTTATCACTGCGCCTTCAAGGGGAAGAGTTTCAGGATATACAATCCTCTTTAAGACTTCTTTCAAGGGCAGTAGCTTATTCCACGTGTAACTCCGCCCTTTCAGTGGCAAATCTGGAGTTGGTTAGACGTGACGCAGCCCTAGCTACATCCACACTAGTGGATTCTAAGGTGAAGAACTCTCTTAGAGTCACTTCGGTCTCAGGAGAACTTCTCTTTGACGGCAAGCTTTCCGCTATTTATGATAAAATTAAAAAGAAAGCTAATGATTCTCTGTTGTTCAGATCGGCTCCTAAAAAGTCGGATACAGCAGACACGAATAAGACAGGCACTTCTGGGTCTAATGCGCCCAAGAGAGGTTCCTATAGAGGTTCCGGTGCGTCCTCTTGGTCTTATTCGAGAGACCGTCAGGATAGCGACTCTCGTTCGGGACGTCCTTCAGGCCGGGACAATCGGTCGGACGCCCCGAGGTCGACGAGGCGAGGTGCGGGTCGTGGAAGACGTGGTTTCTCCTACCGCAGGCCTCGCAGGTCCAGGAGGTGATGGCTTAAACCTCTATCGCGTTCCGGTTGGCGGAAGATTGTCGAGTTTTTCACAAGAGTGGGCGTCGATTACGGACGACCCTTGGGTGAGAGGAGTGACTTCGGAAGGTCTAAAGATATCCTTCAAACGAAAGCCTCCATTAACTCGAAGCCCAAAGTGGACTCATCTTCAGTCAAATCCACAGAAAAGAGACGCTCTGTTATCAGAGGTGCAGTCTCTTTTAATGAAGAACGCGGTAGAGGTCGTAGAAAACCAGGAATCTCTGGGATTCTACAGCCATCTGTTTCTGGTTCCGAAACCAGACGGCTCGTTCCGTCCAGTCATAGATTTGAGCTGGATAAACAAGCTGATCGTCGCTCCGAAGTTTTATATGGAGACGATTCGATCGGTCAGAGCGAGTATTCGGGTGAACGATTATGCAACGAGCATAGATCTCAAAGATGCGTACTTTCACGTCATGGTACATCCGACATTCCGAAAGTATCTACGCTTTGCAGTCCTGGGAGTGGTGTATCAATTCCGGGCGATGTGCTTCGGATTGAATCTAGCACCCTGGGCTTTCACTCGGGTAATGAACTCGGTAATGATCTACTTCCGAGCTCATTCGTCTGCGGTAACGTCGGCCTACCTGGACGACATTCTTCAGAGGTACGGCAACGAGTTAACACTTCAGAACGATGTTCAGAATCTTCTTCTATTGCTCCGACGTCTCGGTTTTATAGTAAACGAGGAGAAGTCAGATCTGGTGCCGTCCAAGTCATTCACTCATCTGGGAATGAGCTTTGAGACGCACAACAATCTCGTTCGTCTGCCGTTAACCAGAGCGAAATTAGTCAGTTGTTACGCTCGCTATTGTCTGCACGCAGACAAAGTCACGGCGAGAGAATTTATGAGACTGATAGGTCTGTGCGGAGCCGCCGCGGATCTCATTCCGATGGGGCGGCTACGCACACGTCCTCTTCAAATTTTCCTGACTCAGAATTGGAGTGTGAAAATTCATTCGCTCGATGTAGACGTTCTCTTGTCAGATCAAGTGAAACAAGAGATTCAGACTTGGGCAAACATTCAGTGGTTAACTCAAGGAGTTCCGCTGCAGTTGCTGGATCCGAGTTTTACTGTTATGACGGATGCCAGTCAAACAGGTTGGGGTGCATCATTAATCCCAACGGATTCGAGATGCCAGGGTCTTTGGGATCCGCAATTCCTGTGCAAGCACATAAACATCAAGGAAATGATGTCAATTTGGCTTGCGTTACGTCACTGGATGGACATTATTCACGATGCTCATGTCCAAATCCTATCCGACAATACGACAGTAGTGGCGTATATACGGAATCAGGGAGGCACTCATTCAGTTCCGTTGTTCAATCTAACGGAAAGAATCCTTCTGTTTGCATTAGAACATCACGTTCTTCTTTCGGTCCGTCACATACCGGGTCGTCTGAATGTGCTAGCAGACTCCCTTTCACGAAAGGGTTGCTTGTTGCCGTCGGAGTGGACTCTCAACAAACAAGTATTCAATCAGATTTGCTACCAATGGGAACGGCCAATGATAGACTTATTTGCGACACATCTCAACAATCAGTTGCAGACGTATGTGTCTCCGTGTCCGGATCCAAGAGCATTTGCAGTAGACGCTCTGTCGATCCCTTGGGACGGAATGATAGGATATGCGTATCCTCCAGCGCCGTTAATTCAACAAGTATTGCTAAAGATAAAACAATCTCAATGCAAGATTCTGTTGGTAGCATCTCTGTCGCCACAGAGACCGTGGATAAATCTACTCAGGTGTCTGTTGTGGGACCTACCGCAGAAGCTTCCTCCACGAGAGGATCTTCTTTCGCAGGGGAAATCGCGCCAACTCCATCACAACCCGCAAGGTCTCAACCTTCACGTTTTTCCGTTGTGCTTCTTGCATGGCAAGCACTTTACAGGACGAGCAGTGGACGCGATTTCTAACTGTAGGAGGACCTCCTCTTCGCTAAACTATGCGGCTAAGTGGAAGGTTTTTCGTCGTTGGTGTAGGGATCATTCTGTAGATATATTTGATCCCTCTATACCAGACATTGCAAACTTTCTAGTATACTTGTTTGACGAAATCAAACTGCAGCCTGTTACTATAAAGGGTTATAGATCTATGTTATCTGATACCTATGCACATCATGATAGTTTACAAATTGGATCTAATGTCTCTTTATCGAAGTTGGTTAGAAACTTTTCGATAAATAGACCCAGAACTCTTAGATTAATTCCTAAGTGGAATTTAGCTTGGGTTCTCCTTAAATTGAAGGAAAAGCCATTTGAACCTCTTGGGACAGTAGATTTCAAATTCTTATCTTATAAGACAGCTTTTCTCTTAGCTTTCTCTTCTGCCAGAAGAGTCAGTGAGCTTCATGCACTATCGGTGGATGATTCTCATTATCGTAGTGTTGGGAACACTATCACCTTCACTACTAATGTGGGTTTTTTAGCTAAGAATCAGGCTCCTAATAAATATCCGGAACCTATTGTTATTAAGGCTCTTCCATCTTCAGACGGGCGTAGGCCTTTACTCTGTCCTGTTAGAGCACTACGTATCTATAAACAGAGATCTCAGTTTATCAGAAAGGGACGGAAACGTTTCTTTCTGTCTTTGATGCCTAATAGAAAGGACATTTCAGTCCATTCTATTGCTAGATGGATTCAGTTAACTATCCGTACTGCTTATGAAGATTTATCTTCTTCTCAGCAGTCTGTGCTTAAGATTTCTGCTCATGAAGTAAGAGCTCTTTCTACTTCCTGGGCTTATGCTAATAGTGTTGCTATTACAGATTTAATGAAGAACGCTTATTGGTCTCAGCCATCCACATTTACGAATTTTTATCTCAGAAATATTGAGTCCATTTCTGGAGACCTGCATTGTTTAGGTCCGTTATCTGTTGCTCAGAATGTCGTCCACTAAACAGTTGCAACTATAGTTATGCAGGCTTTCTGTTCCGGCAGTGACTCCGTCCGGCTGCCCTCTTCGCTCTGGGCTATTTGACCCAGGGCAAGGGGAAGGGGGGGGTGGGGGGGGGGGGTGTTCCCTTAGGTCACCTGCTTTATAGTGAAAAGCAAAGGAATGCCTCCTCCAAGTCAGTATTTCTGAGTCGCTTCCGGGATGGTTTTAAAGTGTAATATTAATGTTTAAATTCATTCATGTCTTATTTTTAAAGTGTAGCTCGGTGTGAAGCATTTGTATATGTCAAGTGTCAAACGGGCTTTAATATACAATACTCGGACACTTTTAAATGATTATAAAGAGTCTCAATTCTCTGGACTACTTTATTATTGGCTTGCTTTAAAAATAATTAGTATAAGGGTTATACTGGATGTTAATAGAGAACATGAATGTTATTGTGCTCAATTATTAAGGGTAGTGTATCTTTCTAATTTAATATTAAATAAGAAAGATACATGTAAAGCCTAATACTCCTTTTCTCCTTAAGGGGTTACCTCTTTACTATATAGTTGAGCTTATTGGATTTTCCTCTATGTCCTAGGCCCTCCAGCCTGTTTACTATTCAGCTAAGTCTGGGTCATTGGTACAGTATAAAAATGTTAAAAAATTTATAGTAATTTATATATTTTTTATACTTACCAATGACCCAGACGGGGATGGCCCTCCCTGGAGTTGGGAACTCTTGCCTCCCCGCTGAGTACATAGCGCTGACCAGGCACTGCCAGTAAGAATGATAATTGGCACCAATTGCGGGACGACTGCGTCACTGCGCATGCGCAGTAGAGGCGTAGTATGGAGGTCCTTTAGGACATGATTTCTTTTTGTTTTGGATGCAAATTTTGGGGATTGGGGGGCAAAATTTGTGTTTGGCCCTGGTTTTGTTAGAGTTAGCACCAGCTAAGTCTGGGTCATTGGTAAGTATAAAAAATATATAAATTACTATAAATTTTTTAACTTTTCAAAGGAGATTTGTAACATGAGTATTTTTATGCCACCAGCATGGGAAGATACTATGCCACCAGCATGGGAAGCCTTAGTTTAGCAAGAATTTGCTCATAAATAGACAGAACGCAAACGTGAACTCGTTGGAATGGCATAGTCATATTTCACTCGAGCTTATGGCTCTCACAAAATATGATTACGCCATTCCAACTCGTTATATAAAACACCCACTGATTCAAACACACATCACGTTCTGTGTTTATTAGAACATCTCCATGCATTAAAATTCATTTAAATGAACAAAATTTAATTCCTATGTTTAAACCCAAAGGTGAAGAGTCTGTTATTTTTGTTGAAGTGGTCCTGATCAAATGGATCAATAAAAAATCAAAACAACCTTTTGGGAGCCAGTCTAAATTACATTTGTTGTCCTTTCTATTGGGCGTTTTTGTTGAAAAATTTGTATTGCCTTTTCACCACAGCTGGTGTCCATGTGCCTTGTGGCACTCTCCAATAAATTGTAAGAATATAATTTATACAGTAGAATCCTCTTAATTGAAATATTTTGCCAGTGAAAATTATTCAATTAACAGGAGTATACAATTAACAGGGATTTGGTTAGTTTCTTGTGTTCTGGGGGTAAACTGAGCATTTATTGTATTATATCTTGTTTGACAGAGCTCATAGAGCTCTGTCAAACAAGATATAATAGAATAAATGCCTGTATTGGATGTAGTGGGGCCAAAAAGGTTGATAAGGGGAATTTGGTGCGTGTCACAGTAATTTTTTTGACATATTACAAAAATTTGTACACAATTATCAGGAGTTTACTCTGCAACCCATATGCAATTAACAGATCAAATTTGTACTGAAGGCATGGTAAATGGTTTTGTGTTTGAAAATTATATTCAATTAACAGGGATATACAATTAAAAGATATCCAATTAAGTGGGCTCCACTGTACAAACATTTTTCTTTCTACTGCTAGCAAACAATAAGCTAATTCAGACAGTGTAAAGCTACTAAAGTTGCTTTCAACACTCTTCAAGAGAGCCACAATAGTGGCTTCTAACAATCAACTAGTCAAGCAGTTGGAAAAAGAAAAATTGAAACATTTCTATAAAGCCATATCATGTTACCCATCACTGAAACAAGGTCATATAGTTCGTTCCAATGGAAGGTCCCATGACATGCTTTTGTTAAATTTGATATCCTATGTATTGGATATAGTGTTATTTGGATATTTCTGAATAAAATAAATCGATGCTAGAATACCATATTTGGACTTTGTTGTACTGGGACACAGTTAATGCAAAAAGTTTAAAGCTAGGAGCAAAACTATACTGTTTATAAGGATTTGTTTTGTTACAGTTTATTGAAGAGTGTCTTCTCACCATAATGCTCTCCAATACATTATAAAATAAAACATTTTGTTATGAACAAGTCTGTCTACCAAAATATTCTTTCGCTGTATCAGCTAACAATGGTTTTCCAGACTGAGGCTTTTAAACAGGGTTTCTAATGTCCTTAGTTCTTGAAAGTGCTTGTATTTGCATTTGTATCACGTTTTTCAAGGCCTTGAAATAGTGGAAAATGGGATATTTTGTACAGTGTTATTGAACAGTACTTTAATTTTGTCAATATCTATTGACAGTCAATCATTTTGTATATAATAATTGTACTTAATATCAGTTGTATGAAAAATAAATTACTTTACAACCAATAAAAATGATAAATCACATACTTCAATGCAAAAACGTGGTAGATAATATAGTGGAACCCTGTTAATTGAATAGACACTTTTCCAATGAAAATTATTTAATTAACAGGAGAATTCAATTAACAGGGATTGTGTCACTTTCCTGTATTCTAGAGATAAACTTAGCAATTATTCTATTAGATCTTGTTTGACAGAGCTCTGTGAGCTCTGTCAAACAAGATATAACAGATTAAATGGCTGTATTGGATGTACTGAGGCCAAAGAGGTGTATAAACAAAGGAAAACTGGGGAGAGTCAAGATAATTTCTCGACAAGTTACAAGATTTTTTATTCAATTAACAGTTTACACCATAGTCTATTTTCAATTAACAGGTCAAATTTCTACTGGAGGTATGGTAAATGGTTTTGTGTTGGGAAATTATATTCAATTAACAGGATTATTCAATTAAGAGATATCCAATTAAGTGGGCTACACTGTATTGTCTACTCAAAATTTGCTGATGATCACCTCCACGTATCGACATATTTGTACATAAAAACTGAATGTGCACACGTTTATGTTTGTTTCTGTAATAGGATTTATCAACACTTTCAACAACCTGAGTCATATCATGTTGGTCAGTTTTATGGGTGGAGGAAGTTTATTTATTTATTGGTGTTTAAGGTCATATACTTATGCACAATGGCTAACCATGACCGTGACAGTTTTACGGGTGGAGGAAGCCAGAGTACCCGGAGAGAACCACCGAGCAACGATGAGCAGCTGTCAGCTCTCCAACATCGTAACTCTGAACTCTGCGCCTCGGCACAGGCAGGGTTAGATTGGTTGAAGACATGCGCACCATCGACATGCAGTACGCCTTAATACACAGTTCCATCGTGACCCCATGTAAGCAATTGGGTTAAGTGCCTTGCCCAAGGACACAACGCGGGAGTGCGAATCAGTCGCTGAAATGGTCACCCATCCAACTACTAACCGTGCTCGACGTTGCTTAACTTCGGTGATCTGACGAGAACTGGTTACCACGACGCCACCGCACCCCCTGGGTGGAGGAAGCTGGAGCACCCAGTTGAAAGAATGTGTACTGTAGGTGTACAGAAGGTTGGCCATAGGCTATTAATAGTACTCCGTAATAAAACAGTTTTTATGTGTACCCATACTATGTATGGTACACATAATGCCGGCATCCGGGGTGGCCATCTGCCGTTTGTCCATCCTTTGTCCGTCTGTCTGTCCATCCATCCGTCTTTCTGTCCAGCATCCGTATCCATTTCTTTGGCATTCGATAACTTGAAAAATATTGCTTGGATTGTCAAGTTACTTTATATTTGTTTTCAGGTTACTGATGTGCCGAGCTGTATAGTTTTTGGTGTAAATCTGATAGTATGATCCTGAGATATTAACTCTTTATCCTTCAAATTGAGAATTCTTCCAATCCCTTTGGAATGAGATAACTCAAAAAATATGAATCCAATTGTCATGTTACTTTATATATATCTTCAAGTTACTGATGTTCCAAGCTGTATAGTTTTTGGTGTAAATCTGTTATTTTGATCCTGAGATATTAACCCTTTATCCTTCAAATTGAAAATTTCTCCAATTCCTTTGGCATTCGATAACTTGAAAAATATTTCTTGGATTGTCAAGTTACTTTATATTTGTGTTCAGGTTACTGATGTGCCAAGCTGTATCGTTTTTGGTGTAAATCGGATAATTTGATCCTGAGATATTAACCCTTTATCCTGCAAATTGAAAATTCCTCCAATCCCTTTGATATTCGATAACTTGAAAAATATTGGTTGGATTATCTAGTTACTTTATATTTGTGTTCAGGTTACTGATTTGCCGAGCTGTATAGTTTTTGGTGTACTGTATAGTTTTGGGTGTAAATCTGATAATTTGATCCTGAGATATTAACCCTTTATCCTTCAAATTGAAAATTTCTCCAATCCCTTTGGCATTCGAAACCTTGAAAAATATTGCTTGGATTGTCGAGTTACTTTATATTTTTGTTCAGGTTACTGATGTACCGAGCTGTATAGTTTTTGGTGTAAATCTATTATTTTGATCCTGAGTTATTAACCCTTTATCCTTCAAATTGAAAATTCCTCCAATCCCTTTGGCATTCAATAACTTGAAAACTGTTGCTTGGATTGTCAAGTTACTTTATATTTGTGTTCAGGTTACTGATGTGCCGAGCTGTATAGTTTTTGGTGTAGATCTGATCATTTGATCCTGAGATATTAACCCTTTATCCTTCAATTGAAAATTCCTCCAATCCTTTTGGCATGAGATAACTCAAAAAATATCAATCCGATTGTCATGTTACTTCATATATGTGTTCAGGTTACTGATGTGCCGTGCTGTATAGTTTTTGGTGTAAATCTGATAATTTGATCCTGTGATATTAACCCTTTATTCTTCAAATTGAGAACTCCTCCAATCCATTTCTTCAGCATGCGATAACTCAGTAAATATTAATCCGATTATCAGGTTACTTTATATATGTATTCAGGTTACTGATGTGGTGTGCTGTATAGTTTTTTATGTAAATCTAATAATTTGATCCGGAGATATTAACCCTTTATCCATCAAATTAGGCACTCCTCCAATCCATTTCTATATGTACCCATACCATGTATGGTGTACATAATATCGACATCCGGGATGGCCCTCCGTCATACAGCTTTCTGCTAGTTGCACGTATGGGTACACATCTGACGATTTCATCGGCCTATTTTTAAAATCTATTTTCAGTTTATGTTGTGATTGGACTTTTTGCTCTTGCTGGAGCTATGGGTCTTTATAGCTGTGGCAAACCATTATGGACTAAAGTTTTCCCATTTCAAGTTGGGTAAATATAATTTTAATTTCTTAGTTTTCACAGAAAAGAACTTCTTGAACATATGGTTTTATTGAGATCACTGTTTTTATTTTATTTATTTGCAGCATGTTGCTTTTGTTGTGAATTCTTATTGGCATTAGATCATATCAGGCCTGAAAAAAAATTTCTTGTTTTTCATGCAATTTTTCCTCAATTTTATGATGAGGGAGGGAGGCTTTTTTTTTGTTTATTCACAAAACAGTTCTGAAAATAGTTGGAATTAGGAATTTACCTACTTACACTATAATGTGGCAAACCAGTGAAAATTTCCCATAATGTAGTTGAAAATTTAACCAACTAGATCTTGTTTGACAGAGCTCTGTGAGCTCTGTCAAACAAGATCTAGTTGGTTAAATATTTGTCCTACAAGTGCAAAATAGTGTCATAGAAGAGATTTCCAAATGAATAAAAGTTGATGAGGCACATTTTCTATGACGAGGAAGGTGCCTGAGAAACAAGAATTTTTTTTTAATAGCCTAAGTGTTATTAATTCTATTTTATGATGCATTTTCAGTTTGTTTACATTGTTTCAGTTCGTTTACATTGTCGAAACAACATATGCCAAGAGCTGCTGCAATTGTTTTTTAATTATAATTTCTACATTTAATAAACTTAATTTTAAAGAATAATTTTATGAGGCACATATTCTTAATGTGATGAAATCCAACTTTGAGGCCTGAAAATTTGATATGTTGTGCCACAAAGTAATAAAGTATGATAGTTTTAAAAATATGTTAATGAAACTGAGTACACAAATGAATGAACAATTTGAAATTTAGGCAAAAAAAAAATGTATTGATTCTCCGGCAATCCCTTCCAGTATTACTACAAAAACTGGAACTTGAAACTTCTAATGTTTTTTTGATTGATGTATTTAACTGAATTTTAAAAAACATAACTGAAGGTAGTCTCCAGCCTGTGGCTTTGCAGTTGTTTCTAGGCATGTCTTGGTGGCCTGTATAGGCCACCATGATTAGGGTAAAAACATATGTCAAGGCATTTAGAATGTAACATGCAAGTTTCTCCAGAGACAGTGTGTTGTGACACTTTTTCTGTTACAGTAAATAGTGAGCAAAGTCAGAATTAGGCCTCCAAGGCAGGCCTGAAAATAAGCAGTCTGACATTTGCAAAATGAGGTCCCCATAGGGTGAATTTGATGATACTATCCCATACAGTGGGCCTATTTATCCTCTGGGTGCCTCTTTCTGTTTAGTTTTGAGACCGTGATTCAGATTGAGGTTCACAGAGGGTAAATTTAGTGATGCTACCCTGCTGTGCAGGGTAGCATCACTAAATTCACCCACTGGGAACCTCATTTTGCAGATGACAGTCTGCTTATTTTCTGGCTTGCTGCAGGGTTAAAAATAAATGAGTTGATTTGTATAATTATGCATTTTCTATATTCTGTTGTGAAAAGACAGTAGAAAGCCTTTCAGTCAATGCTGATTATTCCATTTCCTAATCCTTCTCTGTACAGACCCGGAATGAATATTTACTTTTTCACAGACGACCAATCGCTGCAAGTGTCCCTATTATATATGGGGAATTAAATTAGCTGATTACAGGTTGCTGATACTAGAGCTGATTTCATTGGTCAATCTAATCGCATGTGCTTAAAAAAATTGTGGTTTTTGCCTAATTTATTTATTTATTTATTGGTGTTTAAGGTCACATACTTATGCACAACGGCTGATTGTGACCGCGACAGTTTTACAGGTGGAGGAAGCCGGAGAGAACCACTGAGCATAGACGAGCAACTGTCAGCTCCTCAACATTCTAACTCTGTTGAAGTTCTGCACAAGCAGGGTTACAGCAGTTGAAGACATGTTCACCATCGACGTGCAGTACGTCTTAGGACATGGCGTCATCATGTCCCCATGTAGGCAACCCGGATAAAGTGCCTTGCCCAAGGACACAATGCAACTCGTCCTGGACAGGGATCGATCTATGGGCCTCTAGCATAGAAGTCCAACAGTCTACCACTGAGCCACCATTCTCCCTTTTGCCTAATTATGTCACGGTACAATCTCAGTGGAGCAATTCAAAAACTTACAGAAGATTCAGATAGTGAATAAGATTTTAGCGACGATTCATCTGAATCAAGTGATGATACTTCATGTCATGACACTGATTATATGGGGACATTGAGGCATACAAATATGATAGACAATGACCTTGTTATGTTTGATCAGCCGTGCACATCGACAGGTGTTGGCAAAAGGGGGTGTGGCAACCTGGAAGCAACTTATTGCAATAGAAAGAAAACAAACAATGAAAATAAATATAAGTGGGCTGCTAAAGATGAACTACCAGATATATTTGCATTTACAGGCAGCCCTGGACTACGGAAACAAATAGATGACACAACAAATGAATTGGATGTTTGCAAATTCTTCATGAATGATGATGTGGCTGAACTTATTTATACATAGCAATACATCAAAAATTACCACTATATTCATTTGTCTGGATTCAAACTTCACCTGCTGTAATAAAGTTATTCTGGGGACTTTTGATGTTGATGGACATTGTTCAGAAATCCTCTCTATAACTATGTTTACAAACCTGAATCCAAGGGTCAGCTAGACTCAAAATGTGCTACCTATAGAAAGGGTGTAATGTATGTAGCATTACATATTGACAAATGCTTTCGAAATTTACCACACAAAGTTGAACTTCAGGATCCCAACTGAATCTGACAATGAAAGTGACTAATCCTTGTGGAAAAAAACAAGAATATCAATGTGTATGTTACTTGATTATTTCAAACTGATATTTGTGAAAATATCAAGTCCTGGGGTTTACAGTTACCTTTAAGAATAAAGTAGTGAATGAGTTAACAATGATGTCTTGAAGCCAGTCTATTTCATTAAATCATTTCATGGCTGTTTTGCATCAGCCACCACTTGATTGATTTTATGACAGTTTCAAGAAAATACTCAGCAGATAAAGAGTTGAAAATTAAACATCAAATGAGTGTATCTTCCAAATATTTGCAGATTTCCAGTGAATAAGTTACCATGCTGCTCTGGAACTATACAAGTGAGGTATCTGATACTAGGCCTTCTCTCTGTTGGTGTTGCTGTGTTTTGGGTAGTAGAGAGACATGCAAGGTAAGATTAAAACATCATCTCCTTTTTTCAGCTTAGTATTAGAGGCACACAGCTTCAAGAAACTTGAATGTTCTTGAAATTTAGCCCTTTACCCAATGCAATGACAAAAACTGCCCAGTGTTATTCACAAAAATCACCGAACCGTTTTCATTATTTTTTCATTTTTTGTCACAAAAACATAACTTATGACACCTCATTGGAATGTGCTCACTGAGCTCATTCCAATGAGGGGTCATAAGCTATGTTTTTGACACAAAAAAAATGGAAAAACAATAGTTATTTTAGAATTTTGTTTGCAAGTGTCATCTGCCTTTCATGTTAGGCAAAGGATTAAGCAGAGGCAGTGGAGGCTCAGTGGAAGTGGAGGGTCACAAATTTCCTAGACTACTGTGCGTGGTTTAGCCCGGGGGAGAAAAATTGTAATAATATATCAGCAAATATACAATTATCTACTGCAGTAACAGGTTTAGATGAGCATGCCATCGTGTGGTCGCTGTCTGGTCTATTTCTTTTTCTTCAAACATCTTCCAGCCTGAAGGCTAGCCTTCGGATTGGAAGATTGTTGAAGGATAAGACCTGAGTAACCAAATACAGGTTTCTTTGGCCAAATGCAACTAAATTTGTTTGAATTTGCAGATAATAATTGTAAAATATTACAGGAATGCCTGTATATTAACATGATTGAGTGCACCCATTTTTAACTCTTTTTATTACCACGTAAATGTCTGGAAAATGTGGAAGGGCACGTGTCCCCTGCCGCACCTTGGTTCTACCGCTTCTGAATTTAAGGTCTTTGACTGTGCTTGAAATTTTCTAATTTTTCTGTGAGTTTTTAGCTGCGATGAGCAGCTCTATATGTGGCAATGTCGGTCTGTCTGTCTGTCGGTCGGGTGGTCTGTCACCAAAGAGTTTAAAAAACACCACAACTCCTAAAATACTCGATGGAATGACACCATACTTGGTATGCAAGTGTATCTTCATGATGTCTACACCCTCTCAATAGTGCATGTCATTCGGATAATTTCTGTCACATTTATGGACTTGTCACCAACAAGTTTTTTTGTCACCAATGAGTTTTAAAACATCATTGGCGTTGCATGAATCGTTGCAGCTTCGGCACTGTGACAGTGCACTCTAGTTTTTTCAAAAAGAGCAGGTTCTGATTCCTTACAGCCACATACTCATGAAAATAATAGGAGAGTGTGTTAAAAAATGATTCCATTTGATTTCCAATAAAGTGTTTAATTGCCACCCCCCCCCCCCCCCAAATTTTTTGGGGGGACCTATTAAAATAGCCGGTGTCTGGACGTGTGGTTGACAATGAATATGAATAATTGAGTCTGACACGAAATCATTTACAGGTATAGATTTGACCTTTCAATTGCCTTTAAATTATAGTGTAAAATTATCAAGATTGTAGAAAAAATTTGAGGTTATGTCCAAAAATTCTTCTGACAACCTACATATTTTTCAACTCAGCCTAGGTATGTCCAATATAAGCATTTAATTTATTATGTCTCCCCTTCCCAGAAGGAAGACATATTCTTCTTCTTCTTCTTCTTCTTCTTCTTCTTCTTCTAGTACAAACTTTGTCCGGAGCAAAACTTTTTTGTCTTTTGACCTAGACCTTAGATATTTGGCATGTGGATGTATCACCATGAGCCAGTGTATCGCGTACCATAGTGACCTTCCTGTGACCTTGACCTTTGACCTGAAGGTCAGATTTATGTGCTTTTTAAGGGAAACTTTGTCTGGGGCATAACTTTTTTGTCTTTTGACCATAGGCCTTAGATATTTGGCATGTGGATGTATCACCATGAGCTGCTGTGTCGCATACCATGGTGACCTTAATGTGACCTTGACCTTTGACCTGAAGGTCAGATTTATGTGCTTTTTAAGGAAAACTTTGTCCGGAGCATAACTTTTTTGTCTTTTGACCATAGACCTTAGATATTTGGCATGTGGATGTATCACCATGAGCCGATGTGTCGCATACCATGGTGACCTTAATGTGACCTTGACCTTTGACCTGAAGGTCAGATTTATGTGCTTTTTTAGGAAAATTTTGTCCGGAGCATAACTTTTTTGTCTTTTGACCATAGACCTTAGATATTTGGCATGTGGATGTATCACCATGAGCCGGTGTGTCGCGTACCATAGTAACCTTCATGTGTCCTTGACCTTTGACCTGAAGGTCAGATTTAATTGCTTTTTTAAGGGAAACTTCGTCCGGACCAGAACTTTTTTGTCTTTTGACCTAGACCTTAGATATTTGGTATGATTGTCAATATTATTCATGTATATATAATTTGCAGTGCATTAAATAGAAAGGAAGGGGAGACATATGTTTTAGTGTGCTAAAACAGTTTCTAGTTTATTTATTTATTGGTGTTTACGGTCACATATTTCTGCACAATGACTAATCATGACCATGACAGTTTTATGCGTGGAGGAAGCTGGAGTACCCATAGAGAACCACCAAGCAGTGACAAGCAACTGTCAGCTCCCCAACATACTAACTCCACACAAGCAGGGTTAGCATTGGTTGTAGACAAGTGCGCCTTCGATGTGCAGTCTGCCTTAGCACTCAAAGCCACCATGCTCCCATGTGGACAATGGGCGGGGGGTGAAGTGTCCTGCCCAAGGACAAAACAAGTTTGCAGCAGGTGGGATTTGAACTGAGGACCTCCCAGCTTGCAACCTGCACCTCTACCTACTGACCCACCAGCCCCCCCTTGCCCCCCCCCCCCCCCCCCCCCCCATTAAATTTATTACACCTTGTTTGACAGCTCTGTGCATGCATTGGGTACTATCCAACAAGATTGATTTGGTTTACTTCCTAGTAACATTATGGAAAATATTTGCCATTTAAAATTTTGATATTTTAACTGATTGAGTGCTAGAACTCTATTGAAGATTATTGAAAAGTGCCAGTAACCACTTTAGTGTCTTTACACTGATTGCATTTGCTTGATGTTTGCTCAGTAGTAGAAGAAACATTTCTTATACACAATTGTTTGCTTGCAATTTATTGGAGACTGCTATTGGCACTCTCCAATAAATTGTAACAAAACAATTATTTATGAACAATATTTTGCTAAACTAAGTCTACTCTTGCTGATAGCATGGTATCTTTGAAAAAAATATCCATGTTTCAAATCACCTTTAAAAAATAAGCTGTGTGTGGAAAAAAACATTTTAGGGGAGTAGCCTATGTAAAGGGATTCTTCTGTGCTCCTTAGGAATAGTTTTGAACCGATTATCAAAAATTGCTATGAACCGATTACTGATTATTTCTCTGCCGATTATGAAGATTTTGATGCCGATTCCAATGGTTGAAATAAGACCCAGAAGAAAATTTGTTAGTGCCTGTTATACTGCAGAATTTCATTGATAAATCACCAATTACGAAAGCTTAATACCACATAAGTTCTCAGAGTATGCATGTATAGTGCTGGGCAATATTAGCCAAAATAATATTTGCATTTTTGTGAGTTGAGGTGGGGTAAGATCATTTTTAATGATACAATCACACAATATTGTTCTCATTTGATGATTGTGTGTCATTCTGGTAAATAGTGTTAATACAGTTTTGTGTAAGAATACAATACATTGGCTGTATTAACCAGGAAATACTGAGCACACATACTTTGTGTCTTAATTGAATAATAACTTTGATGTTAATGTATGTTGTGAAGTTGTATGGCGCATTGTTACAGATACACACGTGACATCAGAAGATATCAACATTGGAGAGAAACATCAAGGGAGGTAGAATTAAAAAATGAACTTGACAAACTGAAAACGTGTTTGTGACAGTCATTCGACTTACATGTTACGTAACAATCATCTACCATTAAAAAAAGAGTTTTAGTTTTTCTCCAATTTTAATTTCTTATTGTATTGTGATGCTTGTATCATGAAGTACTACAGACTACCGACTGAACTCATTTTATTTATGAATGTACCCAATGCAATGTTGTACAGCACCATGATTGAAGACCAGTGACTTTGATCAGCTGGGAATATTGGCGATCTCGTACCGATTTCAGATGGTAAATGTCCGTAATATCTTGGCTCTACAGAACTCTGAATATTCTGAAATGCACTACACACGTTTTAATGGGGAAACTTTATTGAAATGGCAAGATATCAAAGACATTTTAATAGTCTGTGTTGAATATAGAATAACCAAAAAATGCCGGTTTTTAACTGCCGGGTGTCATAATCGGCCGATGCCCCATAACTGGGCGGTTTTGATTGCTGGTTCTGATTACTACCAATTGCAATTACGGTTCATCACTACTTAGGAAAGGGTCAATGGATACACTTCAATAATCACTACTTAGGAAAGTGTCCATGGCCCATTCAATTGAGTAATTTGCTTCATCAAGGCTCCAATTAGAAATCCCCTGTGGGAAGTGAAGCAGTGCTTGTTTACTGTGGTAAACAAGCTCTGTTTCACTGGTAAAATAGGACCCAGTCACTAATGCTTGGGGTGCGAGTCTTCTATTCTAAAATAGGCAACATGGGGTATAAACGATTGACTGACCTTGACTTTATCTCCATGTTGTGGTCATGATTAGCCATTGTGCAGAAGTATGTGACCTTATACAATAATAAATAAATAAATAAATCCAATTAGAAATGTGTATTTTTATACTGTACCAATGACCCAGACTTAGCTGGTGCTAACTCTAACAAAACCAGGGCCAAACACAAATTTTGCCCCCCAATCCCCAAAATTTGCATCCAAAACAAAAAGAAATCCAAAGGACCTCCATACTACGCCTCTACTGCGCATGCGCAGTGACGCAGACGTCCCGAAATTGGCGCCAATTATCATTCTCTGTTTGGCCCTTCATCAGTCAACATCTCACTGATCTTTGTGCTTGTAAATCTCAGTTTAAAGGATGCCAGACACATAATATTTTTATACTGTACCAATGACCCAGACTTAGCTGGTGCTAACTCTAACAAAACCAGGGCCAAACACAAATTTGGCCCCCCAATCCCCAAAATTTGCATCCAAAACAAAAAGAAATCATGTCCTAAAGGACCTCCATACTACGCCTCTACTGCGCATGCGCAGTGACGCAGACGTCCCGAAATTGGCGCCAATTATCATTCTCTGTTTGGCCCTTCATCAGTCAACATCTCACTGATCTTTGTGCTTGTAAATCTCAGTTTAAAGGATGCCAGACACGTAATTCTTGGAGAAAATGTGATTCTAAGGAGGATAGAAGGAGGAGAGGAAAAAGAAGTGACAAAAAATAATCAGGGCTGTACTTAAAATTTGTTGATGAAATTATGTTAAGTTGCCTATTTTCGAGGCATGGACCTCTTGTTGTCATTCTTGCTAATTGTTGCACTGCTTATTCAGTGTTTCCTCTCCCCTAGCCTTCTAAAGTCCCCCCTTGCAATTCTCCCATGCTTTTGGCATATTTTTGAGAAATTTCATTTCTAAAATTTCCTGGGAGAGTTGCTTGGTTACAGAATGTTTTCTGTTATTTTCCCCATAGTTACGTTTTCACCCATGGGTGTATAACGTTTGTGTTCTGCATCTTCCATCTGATGTTCTACAGATTCTCCCCTGGGAGTCTCTGTTTTGCATCAGATAGAGTGTAATTGATGACTGATTCCGGGCCCGTTTTTTCAGTGCCTGGAGTCATGTTTTCTGGTGTTTTTACACTGTTTGTTTTCATTGGCAACAGCCTTTTTTGAGGGGGGCTGTTTGCCTTTGCTGTAGTTTATCTCACTATAAGATACATTTGTATTATCCGAAAGTGTCTCATTAATTATTTAATATAAATTCAAAATTTTTGACCACACTTTGCCATCGGATCCATCGGGGCTCAACGTTACTTTTCAGCAACTTGGGCTTCGCTGAAAAAATATTTTTTCAAAATTATTTTGTTTTGCAATTGTTTTTTCATTTATTAATGGATCATGTTATTATGTATCTTTGTGTCAGGGGTTTTTGCGAGTAACTAGGACTTATTGTTGTTCTTTCACAATGAAGGGATGTTGTTCAAATTGTAATAGGAAGAAATCTTCCTCTGACTTTCATGATCATTGTATTAATTGTAGTCAGTGTTCTCGCATTAATCCCTGTCCTATATGTGAACATTGGGATGAGAAACATTGGAAACGTGTGTCACGATATGTTGCTTCTGGAGAAAGAGCGATTCCGGCTCTTTCTCCGCAAGGTCACTCTACTCTCTCAGTTTCTATTTCAGAGGAACCAGAACAGGGTGATGTTTCCATGTTATCTTCTTCAAGTGTGCGTCCGTCGTCACAAATGAATTCAGAGCTAGCGGCAAAAGTGCTCATGGAGATTAGACAAATGTCGTCCGCTAGCTCGCCCGGTGTAGCGTCCATTCATCGAATGGTTCGGCAGCCGGGTTCGTCCGATGCGGTCCAAAAGGAAATGTTGGGTGATGCGAGCACTATAAACATAATAGATGCACACCCAGTGACGGCGGATAGTAAGCGAGAACGGAGGAAGCCTTTGAGTCCGGTTCCTAGCTCGTCCAGGTCCAGCCGGGCCGTGAGCGAGAGAGGCCCCTCTCTCGTACAACAACATCTGGGACCAGATGTTGTGGTACAAAATGTGTCTTTAGCGGAGCATACGTCCGTCGCTCGGGACGCTCCGTTGTATAAGCAGTCCGCAAAGACTGTTAAGGCTTCCTCTTCTCGTCAGCGCACACGACCGCACCTTGGCTGCGTGACCGCCGATATATTACCAGCTTCGCCGATCAGGGATTCTTCGGCGACCAGGTCACACCATCCGGCAGCCAGGGATTCGAGACCGATGGACTCCGGACGTTCGCATAGGAAAAGTATGCAGGAGCCATCTGATGCGGAGCTGCCCTCGGCGAAGCAGCGAAAGACTGCTCCTCCGCAGGTCTCGACGCCGGACATTCTTGTGCAGATAGCACAGCTTATCGCAGCATCCCAGCAACCGACAGAAACGGTGTCGGATCGAGAATTATCCGACGCCGCTGGGTCGGTACGCTCCGCCGAAGCATCGGGGGCGGACGACCGGGAACATCATGAGGTCCGACCGGATGGTGAAAGGGATACGGATGACTTGGAGCTATCCCTTTCGGAACAACATAAAGCTGCCGTGGACTTCATCCGGCACTTTCTCCCTCAAGTTGTTCCGTCGGGCCAGACTGCTGCGCTTCCGGACAAGAGAATTATAGCGTCATTGGACTCTGAATTTTTTGAGCGGTTCAGGGACATCGCTCCCGAGTTTCCGTCACAGTCCAATAATGTTGCAAGAACATTTGAATTATTGAACGACGCTATATTTAAACTTGCTTCCAGGACGGGGAAATTAGGTTTCTTGTCCGCTAATACTCTCAACCTGCCTTTCATTAATGCAAGGAATAAATTCGATACGGCAGGACAGGGTATACCGAGAGTTCCTCTGCGTATGGACGACGAAGCGGAAGACTTAGAGCTATCATTACCGTCGTCAGCTTCTATTCCATCGCGGTGTTGGAAACAGCTATTGCGTCTAACAGAGCCAATTTAGATGCCTTATCTTACGCAGATCACCTTACTAAGGCGTTATCACTGCGCCTTCAGGGGAAAGAGTTTCAGGATATACAATCCTCTTTAAGACTTCTTTCAAGGGCAGTAGCTTATTCCACGTGTAACTCCGCCCTTTCAGTGGCAAATCTGGAGTTGGTTAGACGTGACGCAGCCCTAGCTACATCCACATTAGAGGATTCTAAGGTGAAGAACTCTCTTAGAGTCGCTTCGGTCTCAGGAGAACTTCTCTTTGACGGCAAGCTTTCCGCTATTTATGATAAAATTACAAAGAAAGCTAAGGATTCTCTGTTGTTCAAATCTGCTCCTAAGAAGTCGGATACAGCAGACACGAATAAGACAGGCACTTCTGGGTCTAATGTGCCCAAGGGAGGTTCCTATAGAGGTTCCGGTGCGTCCTCTTGGTCTTATTCGAGAGACCATCAGGATAGCGACTCTCGTTCGGGACGTCCTTCAGGCCGGGACAATCGGTCGGACGCCCCGAGGTCGACAGGGCGAGGTGCGGGTCGTGGAAGACGTGGTTTCTCCTACCGCAGGCCTCGCAGGTCCAGGAGGTGATGGCTTAAACCTCTATCGCGTTCCGGTTGGCGGAAGGTTGTCGAGCTTTTCACAAGAATGGGCGTCGATTACGGACGACCCTTGGGTGAGAGGAGTGACTTCGGAAGGTCTAAAGATATCCTTCAAACGAAAGCCTCCATTAACTCGAAGTCCAAAGTGGACTCATCTTCCGTCAAATCCGCAGAAAAGAGACGCTCTGTTATCAGAGGTGCAGTCTCTTTTAATGAAGAACGCGGTAGAGGTCGTAGAAAACCAGGAATCTCCGGGATTCTACAGCCATCTGTTTCTGGTTCCGAAACCAGACGGCTCATTCCGTCCAGTCATAGATTTGAGCTGGATAAACAAGCTGATCGTCGCTCCGAAGTTTTATATGGAGACGATTCGATCGGTCAGAGCGAGTATTCGGGTGAACGATTATGCAACGAGCATAGATCTCAAAGATGCGTACTTTCACGTCATGGTACATCTGACATTCCGAAAGTATCTACGCTTCGCAGTCCTAGGAGTGGTGTATCAATTCCGGGCGATGTGCTTCGGATTGAATCTAGCACCCTGGGCTTTCACTCGGGTAATGAACTCGGTAATGATCTACTTCCGAGCTCATTCGTCTGCGGTAACGTCGACCTACCTGGACGACATTCTTCAGAGGTACGGCAACGAGTTAACGCTTCAGAATGATGTTCAGAATCTTCTTCTATTGCTCCGACGTCTCGGTTTTATAGTAAACGAGGAGAAGTCGGATCTGGTGCTGTCCAAGTCATTCACTCATCTGGGAATGAGCTTCGAGACGCACAACAATCTCGTTCGTCTGCCGTTAACCAGAGCGAAATTAGTCAGTTGTTACGCTCGCTATTGTCTGCACGCAGACAAAGTCACGGCGAGAGAATTTATGAGACTGATACGTCTGTGCGGAGCCGCCGCGGATCTCATTCCGATGGGGTGGTTACGCACACGTCCTCTTCAAATTTTCCTGACTCAGAATTGGAGTGTGAAAATTCATTCGCTCGATGTAGACGTTCTCTTGTCAGATCAAGTGAAACAAGAGATTCAGACTTGGGCAAACATTCAGTGGTTAACTCAGGGAGTTCTGCTGCAGTTGCCGGATCCGAGTTTTACTGTTATGACGGATGCCAGTCAAACAGGTTGGGGTGCATCATTAATCCCAACGGATTCGAGATGCCAGGGTCTTTGGGATCCGCAATTCCTGTGCAAGCACATAAACATCAAGGAAATGATGTCAATTTGGCTTGCGTTACGTCACTGGATGGACATTATTCACGATGCTCATGTCCAAATCCTATCCGACAATACGACAGTAGTGGCGTATATACGGAATCAGGGAGGCACTCATTCAGTTCCGTTGTTCAATCTAACGGAAAGAATCCTTCTGTTTGCGTTAGAACATCACGTTCTTCTTTCGGTCCGTCACATACCGGGTCGTCTGAATGTGCTAGCAGACTCCCTTTCACGAAAGGGTCGCTTGTTGCCGTCGGAGTGGACTCTCAACAAACAAGTATTCAATCAGATTTGGTACCAATGGGAACGGCCAATGATAGACTTATTTGCGACACATCTCAACAATCAGTTGCAGACGTATGTGTCTCCGTGTCCGGATCCAAGAGCATTTGCAGTAGACGCTCTGTCGATCCCTTGGGACGGAATGATAGGATATGCGTATCCTCCAGCGCCGTTAATTCAACAAGTATTGCTAAAGATAAAACAATCTCAATGCAAGATTCTGTTGGTAGCATCTCTGTCGCCACAGAGACCGTGGATAAATCTACTCAGGTGTCTGTTGTGGGACCTACCGCGGAAGCTTCCTCCACGGGAGGATCTTCTTTCGCAGGGGAAATCGCGCCAACTCCATCACAACCCGCAAGGTCTCAACCTTCACGTTTTTCCGTTGTGCGGTCCTTCTTGCATGGCAAGCACTTTACAGGACGAGCAGTGGACGCGATTTCTAACTGTAGGAGGACCTCCTCTTCGCTAAACTATGCGGCTAAGTGGAAGGTTTTTCGTGGTTGGTGTAGGGATCATTCTGTAGATATATTCGATCCCTCTATACCAGACATTGCAAACTTTCTAGTATACTTGTTTGACGAAATCAAACTGCAGCCTGTTACTATAAAGGGTTATAGATCTATGTTATCTGATACCTATGCACATCATGATAGTTTACAAATTGGATCTAATGTCTCTTTATCGAAGTTGGTTAGAAACTTTTCGATAAATAGACCCAGAACTCTTAGATTAATTCCTAAGTGGAATTTAGCTTGGGTTCTTCTTAAATTGAAGGAAAAGCCATTTGAACCTCTTGGGACCGTAGATTTCAAATTCTTATCTTATAAGACAGCTTTTCTCTTAGCTTTCTCTTCTGCTAGAAGAGTCAGTGAGCTTCATGCACTATCGGTGGATGATTCTCATTATCGTAGTGTTGGGAATACTATCACCTTCACTACTAACGTGGGTTTTTTAGCTAAGAATCAGGCTCCTAATAAATATCCGGAACCTATTGTTATTAAGGCTCTTCCGTCTTTAGATGGGCGTAGGCCTTTACTCTGTCCTGTTAGAGCATTACGTATCTATAAACAGAGATCTCAGTTTATCAGAAAGGGACGGAAACGTTTCTTTCTGTCTTTGATGCCTAATAGAAAGGATATTTCAGTCCATTCTATTGCTAGATGGATTCAGTTAACTATCCGTACTGCTTATGAAGATTTATCTTCTTCTCAGCAGTCTGTGCTTAAGATTTCTGCTCATGAAGTAAGAGCTCTTTCTACTTCCTGGGCTTATGCTAATAGTGTTGCTGTTACAGATTTAATGAAGGCTGCTTATTGGTCTCAGCCATCCACATTTACGAATTTTTATCTCAGAAATATTGAGTCCATTTCTGGAGACCTGCATTGTTTAGGTCCGTTATCTGTTGCTCAGAATGTCGTCCACTAAACAGTTGCAACTATAGTTATGCAGGCTTTCTGTTCCGGCAGTGACTCCGTCCGGCTGCCCTCTTCGCTCTGGGCTATTTGACCCAGGGCAAGGGGAGGGGGGGGGGGGGGGGGTGTTCCCTTAGGTCACCTGCTTTATAGTGAAAAGCAAGGGAATGCCTCCTCCAAGTCAGTATTTCTGAGTCGCTTCCGGGATGGTTTTGAAGTGTAATATTAATGTTTAAATTCATTCATGTCTTATTTTTAAAGTGTAGCTTGGTGTGAAGCATTTGTATATGTCAAGTGTCAAACGGGCTTTAATATACAATACTCGGACACTTTTAAATGACTATAAAGAGTCTCAATTCTCTGGACTACTTTATTTATTGGCTTGCTTTAAAAATAATTAGTATAAGGGTTATACTGGATGTTAATAGAGAACATGAATGTTATTGTGCTCAATTATTAAGGGTAGTGTATCTTTCTAATTTAATATTAAATAAGAAAGATACATGTAAAGCCTAATACTCCTTTTCTCCTTAAGGGGTTACCTCTTTACTATATAGTTGAGCTTATTGGATTTTCCTCTATGTCCTAGGCCCTCCAGCCTGTTTACTATTCAGCTAAGTCTGGGTCATTGGTACAGTATAAAGATGTTAAAAAATTTATAGTAATTTATATATTTTTTATACTTACCAATGACCCAGACGGGGATGGCCCTCCCTGGAGTTGGGAACTCTTGCCTCCCCGCTGAGTACATAGCGCTGACCAGGCACTGCCAGTAAGAATGATAATTGGCGCCAATTTCGGGACATCTGCGTCACTGCGCATGCGCAGTAGAGGCGTAGTATGGAGGTCCTTTAGGACATGATTTCTTTTTGTTTTGGATGCAAATTTTGGGGATTGGGGGGCAAAATTTGTGTTTGGCCCTGGTTTTGTTAGAGGTAGCACCAGCTAAGTCTGGGTCATTGGTAAGTATAAAAAATATATAAATTACTATAAATTTTTTAACTTTTGGAGAAAATGTGATTCTAGGGAGGATAGAAGGAGGAGAGGAAAAAGAAGTGACAAAAAATAATCAGGGCTGTACTTAAAATTTTTTGATGAAATTATGTTAAGTTGCCTATTTTCGAGGCATGGGCCTCTTGTTGTCATTCTTGCTAAATGTTGCACTGCTTATTCAGTGTTTCCTCTCCCCTAGCCTTCTAAAGTCCCCCCTTGCAATTCTCCCATGCTTGTGGCATATTTTTGAAAAATTTCATTTCTAAAATTTCCTGGGAGAGTTGCTTGGTTACAGAATGTTTTCTGTTATTTTCCCCATAGTTACGTTTTCACCCTTGGGTGTATAACGTTTGTGTTCTGCATCTTCCATCTGATGTTCTGCAGATTCTCCCCTGGGAGTCTCTGTTTTGCATCAGATAGAGTGTAATTTGATGACTGATTCCGGGCCAGTTTTTTCAGTGCCTGGAGTCATGTTTTCTGGTGTTTTTACACTGTTTGTTTACATTGGCAACAGCCTTTTTTGAGGGGGGGGGGGGGCTGTTTGCTTTTGCTGTAGTTTATCTCACTATAAGATACATTTATATTATCCGTAAGTGTCTCATTAATTATTTAATATAAATTTAAAATTTTTGACCACACTTTGCCATCGGATCCATCGGGGCTCAACGTTACTTTTCAGCAACTTGGGCTTCACTGAAAAAATATTTTTTCAAAATTGTTTTGATTTGCAATTGTTTTTTCATTTATTAATGGATCATGTTATTATGTATCTTTGTGTCAGGGGTTTTTGCGAGTAACTAGGACTTATTGCTGTTCTTTCACAATGAAGGGACGTTGTTCAAATTGTAATAGGAAGAAATCTTCCTTTGACTTTCATGATCATTGTATTAATTGTAGTCAGTGTTCTCGCATTAATCCCTGTCCTATATGTGAATATTGGGATGAGAAACATTGGAAACGTGTGTCACGATATGTTGTTTCTGGAGAAAGGGCGATGCCGGCTCTTTCTCCGCAAGGTCACTCTACTCTCTCAGTTTCTATTTCAGAGGAACCAGAACAGGGTGATGTTTCCATGTTATCTTCTACAAGTGTGCGTCCGTCGTCACAAATGAATTCAGAGCTAGCGGCAAAAGTGCTCATGGAGATTAGACAAATGTCGTCCTCTAGCTCGCCCGGTGTAGCGTCCATTCACCGAATGGTTCGGCAGCCAGGTTCGTCCGATGCGGTCCAAGAGGAAGTTTTGGGTGATGCGAGCACTATAAACATAATAGATGCACACCCAGTGACGGCGGATAGTAAGCGAGAACGGAGGAAGCCTTTGAGTCCGGTTCCTAGCTCGTCCAGGTCCAGCCGGGCCACGAGCGAGAGAGGCCCCTCTCTCGTACAACAACATCTGGGACCAGATGTTGTGGTACAAAATGTGTCTTTAGCGGAGCATACGTCCGTCGCACGGGACGCTCCGTTTTATAAGCAGTCCGCAGAGACTGTTAAGGCTTCCTCTTCTCGTCAGCGCACACGACCGCACCTTGGCTGCGTGACCGCCGATATATTACCAGCTTCGCCGATCAAGGATTCTTCGGCGAACAGGTCACACCATCCGGCAGCCAGGGATTCGAGACCGATGGACTCCGGACGTTCGCATAGGAAAAGTATGCGGGAGCCATCTGATGCGGAGCTGCCCTCGGCGAAGCAGCGAAAGACTGCGCCTCCGGAGGTCTCGACGCCGGACATTCTTGTGCAGATAGCACAGCTTATCGCAGCATCCCAGCAGCCGACAGAAACGGTGTCGGATCGAGAATTATCCGACGGCGCTGGGTCGGTACGCTCCGCCGAAGCATCGGGGGCGGACGACCGGGAACATCATGAGGTCCGACCGGATGGTGAAAGGGATACGGATGACTTGGAGCTATCCCTTTCGGAACAACATAAAGCTGCCGTGGACTTCATTCGGCACTTTCTCCCTCAAGTTGTTCCGTCGGGCCAGACTGCTGCGGTTCCGGACAAGAGAATTATAGCGTCATTGGACTCTGAATTTTTTGAGCGGTTCAGGGACATCGCTCCCGAGTTTCCGTCGCAGTCCAATAATGTTGCAAGAACATTTGAATTATTGAACGACGCTATATTTAAACTTGCTTCCAGGACGGGGAAAGCAGGTTTCTTGTCCGCTAATACTCTCAACCTGCCTTTCATTAATGCAAGAAATAAATTTGATACGGCAGGACAGGGTATACCGAGAGTTCCTCTGCGTATGGACGACGAGGCGGAAGACTTAGAGCTATCATTACCGTCGTCAGCTTCTATTCCAACCGCAGTGTTGGAAACAGCTATTGCGTCTAACAGAGCCAATTTAGATGCCTTATCTTACGCAGATCACCTTACTAAGGCGTTATCACTGCGCCTTCAGGGGAAAGAGTTTCAGGATATACAATCCTCTTTAAGACTTCTTTCAAGGGCAGTAGCTTATTCCACGTGTAACTCCGCCCTTTCAGTGGCAAATCTGGAGTTGGTTAGACGTGACGCAGCCCTAGCTACATCCACACTAGTGGATTCTAAGGTGAAGAACTCTTTTAGAGTCGCTTCGGTCTCAGGAGAACTTCTCTTTGACGGCAAGCTTTCCGCTATTTATGATAAAATTACAAAGAAAGCTAAGGATTCTCTGTTGTTCAAATCTGCTCCTAAGAAGTCGGATACAGCAGACACGAATAAGACAGGCACTTCTGGGTCTAATGCGCCCAAGAGAGGTTCCTATAGAGGTTCCGGTGCGTCCTCTTGGTCTTATTCGAGAGACCGTCAGGATAGCGACTCTCGTTCGGGACGTCCTTCAGGCCGGGACAATCGGTCGGACGCCCCGAGGTCGACAGGGCGAGGTGCGGGCCGTGGAAGACGTGGTTTCTCCTACCGCAGGCCTCGCAGGTCCAGGAGGTGATGGCTTAAACCTCTATCGCGTTCAGGTTGGCGGAAGGTTGTCGAGCTTTTCACAAGAATGGGCGTCGATTACGGACGACCCTTGGGTGAGAGGAGTGACTTCGGAAGGTCTAAAGATATCCTTCAAACGAAAGCCTCCATTAACTCGAAGTCCAAAGTGGTCTCATCTTCCGTCAAATCCGCAGAAAAGAGACGCTCTGTTATCAGAGGTGCAGTCTCTTTTAATGAAGAATGCGGTAGAGGTCGTAGAAAACCAGGAATCTCCGGGATTCTACAGCCATCTGTTTCTGGTTCCGAAACCAGACGGCTCGTTCCATCCAGTCATAGATTTGAGCTGGATAAACAAGCTGATCGTCGCTCCGAAGTTTTATATCGAGACGATTCGATCGGTCAGAGCGAGTATTCGGGTGAACGATTATGCAACGAGCATAGATCTCAAAGATGCGTACTTTCACGTCATGGTACATCCGACATTCCGAAAGTATCTACGCTTCGCAGTCCTAGGAGTGGTGTATCAATTCCGGGCGATGTGCTTCGGATTGAATCTAGCACCCTGGGCTTTCACTCGGGTAATGAACTCGGTAATGATCTACTTCCGAGCTCATTCGTCTGCGGTAACGTCGGCCTACCTGGACGACATTCTTCAGAGGTACGGCAACGAGTTAACGCTTCAGAACGATGTTCAGAATCTTCTTCTATTGCTCCGACGTCTCGGTTTTATAGTAAACGAGGAGAAGTCGGATCTGGTGCCGTCCAAGTCATTCACTCATCTGGGAATGAGCTTCGAGACGCACGACAATCTCGTTCGTCTGCCGTTAACCAGAGCGAAATTAGTCAGTTGTTACGCTCGCTATTGTCTGCACGTAGACAAAGTCACGGCGAGAGAATTTATGAGACTGATAGGTCTGTGCGGAGCCGCCGCGGATCTCATTCCGATGGGGCTGTTACGCACACGTCCTCTTCAAATTTTCTTGACTCAGAATTGGAGTGTAAAAATTCATTCGCTCGATGTAGACGTTCTCTTGTCAGATCAAGTGAAACAAGAGATTCAGACTTGGGCAAACATTCAGTGGTTAACTCAGGGAGTTCCGCTGCAGTTGCCGGATCCGAGTTTTACCGTTATGACGGATGCCAGTCAAACAGGTTGGGGTGCATCATTAATCCCAACGGATTCGAGATGCCAGGGTCTTTGGGATCCGCAATTCCTGTGCAAGCACATAAACATCAAGGAAATGATGTCAATTTGGCTTGCGTTACGTCACTGGATGGACATTATTCATGATGCTCATGTCCAAATCCTATCCGACAATACGACAGTAGTGGCGTATATACGGAATCAGGGAGGCACTCATTCAGTTCCGTTGTTCAATCTAACGGAAAGAATCCTTCTGTTTGCGCTAGAACATCACGTTCTTCTTTCTGTCCGTCACATACCGGGTCGTCTGAATGTGCTAGCAGACTCCCTTTCACGAAAGGGTCGCTTGTTGCCGTCGGAGTGGACTCTCAACAAACAAGTATTCAATCAGATTTGCTACCAATGGGAACGGCCAATGATAGACTTATTTGCGACACATCTCAACAATCAGTTGCAGACGTATGTGTCTCCGTGTCCGGATCCAAGAGCATTTGCAGTAGACGCTCTGTCGATCCCTTGGGACGGAATGATAGGATATGCGTATCCTCCAGCGCCGTTAATTCAACAAGTATTGCTAAAGATAAAACAATCTCAATGCAAGATTCTGTTGGTAGCATCTCTGTCGCCACAGAGACCGTGGATAAATCTTCTCAGGTGTCTGTTGTGGGACCTACCACGGAAGCTTCCTCCACGGGAGGATCTTCTTTCGCAGGGGAAATCGCGCCAACTCCATCACAACCCGCAAGGTCTCAACCTTCACGTTTTTCCATTGTGCGGTCCTTCTTGCATGGCAAGCAGTTTACAGGACGAGCAGTGGACGCGATTTCTAACTGTAGGAGGACCTCCTCTTCGCTAAACTATGCGGCTAAGTGGAAGGTTTTTCGTCATTGGTGTAGGGATCATTCTGTAGATATATTCGATCCCTCTATACCAGACATTGCAAACTTTCTAGTATACTTGTTTGACGAAATCAAACTGCAGCCTGTTACTATAAAGGGTTATAGATCTATGTTATCTGATACCTATGCACATCATGATAGTTTACAAATTGGATCTAATGTCTCTTTATCTAAGTTGGTTAGAAACTTTTCGATAAATAGACCCAGAACTCTTAGATTAATTCCTAAGTGGAATTTAGCTTGGGTTCTTCTTAAATTGAAGGAAAAGCCATTTGAACCTCTTGGGACAGTAGATTTCAAATTCTTATCTTATAAGACAGCTTTTCTCTTAGCTTTCTCTTCTGCTAGAAGAGTCAGTGAGCTTCATGCACTGTCGGTGGATGATTCTCACTATCGTAGTGTCGGGAACACTATCACCTTCACTACTAATGTGGGTTTTTTAGCTAAGAATCAGGCTCCTAATAAATATCCGGAACCTATTGTTATTAAGGCTCTTCCGTCTTCAGACGGGCGTAGGCCTTTACTCTGTCCTGTTAGAGCGTTACGTATCTATAAACAGAGATCTCAGTTTATCAGAAAGGGGCGGAAACGTTTCTTTCTGTCTTTGATGCCTAATAGAAAGGACATTTCGGTCCATTCTATTGCTAGATGGATTCAATTAACTATCCGTACTGCTTATGAGAGTTTATCTTCTTCTCAGCAGTCTGTGCTTAAGATTTCCGCTCATGAAGTAAGAGCTCTTTCTACTTCCTGGGCTTATGCTAATAGTGTTGCTATTACAGATTTAATGAAGGCTGCTTATTGGTCTCAGCCATCCACATTTACGAATTTTTATCTCAGAAATATTGAGTCCATTTCTGGAGACCTGCATTGTTTAGGTCCGTTATCTGTTGCTCAGAATGTCGTCCACTAAACAGTTGCAACTATAGTTATGCAGGCTTTCTGTTCCGGCAGTGACTCAGTCTGGCTGCCCTCTTCGCTCTGGGCTATTTGACCCAGGGCAAGGGGAAGGAGGGGGGGAGGGCGGGTGTTCCCTTAGGTCACCTGCTTTATAGTGAAAAGCAAGGGAATGCCTACTCCGAAGTCAGTATTTCTGAGTCGCTTCCGGGATGGTTTTAAAGTGTAATATTAATGTTAAAATTCATTCATGTCTCATTTTTAAAGTGTAGCTCGGTGTGAAGCATTTGTATATGTCAAGTGTCAAACGGGCTTTAATATACAATACTCGGACACTTTTAAATGACTATAAAGAGTCTCAATTCTCTGGACTACTTTATTTATTGGCTTACTTTAAAAATAATTAGTATAAGGGATATACTGGATGTTAATAGAGAACATGAATGTTATTGTTCTCAATTATTAAGGGTAGTGTATCTTTCTAATTTAATATTAAATAAGAAAGATACATGTAAAGCCTAATACTCCTTTTCTCCTTAAGGGGTTACCTCTTTACTATATAGTTGAGCTAATTGGATTTTCCTCTATGTCCTAGGCCCTCCAGCCTTTTTACTATTCAGCTAAGTCTGGGTCATTGGTACAGTATAAAAATGTTAAAAAATTTATAGTAATTTATATATTTTTTATACTTACCAATGACCCAGACGGGGATGGCCCTCCCTGGAGTTGGGAACTCTTGCCTCCCCGCTGAGTACATAGCGCTGACCAGGCACTGCCAGTAAGAATGATAATTGGCGCCAATTTCGGGACGTCTGCGTCACTGCGCATGCGCAGTAGAGGCATAGTATGGAGGTCCTTTAGGACATGATTTCTTTTTGTTTTGGATGCAAATTTTGGGGATTGGGGGGCAAAATTTGTGTTTGGCCCTGGTTTTGTTAGAGTTAGCACCAGCTAAGTCTGGGTCATTGGTAAGTATAAAAAATATATAAATTACTATAAATTTTTTAACTTTTCAAAAAAATTTCAACAAAACCATATCATGTGACCCCTCATTGAAACGAGCTCATTCCAATGAGGGGTCACATGATATGGTTTTATTGAAATTTTTAGCTCAACTTTGGCGAAGCCAAATTTGAGCTTTTGTCATGGCCTGTTGTCCGTCGTCCGTCTGGCCGTCTGTCCACAATTGGATACAGCTCGGGCTAGAGGCCGTATTTATGAACCGATCTTTACGAAACTTCTTGGGTACCTCTGTTATGACCGTGGGACGAGAACAAGTGGTTTTGGTTGCAGTCAAAAATTCAAGATGGCTGCCAGCTGCCATTTTGTACCGACAATGCAGAAATCTGTATTTTTATACTGTACCAATGACCCAGACTTAGCTGGTGCTAACTCTAAAAAATCCAGGGCCAAACACAAATTTTGCCCCCCCCCCCCCCCCCCCAATTCCCCAAAATTTGCATCAAAAACCAAAAGAAATCATGTCATATAGGACCTCCATACTTAGCCCTTACTGCGCATGCGCAGTGTCAAGGACGTTCCGAAATTGGCGCCAATTATCATTCTCTGTTTGGCCCTTCATCAGTCAACATCTCACTGATCTTTGTGCTTGTAAATCTCAGTTTAAAGGATGCCAGACACGTAATTGTTGGAGAAATGGTGATTCTAAGGAGGATATAGAAGGAGGAGAGGAAAAAGGAGTGACAAAAAATAATCAGGGCTGTACTTAAAATTTTTTATGAAATTATGTTAAGTTGCCTATTTTCGAGGCATGGGCCTCTTGTTGTCATTCTTGCTAAAAAGTTGCACTGCTTATTCAGTGTTTCCTCTCCCCTGGTCTTCTAAGTCCCCCCTTGCAATTCTCCCATGCTTTTGGCATATTTTTGAGAAAGATCATTTCTAAATTCTCCTGGGAGAGTTGCTTGGTTACAGAATGTTTTCTGTTATTTTCCCCATAGTTACGTTTTCACCCATGGGTGTATAAACGTTGTGTTCTGCATCTTCCATCTGATGTTCTGCAGATTCTCCCCTGGGAGTCTCTGTCTTGCATCAGATAGAGTGTAATTTTGATGACTGATTTCGGGCCAGTTTTGTCAGTGCCTGGAGTCATGTTTTCTGGTGTTTTTACACTGTTTGTTTACATTGGCAACAGTCTCTTTTGAGGGGGGCTGTTTGCCTTTGGTGTAGTTTATCTCACTATAAGATACATTTCTATTATCCGTAAGTGTTGCATTAATTATTTAATATAAATTTAAAATTTTTGACCACACTTAGCCATCGGATCCATTGGGGCTCAACGTTACTTTTCAGAAACTTGGGCTTCGCTGAAAAAATATTTTTCAAAAATTATTTTGATTTGCAATTGTTTTTTCATTATTATTGGATCATGTTATTATGTATCTTTGTGTCAGGGGTTAGTGCAAGTAACTAGGACTTGTTGACTTTTCACAATGAAAGGATATTGTTCAAATTGTAATAGGAAGAAATCTTCCTCTGACTTTCATGATCATTGTATTAATTGTAGTCAGTGTTCTCGCACTAATCCCTGTTCTATTTGTCAATATTGGGATGACAAACATTGGAAACGTGTGTCACGATATGTTGTTGGTGGAGAAAGGGCTATGCCGGCTCTTTCTCCGCAAGGTCACTCCACTCTCTCAGTTTCTATTTCAGAGGAACAAGAACAGGGTGATGTTTCCATGTTATCTTCCGCAAGTGCGCTTCCGTCGTCACAAATGAATACAGAGCTAGCGGCAAAAGTGCTCATGGAGATTAGACAAATGTCGTCCGCTAGCTCGCCCGGTGTAGCGTCCATTCACCGAATGGTTCGGCAGCCGGGTTCGTCCGATGCGGTCCAGGAGGAAATGTTGGGTGATGCGAGCACTATAAACATTCAACGTGCACACCCAGTGACGGCGGATAGTAGGCGAGATTGGAGGAAGCCTTTGAGTCCGGTTCCTAGCTCGTCCAGGTCCAGCCGGGCCGCGAGCGAGAGAGGCCCCTCTCTCGTACAACAACATCTGGGACCAGATGTTGTGGTACAAAATGTGTCGCAAGCGGAGCACACGTCCGTCGCTCGGAATGCTCCGTTGTATAGGCAGTCCGCGGAGACTGCTCAGGCTTCTTCCTCTCGTCAGCGCACACGACCGCACCTTGGCTACGTGACCGCCGATATTTTACCAGCTTCGCCGATCAGGGATTCTTCGGCGACCAGGTCACACCATCCGGTAGGCAGGGACACGAGGCCGAGCGACTCCAGACGTTCGCATAGGAAGAGTATGCGGGAGTCATCAGATGCGGAGCTGCCCTCGGCAAAGCAGCGAAAGACTGCGCCTCCGCAGGCCTCGCTGTCGGACGTACTTGTGCAGATAGCATAACTTATCGCAGCATCCCAGCAACCGACAGAAACGGTGTCGGATCGGGAATTATCCAACGGCGCTGGGTCGGTACGCTCCGCCGAAGCATCAGGGGGCGGACAACCGGGAGCATCATGAGGTCCGACCGGATGGTGAAAGGGATACGGATGACTTGGAGCTATCCCTTTCGGAACAACATAAAGCTGCCGTGGACTTCATCCGGCACTTTCTCCCTCAAGTTGTTCCGTCGGGCCAGACTGCTGCGGTTCCAGACAAGAGAATTATAGCGTCATTGGACTCTGATTTCTTTGGGCGGTTCAGGGACATCGCTCCCGAGTTTCCGTCTCAGTCCAATAATGTTGCAAGAACATTTGAATTATTGAACGACGCTATATTCAAACTTGCTTCCAAAACGGGAAAAGCAGGTTTCTTGTCCGCCAATACTCTCAACCTGCCTTTCATTAATGCAAGGAATAAATTCGACACGGCAGGACAGGGTATCCCGAGAGTTCCTCTGCATATGGACGACGAGGCGGAAGACTTAGAGCTATCATTACCGCCGTCGGCGTCTATTCCAACCGCAGTGTTGGAAACAACTATTTCGTCTAACAGAGCCAGTTTAGATGCCTTATCTTACGCAGATCACCTTACTAAGGCGTTATCACTGCGCCTTCAAGGGAAAGAATTTCAGGATATTCAATCCTCTTTAAGACTTCTTTTAAGGGCAGTAGCTTATTCCACGTGTAACTCCGCCCTTTCAGTGGCAAACCTGGAGTTGGTTAGACGTGACGCAGCCCTAGCTACATCCACACTCGTGGATACTAAGGTGAAGAACTCTCTCAGAGTCGCTTCGGTCTCAGGAGAACTTCTCTTTGACGGCAAGCTTTCTGCTATTTACGATAAAATTACAAAGAAAGCTTCGGATTCTCTGCTGTTCAAATCTGCTTCTAAGAAGTCGGACACGGCAGATAAGAGTAAGACAGGCACTTCTGGGTCTAATGCGCCCAAGAGAGGTTCCTATAGAGGTTCCGGTGCATCCTCTTGGTCTTATTCAAGAGACCGTCAAGGTAGCGACTCTCGTTCGGGACGTCCTTCGGGCCGGGACAACCGGTCGGACACCCCGAGGTCGACGGGACGAGGTGTGGGTTGTGGAGGACGTGGTTTCTCCTACCGCAGGCCTCGCAGGCCCAGGAGGTGATGGCTTCAACCTCTATCGCGTACCGGTTGGCGGAAGGTTGTCAAGTTTTTCACAAGAGTGGGCGTCGATTACCGATGACCCTTGGGTGAGAGGGGTGACTTTGGAAGGTCTAAAGATATCCTTCAAACGAAAGCCTCCATTAACTCGAAGTCCAAAATGGACTCAACTTCTGTCAAATCCGCAGAAAAGAGACGCTCTATTATCAGAGGTGCAGTCTCTTTTAATGAAGAACGCGGTAGAGGTCGTAGAAAACCAGGAGACTCCGGAATTCTACAGCCATCTGTTTCTGGTTCCGAAACCAGACGGCTCGTTCCGTCCAGTCATAGATTTGAGCTGGATAAACAAGCTGATCGTCGCTCCGAAGTTTTATATGGAGACGATTCGGTCGGTCAGAGCGAGTATTCGGGTGAACGATTATGCAACGAGCATAGATCTCAAAGAAGCGTACTTTCACGTCATCGTACATCCGACATTCAGAAAGTATCTACGCTTCGTAGTCCTAGGAGTGGTGTATCAATTCCGGGCGATGTGCTTCGGATTGAATCTAGCACCCTGGGCTTTCACTCGGGTAATGAACTCGGTAATGATGTATTTCCGAGCTCATTCGTCTGCGGTAACGTCGGCCTACCTGGACGACATTCTTCAGAGGTACGGCAACGAGTTAACGCTTCAGAACGATGTGCAGAATCTACTTCTATTGCTCCGACGTCTCGGTTTTATAGTAAACGAGAAGTCGGATCTGGTGCCGTCCAAGTCATTCACACATCTGGGAATGAGCTTCGAGACGCACAACAATCTCGTTCCTCTGCCATTAACCAGAGCAAAATTAGTCAGTTGTTACGCTCGCTATTGTCTGCACGCAGACAAAGTCACAGCGAGAGAATTTATGAGATTGATAGGTCTGTGCGGAGCCGCTGCAGATCTCATCCCGATGGGGCGGTTACGCACGCGTCCTCTCCAAATTTTCTTGACTCAGAATTGGAGTGTGAAAATTCATTCGCTCGACATAGATGTTCTCTTGTCAGATCAAGTGAAACGAGAGATTCAGACTTGGGCAAACATTCAGTGGTTAGCTCAGGGAGTTCCGCTGCAGTTGCCGGATCCGAGTTTTACCATTATGACGGATGCCAGTCAAACAGGTTGGGGTGCATCATTGATCCCAACGGATTCGAGATGCCAGGGTCTTTGGGATCCGCAATTCCTGGGCAAGCACATAAACATCATGGAAATGATGTCAATTTGGCTTGCGTTACGTCATTGGATGGACATTATTCACAATGCTCATGACCAAATCCTGTCCGACAATACGACAGTAGTGGCGTATATTCGGAATCAGGGAGGCACTCATTCAGTTCCGTTGTTCAATCTAACGGAAAGAATCCTTCTGTTTGCTCTAGAGCATCAGGTTCTTCTTTCGGTCCGTCATATACCGGGTCGTCTGAATGTACTAGCAGACTCCCTTTCACGAAAGGGTCGCTTGTTGCCGTCGGAGTGGACTCTCAACAAACAAGTATTCAATCAGATTTGCTACCAATGGGAACGGCCAATGATAGACTTATTTGCGACACATCTCAACAATCAGTTGCAGACGTATGTGTCTCCGTGTCCGGATCCAAGAGCATTTGCAGTAGACGCTCTGTCGATCCCTTGGGACGGAATGATAGGATATGCGTATCCTCCAGCGCCGTTAATTCAGCAAGTATTGCTAAAGATAAAACAATCTCAATGCAAGATTCTGTTGGTAGCATCTCTGTCGCCACAGAGACCGTGGATAAATCTACTCAGGTGTCTGTTGTGGGACCTACCGCGAAAGCTTCCTCCACGGGAGGATCTTCTTTCGCAGGGGAAATCACGTCAACTCCATCACAACCCGCAAGGTCTCAACCTTCACGTTTTTCCGTTGTGCGGTCCTTCTTGCATGGCAAGCACTTTACAGGACGAGCAGTGGACGTGATTTCTAACTGTAGGAGGACCTCCTCTTCGCTAAACTATGCGGCTAAGTGGAAGGTTTTTCGTCGTTGGTGTAGGGATCATTCTGTGGATATTTTTGATCCCTCTATACCAGACATTGCAAACTTTCTAGTATACTTGTTTGACGAAATCAAACGGCAGCCTGTTACTATTAAGGGTTATAGGTCTATGTTATCTGATACCTATGCACATCATGATAGTTTACAAATTGGATCTAATGTCTCTTTATCTAAGTTGGTTAGAAACTTCTCGATAAATAGACCCAGAACTCTTAGGTTAATTCCTAAATGGAATTTAGCTTGGGTTCTTCTTAAACTGAAGGAAAAGCCATTTGAACCTCTTGGGACAGTAGATTTCAAATTCTTATCTTATAAGACAGCTTTTCTCTTAGCTTTCTCTTCTCCTAGAAGAGTCAGTGAGCTTCATGCACTGTCGGTGGATGATTCTCACTATCGTAGTGTCGGGAACACTATCACCTTCACTACTAATGTAGGTTTTTTAGCTAAGAATCAGGCTCCTAATAAATATCCGGAACCTATTGTTATTAAGGCTCTTCCGTCTTCAGACGGGCGTAGGCCTTTACTCTGTCCTGTTAGAGCGTTACGTATCTATAAACAGAGATCTCAGTTTATCACAAAGGGACGAAAACGTTTCTTTCTGTCTCTGATGCCTAATAGAAGGGACATTTCGGTCCATTCTATTGCTAGATGGATTCAATTAACTATCCGTACTGCTTATGAGAGTTTATCTTCTTCTCAGCAGTCTGTGCTTAAGATTTCGGCTCATGAAGTAAGAGCTCTTGCTACTTCTTGGGCTTACGCTAATAGTATTGCTATTACAGATTTAATGAAGGCTGCTTATTGGTCTCAGCCATCCACATTCACAAATTTTGATCTCAGAAATATTGAGTCCATTTCTGGAGACCTGCATTGTTTAGGTCCATTATCTGTTGCTCAGAATGTCATCCACTAAACAGTTGCAACTATAGTTATGCAGGCTTTCTGTTCCGGCAGTGACTCCATCCGGCTGCCCTCTTCGCTCTGGGCTATTTGACCCAGGGCAAGGGGAAGGGGGGGGGGGAGGGTGTTCCCTTAGGTCACCTGCTTTATAGTGAAAAGCAAGGGAATGCCTCCTCCGAAGTCAGTATTTCTGAGTCGTTTCCGGGATGGTTTTAAAGTGTAATATTAATGTTAAAAATTCATTCATGTCATGTTTTTAAAGTGTAGCTCGGTGTGAAGCATTTGTATATGTCAAGTGTCAAACGGGCGTTAATATACAATCCTCGGACACTTTTAAAAGAATATAAAGAGTCTCAATTCTCTGGACTAACTTTATTTATTGGCTTACTTTAAAAATAATTAGTATAAAGGGTTATACTGGATGTTAATAGAGAACATGAATGTTATTGTGCTCAATTATGAAGGGTATTGTATCTTTCTAATTTAACATAAAATAAGAAAGATACATGTAAAGCCTAATACTCCTTTTCTCCTTGAGGGGTTGCCTCTATATTATATAGTTGAGCTTATTGGATTTTCCTCTATGTCCTAGGCCCTCCAGCCTTTTTACTATTCAGCTAAGTCTGGGTCATTGGTACAGTCTAAAAATTTTAAAAAATTTATAGTAATTTATATATTTTTTATACTTACCAATGACCCAGACGGGGATGGCCCTCCCAGGAGTTGGGAACTCTTACCTCCCCGCTGAGTACATAGCGCTGACCAGGCACTGCCAGTAAGAATGATAATTGGCGCCAATTTCGGAACGTCCTTGACACTGCGCATGCGCAGTAAGGGCTAAGTATGGAGGTCCTATAGGACATGATTTCTTTTTGTTTTTGATGCAAATTTTGGGGATTGGGGGGGCAAAATTTGTGTTTGGCCCTGGATTTTTTAGAGTTAGCACCAGCTAAGTCTGGGCCATTGGTAAGTGTAAAAAATATATAAATTACTATAAATTTTTTAACTTTTTGTACAGAACTTCCATATGAAAGCTCTGATTTGAATAATTTTTTGTATGAATTTTTAGTACCATGAGATACATTACATATCATACAGGTCTTTTTCTCGTGCTTAAATTATGCAAATTAGACTAACTTTGGTTTATTAAGTGTTACTTTCAGCACTGTCAGTGCAAATGCCAATACGGCTCGGGCTAGAGGCCGCATTTATGAACTGATCTTTATGAAACTTCTTGGGTACCTTTGTTATCACCGCGGGATGAGAACAAGTGTTTTGGGGTCCGGTCCGAAATTTAAGATGGCCACTGGCAGCCATTTTGTTCAACATTAGGGGCAATCAGATTTTTGCGCAGAACTTCCACATGAAAGCTCTGAGTTGAATAATTTTTTGTGTGAATGTTTAGTACCATGGGATACATGACATATAATACAGGGTTTTTTTTCTCGTGCAGAAATTATGCAAATTAGATGAACTTTGATTTTTTCAGTGCTACTTACACACAGTAAGTACACATGTCAATACGGCTCGGGCTAGAGTCTGTATTTATGAACCGATCTCCACAAAACGTCTTGGGTAGCTTTGTTATCACCTTGGGACGAGAACGAGTGTTTCTGGGTGAGGTCCAAAATTCAAGATGGCTGCCAGTGTCCATTTTGTACCGAAATTAGGTCTAATCAGTTTTTTGTACACAACTTCTATATGGCTCAGGCTAGAGGCCGTATTTATGAACCGATCTTTATGAAACTTCTTGGGTGCCTTTGTTATCACCATGGGATGAGAACGAGTGTTTTTGGGTGTGGTCCAAAATTCAAGATGGCCACCAGCAGCCATTTTGTACCAAAATTAGTGCAATCAGTCTTTTGTACAGAACTTCTGTATGAAAGTTCTGATTTGAATATATTTTTGTATGAATGTTTAGTAACATGGAATACATCACATATAGTACAGGGTGTTTTCTCGTGCAAAAATTATGCAAATTAGATGAACTTTGATTTATTCAGTGCTACTTATACACTGTAAGTGCACATGTCAATACGGCTTGGGCTAGAGGCTGTATTGATCAACCAATCTTCACGAAACTTCTTGGGTACCTTTGTTATCACCTTGAGACGAGAACGAGTGTTTCTGGGTGCGGTCCAAAATTCAAGATGGCTGCCAGTGGCCATTTTGTACCGAAATTAGGCCCAATCAGTTTTTTGTCACAACTTCTATACAGCTCGTATTTATGAACTGATCTTCACAAAACTTCTTGGGTACCTTTGTATTCACCTTGGGACAGGAATGAGTGTGTTTTGGGGTGCCTTTGTTATTACTGTGCTATGAGAACAAATATTTTGGGGTTCAGTCAGACCCACCCTGGGACTCAAAGATTTCTTTTCTAGTTTAGCATCTGACTGTCACCCTCCTTTACAATACTTTACCTATACATTTGTTACAGGCTATGGTCAGTATTTATGTACAGACCATTACAATACTTTATATGTACCTTTGTTATCAGGTCATTACCTAGATGTTTGTCATTGCTGTGTCACATACTATACATGTACATGTCTTAACAAGTTGAGCTACAGTGTCATTGACACTTTCATTTGAAAAAAATAAAAAAATGATATTTAAAATAATAAATTTTGATATCCTCTGCATTGGGTAAAGGGTTAACACCTAACCATTGATTATCCAAATGGGTGTGTGGTGGTTCATTGTGTCTTCACCCAATGTGACTCGGAATTGAGAACAACATTTTGACCCTACATTTGCAATTTTTTCGAGACATAATTATTAAAACACTTAATTGAAGAAAAATGTCTGTTGCCCTAATTGGCCTAATTTGGACACTGTAACAGACACAGACCACTGATATACAACCTTGTGGAAGAGAAAAGTGCTGTTTTTTTGCTTTGACATCTGTTTTCTGATGCTTTTAATATTTTGTGTAGAAATATAGATTACAGTGTCTTTGTTATTGATTTCCCTGTTTGTTCATTGTCTTCTACCATGAGCAAATGTTTAATGTTTAATAAATGAAAAGGCTTCCTAAGTGCTCAGCCATGCAAGAAATCTGTTAAAATTATTGCTCATGGAATTTAGCATGATGTGCTTTAGATTTAGATATAAATGGATTAGATCTCAAGATTCAATGACATGCTTGTATGGAGTTCATCAGCAGATGGCTGTCTTTGCTCTTGTATGGCAAACTCTGAACTTACTTATACATCACATTCTTTTGTTTTGACTAGGCCTTATAAACTATATTGCATGCTTCTGGAATCTTTACCAAACTATGTGTGAAACATAACAAAAATGTCTAGAATATTTTAAAACACAACATAATGTGGGTATAACTACCAGTATTTGGGCAAATGGGTTACTGTTGCTAATTTCGTGGGGGCGCGGTGGCTCAGTTGGTAGAGGTGCAGGCTGCAAGCCGAGGGGTCCTCGGTTCGAATCCCACCTGCCGCAACCGCGTTGTGTCCTTGGGCAAGACACTTCACCCCGATTGCCTGAATGTGGGCACGATGACGCTGTGTACTGAGGCATACTGCACGTCGATGATGCGCATGTCTTCAACCAATCTAACCCTGCCTGTCATGCGGTGCAGAGTTCAGAGTTACGATGTTGGAGAGCTGACAGCTGCTTTTCGTTGCTCGGTGGTTCTCTCCGGGTACACCGGCTTCCTCCACCCGTAAAACTGTCACGGTCACGATTAGCCATTGTGCATAAGTATGTGACCTTAAACACCAATAAATAAATAAATAAATTGCTAAATTTTTATACTGTACCAATGACCCAGACTTAGCTGGTGCTAACTCTAACAAAACCAGGGCCAAACACAAATTTTGCCCCCCAATCCCCAAAATTTGCATCCAAAACCAAAAGAAATCATGTCCTATAGGACCTCCATACTACGCCCCCACTGCGCATGCGCAGTGTCAAGGACGTTCCGAAATTGGCGCCAATTATCATTCTCTGTTTGGCCCTTCATCAGTCAACATCTCACTGATCTTTGTGCTTGTAAATCTCAGTTTAAAGGATGCCAGACACGTAATTTTTGGAGAAATGGTGATTCTAAGGAGGATATAGAAGGAGGAGAGGAAAAAGAAGTGACAAAAAATAATCAGGGCTGTACTTAAAAATTTTTATGAAATTATGTTAAGTTGCCTATTTTCGAGGCATGGGCCTCTTGTTGTCATTCTTGCTAGATGTTGCACTGCTTATTCAGTGTTTCCTCTCCCCTAGCCTTCTAAAGTCCCCCCTTGCAATTCTCCCATGCTTTTGGCATATTTTTGAGAAAGTTCATTTCTAAAATTTTCTTGGGAGAGTTGCTTGAATACAGAATGTTTTCTGTTATTTTCCCCATAGTTACGTTTTCACCCATGGGTGTATAAACGTTGTGTTCTGCATCTTCCATCTGATGTTCTGCAGATTCTCCCCTGGGAGTCTCTGTCTTGCATCAGATAGAGTGTAATTTTGATGACTGATTTCGGGCCAGTTTTTTCAGTGCCTGGAGTCATGTTTTCTGGTGTTTTACACTGTTTGTTTACATTGGCAACAGCCTTTTTTGAGGGGGGCTGTTTGCCTTTGGTGTAGTTTATCTCACTATAAGATACATTTATATTATCCGTAAGTGTCTCATTAATTATTTAATATAAATTTAAAATTTTTGACCACACTTTGCCATCGGATCCATCGGGGCTCAACGTTACTTTTCAGAAACTTGGGCTTCGCTGAAAAAATATTTTTTCAAAATTATTTTGATTTGCAATTGTTTTTTCATTTATTAATGGATCATGTTATTATGTATCTTTGTGTCGGGGGTTTGTGCGAGTAACTAGGACTTGTTGTTGACTTTTCACAATGAAAGGATATTGTTCAAATTGTAATGGGAAGAAATCTTCCTCTGACTTTCATGATCATTGTATTAATTGTAGTCAGTGTTCTCGCACTAATCCCTGTCCTATATGTCAATATTGGGATGACAAACATTGGAAACGTGTGTCACGGTATGTTGTTACTGGAGAAAGGGCTATGCCGGCTCTTTCTCCGCAAGGTCACTCTACTCTCTCAGTTTCTATTTCAGAGGAACAAGAACAGGGTGATGTTTCTATGTTATCTTCTGCAAGTGCGCTTCCGTCGTCACAAATGAATTCAGAGCTAGCGGCAAAAGTGCTCATGGAGATTAGACAAATGTCGTCCGCTAGCTCACCCGGTGTAGCGTCCATTCACCGAATGGTTCGGCAGCTGGGTTCTTTCGATGCGGTCCAGGAGGAAATGTTGGGTGATGCGAGCACTATAAACATTCAATGTGCACACCCAGTGACGGCGGATAGTAAGCGAGATCGGAGGAAGCCTTTGAGTCCGGTTCCTAGCTCGTCCAGGTCCAGCCGGTCCGCGAGCGAGAGAGGCCCCTCTCTCGTACAACAACATCTGGGACCAGATGTTGTGGTACAAAATGTGTCGCAAGCAGAGCATACGTCCGTCGCTCGGGACGCTCCGTTGTATAGGCAGTCCGCGGAGACTGCTAAGGCTTCTTCTTCTCGTCAGCGCACACGACCGCACCTTGGCTGCGTGACCGCCGATATCTTACCAGCTTCGCCGATCAAGGATTCTTCGGCGACCAGGTCACACCATCCGGCAGCCAGGGACTCGAGGCCGATGGACTCCGGACGTTCGCATAGAAAAAGTATGCGGGAGCCATCTGATGCAGAGCTGCCCTCGGCGAAGCAGCGAAAGACTGCGCCTCCGCCGGTCCCGACGCCGGACATTCTTGTGCAGATAGCACAGCTTATCGCAGCATCCCAGCAGCCGACAGAAACGGTGTCGGATCGAGAATTATCCGACGGCGCTGGGTCGGTACGCTCCACCGAAGCATCGGGGGGCGGACGACCGTGAGCATCGTGAGGTCCGACCGGATGGTGAAAGGGATACGGATGATTTGGAGCTATCCCTTTCGGAACAACATAAAGCTGCCGTGGACTTCATCCGGCACTTTCTCCCTCAAGTTGTTCCGTCGGGCCAGACTGCTGCGGTTCCGGACAAGAGGATTATAGCGTCATTGGACTCTGAATTTTTTGAGCGGTTCAGGGACATCGCTCCCGAGTTTCCGTCGCAGTCCAATAATGTTGCAAGAACATTTGAATTATTGAAAGACGCTATATTTAAACTTGCTTACAAGATGGGGAAAGCAGGTTTCTTGTCCACCAATACTCTCAACCTCCCTTTCATTAATGCAAGGAATAAATTCGACACGGCAGGACAGGGTATCCCGAGAGTTCCTCTGCATATGGACGACGAGGCGGAAGACTTAGAGCTATCATTACCGTCGTCGGCTTCTATTCCAACCGCGGTGTTGGAAACAGCTATTTCGTCTAACAGAGCCAATTTAGATGCCTTATCTTACGCAGATCACCTTACTAAGGCGTTATCACTGCGCCTTCAAGGGAAAGAATTTCAGGATATACAATCCTCTTTAAGACTTCTTTCAAGGGCAGTAGCTTATTCCACGTGTAACTCCGCCCTTTCTGTGGCAAACCTGGAGTTGGTTAGACGTGACGCAGCCCTAGCTACATCCACACTCGTGGATACTAAGGTGAAGAACTCTCTTAGAGTCGCTTCGGTCTCCGGAGAACTTCTCTTTGACGGCAAGCTTTCTGCTATTTATGATAAAATTACAAAGAAAGCTTCGGATTCTCTGTTGTTCAAATCTGCTTCTAAGAAGTCGGATACAGCAGACAAGAATAAGACAGGCACTTCTGGGTCTAATGCGCCCAAGAGAGGTTCCTATAGAGGTTCCGGTGCGTCCTCTTGGTCTTATTCGAGAGACCGTCAGGGTAGCGACTCTCGTTCGGGACGTCCTTCGGGCCGGGACAACCGGTCGGACGCCCCGAGGTCGACGGGACGAGGTGCGGGTCGTGGAGGACGTGGTTTCTCCTACCGCAAACCTCGCAGGTCCAGGAGGTGATGGCTTAAACCTCTATCGCGTACCGGTTGGCGGAAGGTTGTCGAGCTTTTCACAAGAATGGGCGTCGATTACGGACGACCCTTGGGTGAGAGGAGTGACTACGGAAGGCCTAAAGATATCCTTCAAACGAAAGCCTCCATTAACTCAAAGTCCAAAGTGGACTCAACTTCCGTCAAATCCGCAGAAAAGAGACGCTCTATTATCAGAGGTGCAGTCTCTTTTAATGAAGAACGCGGTAGAGGTCGTAGAAAACCAGGAGACCCCGGGATTCTACAGCCATCTGTTTCTGGTTCCGAAACCAGATGGCTCGTTCCGTCCAGTCATAGATTTGAGCTGGATAAACAAGCTGATCGTCGCTCCGAAATTTTATATGGAGACGATTCGGTCGGTCAGAGCGAGTATTCGGGTGACGATTATGCAACAAGCATAGATCTCAAAGATGCGTACTTTCACGTCATGGTACATCCGACATTCAGAAAGTATCTACGCTTCGCAGTCCTAGGAGTGGTGTATCAATTCTGGGCGATGTGCTTCGGACTGAATCTAGCACCCTGGGCTTTCACTCGGGTAATGAACTCGGTAATGATGTATTTCCGAGCTCATTCGTCTGCGGTAACGTCGGCCTACCTGGACGACATTCTTCAGAGGTACGGCAACGAGTTAACGCTTCAGAAAGATGTTCAGAATCTACTTCTATTGCTCCAACGTCTCGGTTTTATAGTAAACGAGGAGAAGTCGGATCTGGTGCCGTCCAAGTCATTCACTCATCTGGGAATGAGCTTCGAGACGCACAACAATCTCGTTCATCTGCCGTTAACCAGAGCGAAATTAGTCAGTTGTTACGCTCACTATTGTCTGCACGCAGACAAAGTCACAGCGAGAGAATTTATGAGACTGATAGGTCTGTGCGGAGCCGCTGCGGATCTCATTCCGATGGGGCGGTTACGCACGCGTCCTCTCCAAATTTTCTTGACTCAGAATTGGAGTGTGAAAATTCATTCGCTCGACGTAGACGTTCTCTTGTCAGATCAAGTGAAACAAGAGATTCAGACTTGGGCAAACATTCAGTGGTTAACTCAGGGAGTTCCGCTGCAGTTGCCGGATCCGAGTTTTACCATTATGACGGATGCCAGTCAAACAGGTTGGGGTGCATCATTGATCCCAACGGATTCGAGATGCCAGGGTCTTTGGGATCCGCAATTCCTGTGCAAGCACATAAACATCAAGGAAATGATGTCAATTTGGCTTGCGTTACGTCATTGGATGGACATTATTCACAATGCTCATGTCCAAATCCTATCTGACAATATGACAGTAGTGGCGTATATATGGAATCAGGGAGGCACTCATTCAGTTCCGTTGTTCAATCTAACGGAACGAATCCTTCTGTTTGCGCTAGAACATCAGGTTCTTCTTTCGGTCCGTCACATACCGGGTCGTCTGAATGTGCTAGCAGACTCCCTTTCACGAAAGGGTCGCTTGTTGCCATCGGAGTGGACTCTCAACAAACAAGTATTCAATCAGATTTGCTACCAATGGGAACGGCCAATGATAGACTTATTTGCGACACATCTCAACAATCAGTTGCAGACGTATGTGTCTCCGTGTCCAGATCCAAGAGCATTTGCAGTAGACGCTCTGTCGATCCCTTGGGACGGAATGATAGGATATGCATATCCTCCAGCGCCGTTAATTCAACAAGTATTGCTAAAGATAAAACAATCTCAATGCAAGATTCTATTGGTAGCATCTCTGTCGCCACAGAGACCGTGGATAAATCTACTCAGGTGTCTGTTGTGGGACCTACCGCGAAAGCTTCCTCCACGGGAGGATCTTCTTTCGCAGGGGAAATCGCGTCAACTCCATCACAACCCGCAAGGTCTCAACCTTCACGTTTTTCCGTTGTGCGGTCCTTCTTGCATGGCAAGCACTTTACAGGACGAGCAGTGGACGCGATTTCTAACTGTAGGAGGACCTCCTCTTCGCTAAACTATGCGGCTAAGTGGAAGGTTTTTCGCCGTTGGTGTAGGGATCATTCTGTAGATATTTTTGATCCCTCTATACCAGACATTGCAAACTTTCTAGTATACTTGTTTGACGAAATCAAACTGCAGCCTGTTACTATTAAGGGTTATAGGTCTATGTTATCTGATACCTATGCACATCATGATAGTTTACAAATTGGATCTAATGTCTCTTTATCTAAGTTGGTTAGAAACTTCTCGATAAATAGACCCAGAACTCTTAGATTAATTCCTAAATGGAATTTAGCTTGGGTTCTTCTTAAATTGAAGGAAAAGCCATTTGAACCTCTTGGGACAGTAGATTTCAAATTCTTATCTTATAAGACAGCTTTTCTCTTAGCTTTCTCTTCTGCTAGAAGAGTCAATGAGCTTCATGCACTGTCGGTGGATGATTCTCACTATCGTAGTGTCGGGAACACTATCACCTTCACTACTAATGTAGGTTTTTTAGCTAAGAATCAGGCTCCTAATAAATATCCGGAACCTATTGTTATTAAGGCTCTTCCGTCTTCAGACGGGCGTAGGCCTTTACTCTGTCCTGTTAGAGCATTACGTATCTATAAACAGAGATCTCAGTTTATCAGAAAGGGACGGAAACATTTCTTTCTGTCTTTGATGCCTAATAGAAGGGACATTTCAGTCCATTCTATTGCTAGATGGATTCAATTAACTATCCGTACTGCTTATGAGAGTTTATCTTCTTCTCAGCAGTCTGTGCTTAAGATTTCCGCTCATGAAGTAAGAGCTCTTGCTACTTCTTGGGCTTATGCTAATAGTGTTGCTATTACAGATTTAATGAAGGCTGCTTATTGGACTCAGCCATCCACATTCACGAATTTTTATCTCAGAAATATTGAGTCCATTTCTGGAGACCTGCATTGTTTAGGTCCGTTATCTGTTGCTCAGAATGTCGTCCACTAAACAGTTGCAACTATAGTTATGCAGGCTTTCTGTTCCGGCAGTGACTCCATCTGGCTGCCCTCTTCGCTCTGGGCTATTTGACCCTGGCCAAGGGGAAGGGGGGGGGGGGGGTGTTCCCTTAGGTCACCTGCTTTATAGTGAAAAGCAAGGGAATGCCTCCTCCAAAGTCAGTATTACTGAGTCGCTTCCGGGATGGTTTTAAAGTGTAATATTAATGTTAAAATTCATTCATGTCTTATTTTTAAAGTGTAGCTCGGTGTGAAGCATTTGTATTTGTCAAGTGTCAAACGGGCTTTAATATACAATACTCGGACACTTTTAAAAGATTATAAAGAGTCTCATTTCTCTGGACTTCTTTATTTATTGGCTTACTTTAAAAATAATTAGTATAAGGGTTATACTGGATGTTAATAGAGAACATGAATATTATTGTGCTCAATTATTAAGGGTATTGTATCTTTCTAATTTAAATATTAAATAAGAAAGATACATGTAAAGCCTAATACTCCTTTTCTCCTTAAGGGGTTACCTCTTTATTATATAGTTGAGCTTATTGGATTTTCCTCTATGTCCTAGGCCCTCCAGCCTGTTTACTATTCAGCTAAGTCTGGGTCATTGGTACAGTATAAAAATGTTAAAAAATTTATAGTAATTTATATATTTTTTATACTTACCAATGACCCAGACGGGGATGGCCCTCCCAGGAGTTGGGAACTCTTGCCTCCCCGCTGAGTACATAGCGCTGACCAGGCACTGCCAGTAAGAATGATAATTGGCGCCCATTTCGGGACGTCCTTGACACTGCGCATGCGCAGTCGGGGCGTAGTATGGAGGTCCTATAGGACATGATTTCTTTTGGTTTTGGATGCAAATTTTGGGGATTGGGGGGCAAAATTTGTGTTTGGCCCTGGTTTTGTTAGAGTTAGCACCAGCTAAGTCTGGGTCATTGGTAAGTATAAAAAATATATAAATTACTATAAATTTTTTAACTTTCGTGAAATTTAAATGGTTTATATGTGTATCACTTCACAGAAGTTATAATTTATTTTAGCTATTTCTCTGAAGAAGTGAATTTTATTGCTCTAAAATAGATCACTTCCGGAGTTTAATCCATAAAGCTGATGTTGAGCTATATGTGGGGGAAAGGCTCAGAGTGCTCCTTTTAACAGTGTCTTACATAAAAGCATTTCATCAAGGAAATAAAGATACATAAAGCTGTTATTCTTATTTCAGACTAGGTCATGCCAGCTTCTCTTCTATGACACTATTTTGCACTTGTGGGACAAATATTTAACCAACTAGATCTTGTTTGACAGAGCTCACAGAGCTCTGTCAAACAAGATATAGTTGGTTAAATTTTCAAACACATTATGGGAAATTTTCACTGCTGAAAACATTTTTTTGCCACATAATAGTGTAAGTAGTTAAATAACTCTTTTCAGAATTGTTTTGTGAATAAACAAAAAAAAAAGCCTCCTTCCCTCATCATAAAATTCAGGAAAAATTGCCTGAGAAACAAGAATTTTTTTTCTATTGGGCCGAGTCATATTGTCATAGTTGTCACTCACTTGTAATTGTCTGTATTTATATTTTCAGTTATGCTTGGATTATACAGGACATCATTGGATTAGCATTCTGTATAAATATGCTGAAGACACTGAAGCTACCAAGTTTTAAAGTAATTAATTCATCTGTACAGTAAAACCTGTTTTGAAAGACTGCCCCTTCTGTTAGCCAAACTGGTCTCTCGAGACAGGTGGTCTCTTTTGACAGGTTTGACATTTTTGCAAGACTGTAACTAAGCAAGGGTGGGCAATTTGTAATGGACATAGGACAACTACTCAAGTATTCAAAGGGAAACAAAAAAAAACTTCATTTTTTCAGTCATTCATTTCAGTTTAATTAATTTTTCTTTGTTTAGTAAATCACTGTCTACAATGTATATTTCAATTGCGATTGGGTTTGAAGTGTGTGTGTGTGTGGGGGGGGGGGGGGGGGGGGGGCTCATTTATGGGCTATTACAGAACTGATATCAAGTGTTGGAATTAGTTGCACCGATAAAATGCCTCAGAATAGCCACCCATCTAAATTTTGTAATAATATTTTTCCGGGTGTTTCTTTCTCTCTCATATATGGACTAAATAATTTATAAATATAAAGACTTTTGCATTGAAGGTGTGTTCTCATTTGAGAATGTTTTGTGAACTCATTTAAATGTCAAGGAGTGATACAATTTTCTCTGGCTGTCGAAAGTGTCATTAAATCCCAATAAAATAAAACAAATTCATCATTTAAAATATGAAGAATAAAAAAAATATGAGGATACAAATTTTTTTTAAAAACTCGAAGATTTAGGGTACAGTGGAACCCTGTTAATTGAATAGCCACTTTGCCAGTGAAAATTATTCTGTTAACAGGAGTATTCAATTAACAGGGATTGTGTTACTTTCCTGTATTCTAGAGATAAACTTAGCATTTATTCTATTATATCTTGTTTGACAGAGCTCCATGAGCTCTGTCAAACAAGATATAATAGATTAAATGCCTGTATTGGATGTACTGAGACCAAATAAGTCTATAAACAAAGGAAAACTGAGGAGAGCATGGGTAATTTCTCGACAGGTTACAAGATTTTTTATTCAATTAACAGGAGTTTACTCTATAACCTATATTCAATTATCAGGTCAAATTTGTACTGGAGATATGGTAAATGGCTTTGTGTTGGGAAATTATATTCAATTAACAGGGATATATTAAGAGATATCCAATTAAATGGGCTCCACTGTATCTTATGTGTTAACTAACCCTTTACCTATTGAATTGGCTGCATCCACCCAAGTACCATATCATGTTACCCTTCATTGGAACGAACTCATCGAGTTCGTTCCAATGAGGGGCCACATGATATGGTTTTGATGAAATTTTTCAAAAAATTTATACAGAGAATTATTAAAATAATAAATTTTAATATTCTGTGCATTAGGTAAAGGGTTAAAACTACTGTTTACATGAGAATTAGAAAACATAATAGTCCTCATTTATTTCATGAAATAAAATGGTCTGTTCATTTGTATCATGCCCAGTGTGTCATGTACCATAGCAGTAGATTTAAAAGAATTGTGAATAAATTTTATCCATTTTATTACATAAGGCCTAAAAAATTAAAAATCTGTTTCTCAGGCCTCCTACATGGTCTTTTTGGCTGCCGCATGCTTCTTTTTATAACCAATGTAAACTTAAAAAAAATAAAAATAGAATGGTTTATGTCTGACATTTTAACCAAGTTAAAAAAAATGGATAAATTTGACCTTTGAGTGCAAGAAGGCTTTGCAATGCTTGAGCATTGCAAAGCCTACTTGCTCTAAAGGGATGAAATACACCACCACCCATACTATTCCGTAGATTTTGAGGCCTAAAACATAAACCAAGAACATGAACGTTTGATGGCAAAGAAATAAATACAGAAATAAAAAAATAAAATAAAAAAATGCATGCCCACATGAAATTTTACAAATAATGTCCTGAGAAAGAGAAGATCTACTTTATGTGGCCTAATCACTATCAAATAGCTCATTATGGAAGATATATGTGAAAGACGTTGGATGTCAATGTCGATGTGGTAATGTTGTGAGTTAATAGGTTTAAGAAGTAGAATTGAATTAATCTTCTCTTATTTTTCATTAACTGTCTACTTAATACACATAGTCTGGAAAACATTTCCTGAATAAATGAGGAAAACATTTCCTGAATAACTAAATATTTTTATTATTTGTCTCAAAAACATAGCTTATGAACTCATTCCAGGGAGGGGTCATAAGCTATGTTTTTGAATCAAACCCTATTTTGATGGCTATATTTTTATACTGTACCAATGACCCAGACTTAGCTGCTGGTGCTAACTCCACAAAAACCAGGGCCAAACACAAATTTTGCCCCCCAATCCCCAAAATTTGCATCCAAAACAAAAAGAAATCATGTCCTAAAGGACCTCCATAGTACGACTCTACTGCGCATGCGCAGTGACGCAGTCGTCCCGAAATTGGCGCCAAATATCATTCTCTGTTTGGCCCTTCATCAGTCAACATCTCACTGATCTTTGTGCTTGTAAATCTCAGTTTAAAGGATGCCAGACACGTAATTCTTGGAGAAAATGTGATTCTAAGGAGGATAGAAGGAGGAGAGGAAAAAAGAAGTGGCAAAAAATAATCAGGGCTGTACTTAAAATTTTTTGTTGAAATTATGTTAAGTTGCCTATTTTCGAGGCAAACGCCTCTTGTTGTCATTCTTGCTAATTGTTGCACTGCTTATTCAGTGTTTCCTCTCCCCTAACCTTCTAAAGTCCCCCCTTGCAATTCTCCCATGCTTTTGGCATATTTTTGAGAAGTTTCATTTCTAAAAATTCCCTGGGAGAGTTGCTTGGTTACAGAATGTTTTCTGTTATTTTCCCCATAGTTACGTTTTCACCCATGGGTGTATAACATTTGTGTTCTGCATCTTCCATCTGATGTTCTGCAGATTCTCCCCTGGGAGTCTCTGTTTTGCATCAGATAGAGTGTAATTGATGACTGATTCCGGGCCAGTTTTTTCAGTGCCTGGAGTCATGTTTTCTTCTGTGTTTACACTGTTTGTTTTCATTGGCAACAGCCTTTTTTGAGGGGGGCTGTTTGCCTTTGAGGTAGTTTATCTCATTATAAGATACATTTATATTATCCGAAAGTGTCTCATTAATTATTTTATATAATTTTAAAATTTTTGACCACACTTTGCCATCGGATCCATTGGGGCTCAACGTTACTTTTCAGCAACTTGGGCTTCTCTGAAAAAATATTTTTTCAAAATTATTTTGTTTTGCAATTGTTTTTTCATTTATTAATGGATCATGTTATTATGTATCTTTGTGTCAGGGGTTTTTGCGAGTAACTAGGACTTATTGTTGTTCTTTCACAATGAAGGGAACTTGTTCAAATTGTAATAGGAAGAAATCTTCCTCTGACTTTCATGATTATTGCATTAATTGTAGTCAGTGTTCTCGCATTAATCCCTGTCCTGTATGTGAACATTGGGATGAGAAACATTGGAAACGTGTGTCACGATATGTTGTTTCTGGAGAAAGAGCGATGCCGGCTCTTTCTCCACAAGGTCACTCTACTCTCTCAGTTTCTATTTCAGAGGAACCAGAACAGGGTGATGTTTCCATGTTATCTTCTTCAAGTGTGCGTCCGTCATCACAAATAAATACAGAGCTAGCGGCAAAAGTGCTCATGGAGATTAGACAAATGTCGTCCGCTAGCTCGCCCGGTGTAGCGTCCATTCACCGAATGGTTCGGCAGCCGGGTTCGTCCGATGCGGTCCAAGAGGAAATTTTGGGTGATGCGAGCACTATAAAAATAATAGATGCACACCCAGTGACGGCGGATAGTGAACGAGAACGGAGGAAGCCTTTTAGTCAGGTTCCTAGCTCGTCCAGGTCCAGCCGGGCCGCGAGCAAGAGAGGCCCCTCTCTCGTACAACAACATCTGGGACCAGATGTTGTGGTACAACATGTGTCTTTAGCGGAGCATACGTCCGTCGCTCGGGACGCTCCGTTGTATAAGCAGTCCGCAGAGACTGTTAAGGCTTCCTCTTCTCGCCGGCGCACACGACCGCACCTTGGCTGCGTGACCTCCGATATTTTGCCAGCTTCGCCGATGAAGGATTCTTCGGCGACCAGGTCACACCATCCGGCAGCCAGGGATTCGAGACCGATGGACTCCGGACGTTCGCATAGGAAAAGTATGCGGGAGCCATCTGATGCGGAGCTGCCCTCGGCAAAGCAGCGAAAGACCGCTCCTCCGCAGGTCTCGACGTCGGACATTCTAGTGCAGATAGCACAGCTTATCGCAGCATCCCAGCAGCCGACAGAGACGGTGTCGGATCGAGAATTATCCGACGGCGCTGGGTCGGTACGCTCCGCCGAAGCATCGGGGGCGGACGACCGGGAACATCGGGAGGTCCGACCGGATGGTGAAAGGGATACGGATGAATTGGAGCTATCCCTTTCGGAACAACACAAAGCTGCCGTGGACTTCATCCGGCACTTTCTTCCTCAAGTTGTTCCGTCGGGCCAGACTGCTGCGCTTCCGGACAGGAGAATTATAGCGTCATTGGACTCTGATTTTTTCGAGCGGTTCAGGGACATCGCTCCCGAGTTTCCGTCGCAGTCCAATAATGTTGCAAGAACATTTGAATTATTGAACGACGCTATTTTTAAACTTGCTTCCAGGACGGGGAAAGCAGGCTTCTTGTCCGCAAATACTCTCAACCTGCCTTTCATTAATGCAAGGAATAAATTCGACACGGCAGGTCAGGGTATACCGAGAGTTCCTCTGCGTATGGACGACGAGGCGGAAGACTTAGAGCTATCATTACCGTCGTCAGCTTCTATTCCAACCGCAGTGTTGGAAACAGCTATTGCGTCTAACAGAGCCAATTTAGATGCCTTATCTTACGCAGATCACCTTACAAAGGCGTTATCACTGCGTCTTCAAGGGGAAGAGTTTCAGGATATACAATCCTCCTTAAGACTTCTTTCAAGGGCAGTAGCTTATTCCACGTGTAACTCCGCCCTTTCAGTGGCAAATCTGGAGTTGGTTAGACGTGACGCAGCCCTGTCTACATCCACACTAGTGGATTCTAAGGTGAAGAACTCTCTTAGAGTCGCTTCGGTCTCAGGAGATCTTCTCTTTGACGGCTAGCTTTCCGCTATTTATGATAATATTAAAAAGAAAGCTAGTGATTCTCTGTTGTTTAGATCCGCTCCTAAAAGGTCGGATACAGCAGACACGAATAAGGCGGGCACTTCTGGGTCTTATCCGCCCAAGAGAGGTTCCTATAGAGGTTCCGGTGCGTCCTCTAGCTCTTATTCGAGAGACCGTCAGGATAGCGACTCTCGTTCGGGACGTCCTTCAGGCCGGGACAATCGGTCGGACGCCCCGAGGTCGACGAGGCGAGGTGCGGGTCGTGGAAGACGTGGTTTCTCCTACCGCAGGCCTCGCAGATCCAGGAGGTGATGGCTCAAACCTCTATCGCGTTCCGGTTGGCGGAAGGTTGTCGAGTTTTTCTCAAGAGTGGGCGTCGATTACGGACGACCCGTGGGTGAGAGGAGTGACTTCGGAAGGTCTAAAGATATCCTTCAAACGAAAGCCTCCATTAACTCGAAGTCCAAAGTGGACTCATCTTCCGTCAAACCCTCAGAAAAGAGACGCTCTGCTATCAGAGGTGCAGTCTCTTTTAATGAAGAACGCGGTAGAGGTCGTAGAAAACCAGGAATCGCTGGGATTCTACAGCCATCTGTTTCTGGTTCCGAAACCAGACGGCTCGTTCCGTCCAGTCATAGATTTGAGCTGGATAAACAAGCTGATCGTCGCTCCGAAGTTTTATATGGAGACGATTCGATCGGTCAGAGCGAGTATTCGGGTGAACGATTATGCAACGAGCATAGATCTCAAAGATGCGTACTTTCACGTCATGGTACATCCGACATTCCGAAAGTATCTACGCTTCGCAGTCCTAGGAGTGGTGTATCAGTTCCGGGCCATGTGCTTCGGATTGAATCTAGCACCCTGGGCTTTCACTCGGGTAATGAACTCGGTAATGATCTACTTCCGAGCTCATTCGTCTGCGGTAACGTCGGCCTACCTGGACGACATTCTTCAGAGGTACGGCAACGAGTTAACGCTTCAGAACGATGTTCAGAATCTTCTTCTATTGCTCCGACGTCTCGGTTTCATAGTAAACGAGGAGAAGTCGGATCTGGTGCCGTCCAAGTCATTCACTCATCTGGGAATGAGCTTCGAGACGCACAACAATCTCGTTCGTCTGTCGTTAACCAGAGCGAAATTAGTCAGTTGTTACGCTCGCTATTGTCTGAATACAGACAAAGTCACGGCGAGAGAATTTATGAGACTGATAGGTCTGTGCGGAGCCGCCGCGGATCTCATTCCGATGGGACGGCTACGCACACGGCCTCTTCAAATTTTCCTGACTCAGAATTGGAGTGTGAAAATTCATTCGCTCGATGTAGACGTTCTCTTGTCAGATCAAGTGAAACAAGAGATTCAGGCTTGGGCAAACATTCAGTGGTTAACTCAAGGAGTTCCGCTGCAGTTGCCGGATCCGAGTTTTACCATTATGACGGATGCCAGTCAAACAGGTTGGGGTGCATCATTAATCCCAACGGATTCGAGATGCCAGGGTCTTTGGGATCCGCAATTCCTGTGCAAGCACATAAACATCAAGGAAATGTTGTCAATTTGGCTTGCGTTACGTCACTGGATGGACATTATTCACGATGCTCATGTCCAAATCCTATCCGACAATACGACAGTAGTGGCGTATATACGGAATCAGGGAGGCACTCATTCAGTTCCGTTGTTCAATCTAACGGAAAGAATCCTTCTGTTTGCGTTGGAACATCACGTTCTTCTTTCGGTCCGTCACATACCGGGTCGTCTGAATGTGCTAGCAGACTCCCTTTCACGAAAGGGTCGCTTGTTGCCGTCGGAGTGGACTCTCAACAAACAAGTATTCAATCAGATTTGCTACCAATGGGAACGGCCAATGATAGACTTATTTGCGACACATCTCAACAATCAGTTGCAGACGTATGTGTCCCCGTGTCCGGATCCAAGAGCATTTGCAGTAGACGCTCTATCGATCCCTTGGGACGGAATGATAGGATATGCGTATCCTCCAGCGCCGTTAATTCAACAAGTATTGCTAAAGATAAAACAATCTCAATGCAAGATTCTGTTGGTAGCATCTCTGTCGCCACAGAGACCGTGGATAAATCTACTCAGGTGTCTGTTGTGGGACCTACCGCGGAAGCTCCCTCCACGAGAGGATCTTCTTTGGCAGGGGAAATCGCGCCAACTACATCACAACCCGCAAGGTCTCAACCTTCACGTTTTTCCGTTGTGCGGTCCTTCTTGCATGGCAAGCACTTTACAGGACGAGCAGTGGACGCGATTTCTAACTGTAGGAGGACCTCCTCTTCGCTAAACTATGCGGCTAAGTGGAAGGTTTTCCGTCGTTGGTGTAGGGATCATTCTGTTGATATATTTGATCCCTCTATACCAGACATTGCTAACTTTCTAGTATACTTGTTTGACGAAATCAAACTGCAACCTGTTACTATAAAGGGTTATAGATCTATGTTATCTGATACCTATGCACATCATGATAGTTTACAAATTGGATCTAATGTCTCTTTATCGAAATTGGTTAGAAACTTTTCGATAAATAGACCCAGAACTCTTAGATTAATTCCTAAGTGGAATTTAGCTTGGGTTCTCCTTAAATTGAAGGAAAAGCCATTTGAACCTCTTGGGACAGTAGATTTCAAATTCTTATCTTATAAGACAGCTTTTCTCTTAGCTTTCTCTTCTGCCAGAAGAGTCAGTGAGCTTCATGCACTATCGGTGGATGATTCTCATTATCGTAGTGTTGGGAACACTATCACCTTCACTACTAATGTCGGTTTTTTAGCTAAGAATCAGGCTCCTAATAAATATCCGGAACCTATTGTTATTAAGGCTCTTCCGTCTTCAGACGGGCGTAGGCCTTTACTCTGTCCTGTTAGAGCACTACGTATCTATAAACAGAGATCTCAGTTCATCAGAAAGGGACGGAAACGTTTCTTTCTGTCTTTGATGCCTAATAGAAAGGACATTTCAGTCCATTCTATTGCTAGATGGATTCAGTTAACTATCCGTACTGCGTATGAAGATTTATCTTCTTCTCAGCAGTCTGTGCTTAAGATTTCTGCTCATGAAGTAAGAGCTCTTTCTACTTCCTGGGCTTATGCTAATAGTGTTGCTATTACAGATTTAATGAAGGCTGCTTATTGGTCTCAGCCATCCACATTTACTAATTTTTATCTCAGAAATATTGAGTCCATTTCTGGAGACCTGCATTGTTTAGGTCCGTTATCTGTTGCTCAGAATGTCGTCCACTAAACAGTTGCAACTATAGTTATGCAGGCTTTCTGTTCTGGCAGTGACTCCGTCCGGCTGCCCTCTTCGCTCTGGGCTATTTGACCCAGGGCAAGGGGAAGGGGGGGGGGCGGGTGTTTCCTTAGGTCACCTGCTTTATAGTGAAAAGCAAGGGAATGCCTCCTCCAAGACAGTATTTCTGAGTCGCTTCCGGGATGGTTTTAAAGTGTAATATTAATGTTTAATTTCATTCATGTCTTATTTTTAAAGTGTAGCTCGGTGTGAAGCATTTGTATATGTCAAGTGTCAAACGGGCTTTAATATACAATACTCGGACACTTTTAAATGATTATAAAGAGTCTCAATTCTCTGGACTACTTTATTTATTGGCTTGCTTTAAAAATAATTAGTATAAAGGTTATACTGGATGTTAATAGAGAACATGAATGTTATTGTGCTCAATTATTAAGGGTAGTGTATCTTTCTAATTTAAATATTAAATAAGAAAGATACATGTAAAGCCTAATACTCCTTTTCTCCTTAAGGGGTTACCTCTTTATTTTATAATTGAGCTTATTGGATTTTCCTCTATGTCCTAGGCCCTCCAGCCTGTTTACTATTCAGCTAAGTCTGGGTCATTGGTACAGTATAAAAATGTTAAAAAATTTATAGTAATTTATATATTTTTTATACTTACCAATGACCCAGACGGGGATGGCCCTCCCTGAGTTGGGAACTCTTGCCTCCCCGCTGAGTACATAGCGCTGACCAGGCACTGCCAGTAAGAATGATATTTGGCGCCAATTTCGGGACGACTGCGTCACTGCGCATGCGCAGTAGAGTCGTACTATGGAGGTCCTTTAGGACATGATTTCTTTTTGTTTTGGATGCAAATTTTGGGGATTGGGGGGCAAAATTTGTGTTTGGCCCTGGTTTTTGTGGAGTTAGCACCAGCAGCTAAGTCTGGGTCATTGGTAAGTATAAAAAATATATAAATTACTATAAATTTTTTAACTTTCATGAACAGCTTTGGCAGGCTTTAGTCGTTTTTGGCATGGAATTTCTGAATCTGTTTCTCTAAAATCGATCTGGGCCATGGTAACTTGGCTCAGTTTGATATATAAGTGAACTAGGTACAGAAATCATGACTCACTAGAGATTCTCTATTTATGTTAACATAGAGGAAGACATCATGAGGCAGAACGTCATTGCTTTAGAACAATTTCTGTACTTTTTCTTTTTCAGGCCTGTACAGTACTGTTGATCTTACTGTTTTTTTATGACATATTTTTTGTATTCATCACACCTTTGTTTACTAAGGTTAGTATAATTATTGTACATGTTTAAAAAATAAATAAAATGTCAACCAAAACTGAATTGGTTGAATTCCTAGTTGCATTATGGAAAAAAAATTCCTGTTTGAAATTAAATTATTTTGACATCAGCGTGCAGAGAATTACTCATCATCCTTACCATTTGTTGTGCTGTGACATTTTGTCATCTAAAAGCAGATTTTCCTTCTGTATGTAATGCTTACAAGCCTGGAAATAAGCAGTCTGTCATTTGCTTATGGAGGTCCACAGAGGGTGAATTTGCTGATGTTATCCCATACAGTGGGCTAGAATCCCTAAATACATCCTCTGGGTTCCTCTTTATGTTTAGAATGGTGACCTTGATTCAGACTGATGTTCACAGAGGGTAAATTCAGTGATGCTACCCTGCTGTGCAGGGTAACATCTCCAAAATCACCCTCTGAGGACCTCATTCTGCAAATGACAATCTGCTTATTTCCAGGCTTGAATGAATATAAGAACTGAAATGAATTATCTGTCACTTTATCGGAGTATGAATGTGAGATGGATGTATTATGTTGTACCAGGTGCATAGCACTTTATACAAAACTAAACCGTGGTGTGGTGGCGTTGCGGTAACCGGTTCTCGTCAGATCACGGAAGTTAAGCAATGTCGAGCCAGGTTAATCCTCGGATGGGTGACCGTCTGAGCAATCGATTCGGACTCCCACGTTGTTTCCTTGGGCAAGGCACTTAACCACAATTGTCCACATGGGGGCACGATGATGCCATGTACTAAGGCATACTGCATGTTGATGGTGCGCATGTCTTCAACCAATCTAACCCTGCCTGTGCTACAGTGCTGAGTTACGATGTTGGGGAGCTGGCAGCTGTTCGTCGTTACCCGGTGGTTCTCTCCGGGTACTCCGGCTACCTCATCTGTAAAACTGTCATGGTCATGATTAGTCATTGTGCATAAGTATGTGACCTTAAACACCAATAAATAAATGAATAATACAAAACTTACAATACAAATACATGCTCATCCCACATTCATGCTCTGATTAAATGTCAGATAATTCTTTTCAGTTGTTGTAGTTTAAGTCAGAGCTTTTGCTTGTATCGTAATGTACCCCTTACTCACCATTCGTATCATTGCAGTCATATGACCTTTTGTGCATACAGTGTTTTAGTTTCAGCATAGGCTAATACATGCAGTCTCAGATACTGAAGAGAAAATCTTGGGTGAGCAATCAACGTCAATACTTGCGAACAACCCACCTGCAACAAATACAGTTTAATTGCACTGTTTACGGTGTTGCCATATTCACAATTTTTTATTTGACAGATGGGCAGGACAAAGAAAAAAACATTCATATGACCAATTGTATGCAAGCAAATTGGATATCACTAAAGAAAATTCAATTCTATTGTATTGCGTGGGTAAAATTGATTGCTGAATATTTTTGTTTTTGTTTTCAGGATGGTGATAGTATAATGGTGCAGGTGGCAACTGGAGGTAACAGTAAAACTAATGAACAGGTTAGTAAGTTTCAGCTCTTCTTTTTTCTCCACTAAATAGTTAGTCCACAGAATCTTGAAGACTTAAGAAACAAATTTATAGTTCATGGACCTCTGAGTAGTAAACCTTTTTGGTCCCTAAACTGAAAATTTGCCTCTTTTGTTCTCATGTTTCAACTGCTGTATCAAGTAAGGATAGGGGTTTATTATCCACCTGTTAGGTGCCAATACTAAATCACTTTGTGCATACAGTAGGTTTTCTCCCCCACTTCCTATGCAAGATATGTGTGTCTCATGTGTGAAGGCCATGTGAGATAGATTTCACATGACCTACATGACCGGTTTATTAGCATATTTAATGAGTGTATGGACTATTGAATCATTGCATGTTCTTCTGTAAGCAAACAACATGGCGTCACATTTCGAAAATATTAACAGATGTACAATTGTTGAAGAAAATAGAAATAAAAACACTGACCACAAAACCAAAGGTCACTCGACTCTTTTCTATGAATTTTGGGGTGAACGCCATTGTGAGTGGAGAGAGTTCATTTTAATGTTCATTTCGCGACAAATCTTTAGCCCCTGCCTTGTCGGCGTTGGGATTTAATTTCGTGGTATATTCCTGTGGTATATTCAGAACTTTTGTGCACTCTTCCCGACAAGCAAATCAGTTTTTTTCAGAAATGGGCAATCAAATTGTTCGATATAGCTGCATGTGCCCCTGGATTACTTTTGATGACATCAGAGTGTTTTGGTTGGAGGAGAAAAATTATCCCTGATGGTGTGGGTGTGAGATGGGTTAATCTCACCCTCGGGACAAGATATTTGGTCCAGACACTCAGAAAGCCTCGTGTCTGGCCGAAATATCTTGTCCTCAGGTGAGATTTCCCCATCTCACACACTCACCCACCGTGATAATAATCTCGCATTATCTGCAACATTGGCCCAAGGAGAGTGTTAATATAACACTAACATAAATTTCAAGGAAGTTATGGTTCATTATCAGCACAGTAGAAATGATTAACCATCTGCACTCTGATATCAAAGTGCCATAGTTTTCAACAGCTAATTTTTCCCACAATGCAACTGAGAATTTAATAAATTATATCTTGTTTTGACAGAGCTCTCTGAGCTCTGTCAAACAAGATATATTTTTTAATTTTTTTAACATTCTATGTGGACAATATGGAGTCAGTGATGGAAATTTTGAAATACAATCAGAGTGCTAGAAATTGACAGCCCAGGGAGTCTGAGATCACGCACAAGGTCTCAGGCTGTTGATTATTTTTCAGGGGGTTGATAGAATTGTGACACGGGACTGAAGTTAAAAATCTGTTTCTCAGGCTGACACATGCTCTCTTTTTATAACCAACGCAAACTTAAAAAAATAAAAATTAAATGGTTTAGATCCGATATTTTACCCAAGTTTTACCAAACTTGTGGATATGTTTGTAAAGAGTCACTGGGTAGAAGTGGATACAAGATAAATATTTATCTCATGATCTAACCTTTTTTCCTCCCATTAAACCCACTCTTTAATATAGGTAAAGCAAACCAAATAGGTTAAAATGCTATCTGTCCAAATATTGTGATGAACATCGCCCAGAACTAACATTGATGATAAGGTCAAAGGACATACCACACCAAAAAGTAACTTAAGCCGCACTTTACTGTCCAAGTTTGAACTGGACAACAAGCCTTAAAATTTGTCCTGATTCACGAGAATCGGTTTTGATTTCCGTGAACTCCTGCTGGGAGAATCAATCTCCAGTTTTTAACCCTTTGAACTCTAGTGGTATCTTCCATATCAGATCAATGGAAGCAATTAGAAGAGTCCATATTCATTATTTGGGGTAGACCAATCAGTATATTTTTATACTGTACCAATGACCCAGACATGGCTGGTGCTAACTCTTAAAAATCTAGGGCCAAACACAAAGTTTGCCCCCCAATCCCCAAAATTTGCATCTAAAACCAAAAGAAATCATGTCCTGAAGGACCTCCATACTTTGCCCCTACTGCACATGCGCAATGTCAAGGACGTTCCGAAATTGGCGCCAATTATCATTCTCTGTTTGGCCCTTCATCAGTCAACATCTCACTGATCTTTGTGCTTGTAAATCTCAGTTTAAAGGATGCCAGACACATAATTATTGGAGAAATGGTGATTCTAAGGAGGATATAGAAGGAGGAGAGGAAAAAGGAGTGACAGAAAATAATCAGGGCTGTAAATTAAAATTTTTTAATGAAATTATGTTAAGTTGCCTATTTTCGAGGCATGGGCCTGTTGTTGTCATTCTTGCTATAAAGTTGCACTGCTTATTCAGTGTTTCCTCTCCCCTGGTCTTCTAAGTCCCCCCTTGCTATTCTCCCATGCTTTTGGCATATTTTTGAGAAAGATCATTTCTAAATTCTCTTGGGAGAATTAGCTTGGTTTCAGAATGAATTCTGTTATTTTCCCCATGTTTACGTTTTCACCCATGGGTGTATAAACGTTGTGTTCTGCATCTACCATCTGATATTCTGCAGATTCTCCCCTGGGAGTCTCTGTTTTGCATCAGATAGTGTGTAATTTTGATGACTGATTTCGGGCCAGTATTGTCAGTGCCTGGAGTCATGTTTTCTGGTGTTTTTACACTGTTTGTTTACATTGGCAACAGTCTCTTTTGAGGGGGGCTGTTTGCCTTTGGAGTAGTTTATCTCACTATAAGATACATTATTATTATCCGTAAGTGTTGCATTAATTATTTAATATAATTTTAAAATTTTTGACCACACTTAGCCTTGGGATCCATTGGGGCTCAACGTTACTTTTCAGAATCTTGGGCTTCGCTGAAAAAATATTTTTCAAAAATTATTTTGATTTTCAATTGTTTTTTCAATATTAATGGATCATGTTATTATGTATCTTTGTGTTTAGGGGTTTGTGCGAGTACTAGGACTTGTTGTTGACTTTTCACAATGAAAGGATATTGTTCAAATTGTAATAGGAAGAAATCTTCCTCTGACTTTCATGATCATTGTATTAATTGTAGTCAGTGTACTCGCACTAACTCCTGTTCAATATGTCAATATTGGGATGACAAACATTGGAAACGTGTCTCACGGTATGTTGTTAGTGGAGAAAGGGCTATGCCGGGTCTTTCTCCGCAGGGTCACTCTACTCTATCAGTTTCTATTTCAGAGGAACAAGAACAGGGTGATGTTTCCATGTTATTTTCCGCAAGTGCGCTTCCGTCGTCACAAATGAATGCAGAGCTAGCGGCAAAAGTGCTCATGGAGATACGACAGTTGTCGTCCGCTAGCTCGCCCGGTGTAGCGTCCATTCACCGAATGGTTCGGCACCCGGGTTCGTCCGATGCGGTCCAGGAGGAAATGTTGGGTGATGCGAGCACTATAAACATTCTAGGTGCACACCCAGTGACGGCGGATAGTAGGAGAGATTGGAGGAAGCCTTCGTGTCCGGTTCCTAGCTCGTCCAGGTCAAGCCGGGCCGCGAGCGAGAGAGGCCCCTCTCTTGTACAACAACATCTGGGACCAGATGTTGTGGTACAAAATGTGTCGCAAGCGGAGCACACGTCCGTCGCTCGGGACGCTCCGTTGTATAGGCAGTCCGCTGAGACTGCTCAGGCTTCTTCCTCTCACCAGCGCACACGACCGCACCTTGGCTACGTGACCGCCGATATTCTACCAGCTTCGCCGATCAGGGATTCTTCGGCGACCAGGTCACGCCATCCGGTAGCCAGGGACACGAGGCCGGTTGACTCCGGACGTTCGCATAGGAAGAGTATGCGGGAGTCACTAGATGCGGAGCTGCCCTCGGCGAAGCATCGAAAGACTGCGCCTCCGCAGGCCTCGATGTCGGACGTGCTTGCTCAAATAGCACAACTTATCGCAGCATCCCAGCAACCGACAGAAACGGTGTCGGATCGGGAATTATCCGACGGCGCTGGGTCGGTACGCTTCGCCGAAGCATCGGGTGCGGACGACCGGGAGCATCGTGAGGTCCGACCGGATGGTGAAAGGGATACGGATGACTTGGAGCTATCCCTTTCGGAACAACATAAAGCTGCCGTGGACTTCATCCAGCACTTTCTTCCTCAGGTTGTTCCGTCGGGCCAGACTGCTGTGGTACCGGACAAGAGAATTATAGCGTCATTGGACACTGATTTCTTCGAGCGGTTCAGGGACATCGCTCCCGAGTTTCCGTCGCAGTCCAATAATGTCACAAGAACATTTGAATTATTGAACGACGCTATATTTAAACTTGCTTCCAAAACAGGAAAAGCGGGTTTCTTGTCCGCCAATGCTCTTAACCTGCCTTTCATTAATGCAAGGAATAAATTCGATACGGCAGGACAGGGTATCCCGAGAGTTCCTCTGCGTATGGACGACGAAGCGGAAGACTTAGAATTATCATTACCGTCGTCTACGTCTATTTCAACCGCAGTGTTGGAGACGACTATTTCGTCTAACAGAGCCAGTTTAGACGCTTTATCTTACGCAGACCACCTTACAAAGGCGTTATCGCTGCGTCTTCAAGGGAAAGAATTCCAGGATATTCAATCCTCTTTAAGACTTCTTTCAAGGGCAGTAGCTTATTCCACGTGTAACTCCGCCCTTTCAGTGGCAAACCTGGAGTTGGTTAGACGTGACGCAGCCCTAGCTACATCCACACTCGTGGATAGTAAGGTGAAGAACTCTCTCAGAGTCACTTTGGTCTCCGGAGAACTTCTCTTCGACGGCAAGGTTTCTGCAATTTACGATAAAATTACTAAGAAAGCTTCGGATTCTCTGCTGTTTAAATCCGCTTCTAAGAAGTCGGACACGGCAGATAAGAGTAAGACAGGCACTTCTGGGTCTAATGCGCCCAAGAGAGGTTCCTATAGAGGTTCCGGTGCGTCCTCTTGGTCTTATTCAAGAGACCGTCAAGGCAGCGACTCACGTGCGGGACGTCCTTCGGGCCGGGACAACCGGTCGGACGCCCCGAGGTCGATGGGACGAGGTGCGGGTCGTGGAGGACGTGGTTTCTCCTCCCGCAGGTCCAGGAGGTGATGGCTTCAACCTCTATCGCGTGCCGGTTGGCGGAAGGTTGTCGAGTTTTTCACAAGAGTGGGCGTCGATTACGGACGACCCTTGGGTGAGAGGGGTGATTTCGGAAGGTCTAAAAATATCCTTCAAACGAAAGCCTCCATTAACTCGAAGTCCAAAATGGAGTCAAATCCGCAGAAAAGAGACACTCTGTTATCAGAGGTGCAGTCTCTTTTAATGAAGAACGTGGTAGAGGTCGTAGAAAACCAGGAAACACCGGGATTCTACAGCCATCTGTTTCTGGTTCCGGAACCAGACGGCTCGTTCCGTCCAGTCATAGATTTGAGCTGGATAAACAAGCTGATCGTCGCTCCGAAGTTTTATATGGAGACGATTCGGTCGGTCAGAGCGAGTATTCGGGTGAACGATTATGCAACAAGCATAGATCTCAAAGATGCGTACTTTCATGTCATGGTACATCCGACATTCAGAAAGTATCTACGCTTCGCAGTCCTAGGAGTGGTGTATCAATTCCGGGCGATGTGCTTCGGATTGAACGTAGCACCCTGGGTTTTCACTCGGGTAATGAACTCGGTAATGATGTATTTCCGAGCTCATTCGTCTGCGGTAACGTCGGCCTACCTGGACGACATTCTTCAGAGGTACGGCAACGAGTTAACGCTTCAGAACGATGTGCAGAATCTGCTTCTATTGCTCTGACGTCTCGGTTTTATAATAAACGAAGAGAAGTCGGATCTGGTGCCGTCCAAGTCATTCACACATCTGGGAATGAGCTGCGACACGCACAACAATCTCGTTCATCTGCCGTTAATTAGTCAGTTGTTATGCTCGCTATTGTCTTCACGCAGACAAAGTCACAGCGAGGGAGTTCATGAGACTGATAGGTCTGTGCGGAGCCGCTGCGGACCTCATTCCGATGGGGCGGTTACGCACTCGTCCTCTCCAAATTTTTTTTGACTCAGAATTGGAGTGTGAAAATTCATTCGCTCGACATAGACGTTCTCTTGTCAGATCAAGTGAAACGAGAGATTCAGACTTGGGCAAACATTCAGTGGTTAACTCAGGGAGTTCCGCTGCAGTTGCCGGATCCGAGTTTTACGATTATGACGGATGCCAGTCACACAGGTTGGGGTGCATCATTGGTCCCAACAGATTCGAGATGCCAGGGTCTTTGGGATCCTCAATTCCTGGGCAAGCACATAAACATCAAGGAAATGATGTCAGTTTGGCTTGCGTTACGTCATTGGATGGACATTATTCACAATGCTCATGTCCAAATCCTGTCCGAAAATACGACAGTAGTGGTGTATATACAGAACCAGGGAGGCACTCATTCAGTTCCGTTGTTCAATCTAACGGAAAGAATCCTTCTGTTTGCTCTAGAACATCAAGTTCTACTTTCGGTCCGTCATATACCGGGTTGTCTGAATGTACTAGCAGACTCCCTTTCATGAAAGGGTCGCTTATTGCCGTCGGAGTGGACTCTCAACAAACAAGTATTCAATCAGATTTGCTACCAATGGGAACGGCCAATGATAGACTTATTTGCGACACATCTCAACAATCAGTTGCAGACGTATGTGTCTCCGTGTCCGGATCCAAGAGCATTTGCAGTAGACGCTCTGTCGATCCCTTGGGACGGAATGATAGGATATGCGTATCCTCCAACGCCGTTGATTCAGCAGGTATTGCTAAAAATAAAACAATCTCAATGCAAGATTCTGTTGGTAGCATCTCTGTCTCCACAGAGACCGTGGATAAATCTACTCAGGTGTCTGTTGTGGGACCTACCGCGAAAGCTTCCTCCACGGGAGGATCTTCTTTCGCAGGGGAAACCGCGTCAACTTCATCACAACCCGCAAGGTCTCAACCTTCACATTTTTCCGTTGTGCGGTGCTTCTTGCATGGCAAGCACTTTACAGGACGAGCAGTGGACGCGATTTCTAACGGTAGGAGGACCTCCTCTTCGCTAAACTATGCGGCTAAGTGGAAGGTTTTTCGTTTGTTGGTGTAGGGATCATTCTGTTGATATTTTCGATCCCTCCATACCAGACATTGCAAACTTTCTAGTATACTTGTTTGACGAAATCAAACTGCAGCCTGTTACTATTAAGGGTTATAGGTCTATGTTATCTGATCCCTATGCACATCATGATAGTTTACAAATTGGATCTAATGTCTCTTTATCTAAGTTAGTTAGAAACTTCTCGATAAATAGACCTAGAACTCTTAGGTTAATTCCTAAGTGGAATTTAGCTTGGGTTCTTCTTAAACTGAAGGAAAAGCCATTTGAACCTCTTGGGACAGTAGATTTCAAATTCTTGTCTTATAAGACAGCTTTTCTCTTAGCTTTTTCTTCTGCTAGAAGAGTCAGTGAGCTTCATGCACTGTCGGTGGATGATTCTCACTATCGTAGTGTCGGGAACACTATCACCTTCACTACTAATGTGGGATTTTTAGCTAAGAATCAGGCTCCTAATAAATATCCGGAACCTATTGTTATTAAGGCCCTTCCATCTTCAGACGGGCGTAGGCCTTTACTCTGTCCTGTTAGAGCGTTACGTATTTATAAACAGAGATCTCAGTTTATCAGAAAGGGACGAAAACGTTTCTTTCTGTCTCTGATCCCTAATAGAAAGGACATTTCAGTCCATTCTATTGCTAGATGGATTCAATTAACTATCCGTACTGCTTATGAAAATTTTTCTTCTTCTCAGCAGTCTGTGCTTAAGATTTCGGCTCATGAAGTAAGAGCTCTTTCTACATCTTGGGCTTACGCAAATAGTATTGCTATTACAGATTTAATGAAGGCTGCTTATTGGTCTCAGCCATCCACATTCACAAATTTTTATCTCAGAAATATTGAGTCCATTTCTGGAGACCTGCATTGTTTAGGTCTGTTATCTGTTGCTCAGAATGTCGTCCACTAAACAGTTGCAACTATAGTTATGCAGGCTTTCTGTTCCGGCAGTGACTCCGTCCGGCTGCCCTCTTCGCTCTGGGCTATTTGACCCAGGGGAAGGGGGGGGGGGGGGGGAGGGTGTTCCCTTAGGTCACCTGCTTTATAGTGAAAAGCAAGGGAATGCCTCCTCCGAAGTCAGTATTTCTGAGTCGTTTCCAGGATGGTTTTAAAGTGTAATATTAATGTTAAAAATTCATTCATGTCATATTTTTAAAGTGTAGCTCGGTGTAAAGCATTTGTATATGTCAAGTGTCAAACGGGCGTTAATATACAATCCTCGGACACTTTTAGAGAATATAAAGAGTCTCAATTCTCTGGACTATCTTTAGTTATTGGCTTACTTTAAAAATAATTAGTATAAAGGGTTATACTGGATGTTAATAGAGAACATGAATGTTATTGTGCTCAATTATGAAGGTTATTGTATCGTTCTAATTTAACATAAAATAAGAAAGATACATGTAAAGCCTAATACTCCTTTTCTCCTTGAGGGGTTGACTCTGTATTATATAGTTGAGCTTATTGGATTTTCCTCTATGTCCTAGGCCCTCCAGCCTTTTTACTATTCAGCTATGTCTGGGTCATTGGTACAGTATAAAAATGTTAAAAAATTTATAGTAATTTATATATTTTTTATACTTACCAATGACCCAGACAGGGATGGCCCTCCCAGGAGTTCGGAACTCATACCTCCCCGCTGAGTACATAGCGCTGACCAGGCACTGCTTGTAAGAATGATAATTGGCGCCAATTTCGGAATGTCCTTGACACTGCGCATGCGCAGTAGGGGCAAAGTATGGAGGTCCTTCAGGACATGATTTCTTTTGGTTTTAGATGCAAATTTTGGGGATTGGGGGGCAAAATTTGTGTTTGGCCCTAGATTTTTAAGAGTTAGCACCAGCTATGTCTGGATCATTGGTAAGTATAAAAAATATATAAATTACTATAAATTTTTTAACTTTCTATGTACAGCCCCGGGCTGCACATTGAAGATACTGATTGGTCTACCACACAATATATACTGAACAGCCATCCTATATAATGATGTTATGCCGTATCATGTTCCTGGCTTCAAAAGCGGCTGCTGGGGTGCAAGGGGTTAAATTCGAGATTACTGTTAAACCCTGGTGACTGTTACCAGCACATATTCCATAGTGAAATGCAAACTCATATTTACTTATTTTACTAGCGTTTAACTTCAACTGGTTCCAATTTTGGTGAGTTTCTTTTCTTTTATGTACATGTTCATATAGAACACATCCCGACATACAGGCTTTTGGCAGCCTTGCAGGACACAGTACTTAGGCAGTGGTTTCTAGTGAGGTCTTGGCTGCCTGCCCACTTCACTAGATACTTCCTTGAACTCAAAGTGTTGCTGAGGGAGCAAAATGTTTTAGAATTCTCCAGGCCTTTCAGGAAACTTTCAGAATTTATGATCAAAATCAAATGAACATTTTGCGAGAATCTAAGTTGATTCTCATCATTTTCCTTGCAAGAACCATTTGCACAAATCCTTTCAGATTCTCGCATGTATTTAAGCCCTGGGACAAAATCATTCACTTTGAGAGTCAAACAGTGTTTCTGCTAGGTGAAAATAAATGAGGCAGTGTAATGGGGCAACCAAGAGTCGTCGCTACTACAGGATAACCATGTTTTGGCATGTGGTAGAAAAATTTTTAATTCAGGGGTCCCAAAACCACCATTTCATTGCATCTGAGGGATTTTTTGAGGTTTTTCCCAGCGATATTTGCATAGGTTTTCACATTCCAAGAGCCAATAATTGCACAAGAATAAGGACCAATGAGGAGAAATTCAGGTGAAAAATCATTCATTTACACAATAAATTAAATTTTAGTGCAGCCAATTTGAGAAGCACTATCGCACCTATGCTTTTTCATGCTTCTAAATTGGAAACAAGAAGCTCTCTTTTTCGTGCTTCCGTAATTTTCCAGAAAATAGATTCGAGATTCCATTGCACTGATTAAAATACACAAATGAGATGTGCATAGTATACCTGCAAACTGCTGTGCAAATTTAAATAAGGCTGACAATCGGAGTGCATTTACAGAAGTGAATGCATTTTCAACACATACTTGTTCTGGGTAAATGTTGGGCGTAAGAAGATTGGTCTGAAAATAAAACGTCACATAATGATATTTACAACCGAATGAAGTTTTACAACTTGCATTACGTAGTGCACATACTACTGGTAACCAAACAAATCACACAGTTTTGTCTCATGATTCATTTAATATTCAATGAGGTTACAGTTTGTCTAGCTTTTCATTGGGGGTTGATTGAGTTATGCAGGAATCATGGAACAATTGCCTCATCAGAGTAGAGTCACCTTTCTATGAAGTTTGTGTACAGAAATCATCCAAAGAAGTCTGGAAATGGCACTTCTACAATCTATGAATCAATTATTTCTCAGGGAATGGGCTGGTCAGGGTGAATTTTAACATGTTCATTAATGTCTGGAAGGTTCCCTGGTGGGGAAATGAGGCCGGTTGACGGCTGCTGTGCCAGTACCATTATAGTGGAAACCCTGTATCAAAGGTCCCAAACTTCTAGATTTACTTTTGGTTGGTAACTAAACTTAAAAATTTACATGTTATACTTTCAGCTTCCCATTGTGTTCAAAGTTCCTAAACTACAGAAAAGTGATATTAAATTGTGTGAGCTTTCCTACTCTTTATTGGGATTTGGAGACATCATTGTGCCAGGTAAGCTCATTTTTGTGATTTATTTTTCAAACCACTTTTCTGAAATGAGAATGTGACTTTCAGCTTGATAACAAATTGATAACAAATTAATATGCAGTTGATTGCAGCCTTTATTATTAACTGAATGACTTGAATAGGAAAGAAATTTTTGGAAATTGTTAACAATCCAATAAAACATATACTTGAAACACACCAAGCATCTGAGGTTCCATTAATTTGAATATTAATCCACTAAGACCCCCTTGAGTATACTGGTACAGTAGAGTCTACTTAATTGGATAGCTTTTAATTGAATAACCCTGTTAATTGAATATAACTTACAAACACAAAACCATTTACCACACCTTTTGTACAAATCTGGTTGTTAATTGCATTTTGGTCATAGCCTAAACTCCTGTTAACTGAATAAAAAATCTTTGATATGAAATACACTGTTGAAAGAGAATCTCACAATTTCAAGTGTAGCCCTATCAAAAACAGTGTGTTTCATCACTCAGAATTAACTCTTTGCATGCTGTTGGATATTTTTATACTGTATACCAATGGCCAAATGGCTCTTGCCACTGAAATAAGTATAATTTGAGCATATTTAATAATATTTTCCCAGTGTAAATTGAATGTACTTTTTCACCAGTGATTTCTTGAGTAAAATTTAGATTAATTTTTCATCAAATCTAGTCATGGCTTTTCAGCATCCATGACTAGATTCTATGATAAATATCTTGAAAATATTAAGTGGGTTAAGAGTTAAACAAATTTTACAGTTCCTTGTAATAAATAACCAGTGTCATTCTGTTTAGTTACTAACCGATAAAGATTTGAGACCATCAACTGCTTGCCGATTAGTTGAGCTCACAATCAGCCGATTGTTAGTGCTGATGTCAGATAGTCATAACTAAAAGGAGTAGTGTGTTCAAGAATGCATAGAATAGGGTTAATTTTACAGTACAGTCAGGTTGATTGGTTTGTTGACCTCAAGAGCTTGTCACTATTGTATTGAATTTTCCATCTAATCTAATTATGGCTGCTTCCTAGCAGCCATGACTAGATTTGATGAAAAATAAGTTTAAAATACTTAGCAGGTTAAGAGTTAAAAGTTGGAACAAAAGACCAATATAATGTACAAATTCTATATTTTCATTATCCACCGTTATTGGAGTCAATAATTATATTTATATTTTTACAGGTCTACTGATAGCATACAATTATGGATTTGATCTGAGAGTTAACAGTAAAGGAATATACTTTATATCTACAGTTATAGGTAATAAAAATTAATACTGTTTAGCATGTAGTGAGTGCAGCACCTCAGCATTGTAGTTCAAACTGAAATGTCTATGGTCTGATCCCTGCTAGGTTTAACTGAACTGGGCAAGGCACTTAATCCTGATTGCTTATGTGGGGGCACAGTGGCATTGTGTACTAAGACATACTGCATGTCGATGGGGCACTTGTCATCAACCAATGCTGACTCTAATTGTGTGGAGTTGGTATGTTGAGGAGCCTGACAATTGCTTGCCACTTCTTCATAGTTCTCTTTGGGTACTCCAGCTTCCTCCACATATAAAACTGTCTGACACTAGGTGACCATGGCTCTCAAAAGTGTTATTAAACAAATAAATAAATAAATAAATAAATAAATAAAGTGTTATTAAACAAATAAATAAATAAAATGTTTAGCTTGTTGGTTGGGGTGGGAAATTTTGTTTATGATGGGGTTGGGGGAGAGGCAAGTGGAAGTAGGCCTGTAGTTTTGAGGCAGGCAATCACCCGCATCCTCCATTACCTACCTGATTTGAAAATGAGGAGAGTAGTAAATGCTCTCCTAAAATTCTTTGATAAAGAAACAGATTCTAAAATCTAAGTTTGCACAATAAAGCAGATTGAAACACACTGTCTCCTTTAATCCTCAAGGGTCCGAGTCTCTACTACATTAGCTTATACATCTAGCAACGTAGCAGTTTAACTGATTGAATGCGAGAAGCCACTATCATGGCTGTGTTGAAAAATGATGAAAATCTCTTTGGTGGCTTTACACTGTATGCATGAGCTTTTGTTTGCTGAGCACTAGAAAAAAATGTTTAACCCTTTACCTAACATGAAAAGCAGACGACACTTGCAAAAAAAATTCTTCAATAACTAATTTTTTGTCTCAAAAACATGGGTTATGACCCCTCATTGGAACGAGCTCGATGAGTTTGTTCCAAAGAGGGGTCACAGCCTATGTTTTTGAGACAAAAAATGAAAAAAATAATGAAAATTAATTGCCGATTTTTGTGAATGGCGGTGGCCAGTTTTGGCCATTATGTTGGGTAAAGGGTTAAATAAAATTATTATGTGACAGTTTATTGGAGAGTGCCAACAGGCAATCTCCAATAAATTGTAACAAAACAATTTATTATGAAAAAGGTTTTGCCCAAAACTACGGCTCTACTTGCTGGGAGCATTGTATTTTTAACAAAATACCTGTGTTACAAATCGGCTTTGGAAAATAATTTGCCGGTAGCACTCTACCAGTTAAATATAGTCCATTGCTCTAATTGATGAGTGTTAGTTATCCCCTTATGATTGTCAAAACAATAGGCATAGAGAAGAGACATTTGCAATCACAGCCAGGTTAGGACATTTATTAGACTAGAAATCTTCTGGACAAGGGCTTTTACATTTTTTTCAATTTTGTCTCCTGAAGGCTAAAAATTATGTTGAAAAATGTCCGAATAGCTGACATAACTTTAGGTTAGACACACTGTTCAGAAGAATGTTGAAAATTATGTTTTTGGGTGACTTGTGAACATATGTGATGGTATTCCTTGGTATTACAATAGTTTTATAGTGATTCCATTTAATTTTCAAAAGTTTGTAATCACCAGTGCGGTATATATCATCGATGGATGTCAGAAGTCTGAAGGTAACACTCTGTCCCACCAAGACCCACAGGTGTCACTCCGATCCTAGGTAGGCCAGGGTTGCACCTTTCAGAGTCTTACACTACTAATGCCAGTGATGAAACATGTTGAGATTTTGGATTAGCATGTTGAGTCTGATTAAAAGTCCGTTGGGCCATTCATTTGTCCATTTGAAACCCAATGTTTATGCAATACTTGTAGAATGGTTATCAGATTTCATTAAATTTTGGTATGCTACTTCATATTAACCATTTATCTAATGAATTGACCACATCTGCCCATGTAGCTTACAAATTAAGCAGCAAAGAATTTCAAGAAAACCATATCATATGACCTCCTCATTGGAATGAGCTCATTCTAATGGTTGGTCACATGATATGGTTTTATAAAAATGTTTTGAAAATGTTTGTAAAAACAATAATTAACAGAATAAATTTTGATAATCATGTATTTTGGGTAAGGCCATGAAAAGTAGATCTTCTGTTTCTCAGGCTATTATTTGCAAAATTGCATGTGGGCGAGGGTTTTTTTATTTTATTTTTTATTTCTGGAATTATTTCTTTGCCATCAAAAGTTCATGTTCTTGGTTTATGTTTTTGGCCTCATAATCTATGGAATAACATGGGTGGTGGTGTATTTCATCCCTTGAGAGCAAGAAGGCTTTGCAATGCTAAAGCATTGCAAAGCCTTCTTGCACTCAAGGGACAAATTTACCAATTTTTTTAACTTGGGTAAAATATCAGACATAAACTATTTCATTTTTTTTTTCTGACTCAGAAGACATGTTGATATTCGTTTCCGGATGGTAACTTGAGTTATAGGTATCCAATTTCAATCACATTTGGAATACAGCTTACTGTAGACAAAATACCAAACAGGTTTGATTTTGAGTGTTGTGTGATAATATTTTATATTTGTTTTCAGCCTATGCTGTAGGAATGATAATTACATTTATTGCACTGTTCCTCATGGAATCTGGACAGCCTGCTTTATTGTATTTAGTGCCATGTACCTTGATTACAACCACTGTGATAAGCTGGTATAGAAAGGAGTTCAAACATATATGGACAGGAGATCTGGTAAATATATCCATGCAATTCATATTATCCCATGTGCCATTTTATTGTAGTGTTATCTTCTATACTATATTTTAGAAGGTCTGTATGTATGTATGTCTGTCTGTCTCTCTGTCTGTCTGTCTGCTATAGAAATGAATATGGGGCCACCCAGAGTGTCCAAAATGGGTCTACTAGGAGTACTTTTTTATGGCGGAGGTCATCGTCAGGTTTAAAAAAATGTGTGGGGTGTAGGGGGGGGCACCAAAAGTTATGACCAAAATTTTTTTTACTGATATATGTCTTCAAAGGGGTCTACTAAGGGTACGTTTTCATCAGGAATCTAATGATGAGGTTTAAAAAAGTATCGGGGTGGGGGTGGGGGTGTAGAGGGGCACCAAAAGTTATGAACAAAATTTTTCTCACTGATATAGGTCCTCAAAGGGGTCTACTAGGGGTAATTTTTTACCAGGAATCTAATGGTGAAGTTTAAAAAAGGGGTGGGGTGGGGGTGTAGAGGGGCACCAACAGTTATAATACTCTCCTCAGCCCGAACAACGCCGGGTAACCCTGCTAGTATATGATATTTACTAAATTTTCCTTATTTATAGACCTATTTAGCCTGTGTATATCCAATACAGAAATATTAATATATTACATCATGTTTTTCACAGTATGAGTTCTGTTAAATACGATAGAGTAGAATAAATGGACTGGTGTATTTGTTAATATTGAATCTGCCAAATGTTTCAAAATAAACCTTTTATTCACCTGAAAATATCTTCAGTGGCACTATTTTTCGCTTGTAGAACAAATATTCAACTGACTATACCTTGTTTGACAGAGCAGCTCTGTCAAACAAGATATAGTTGTTTAAATTTTCAATTACATTATGGGAAATTTTCACTACTGAAAACATTGGCTTGCCACTTAATAGTACAAGTAGTTAAATTTCTGATTCCAACTATTTTCAGAACTGTTTTGTGAATAAACAAAAAAAGCCTCCCTCCCTCATAAAATTGAATAAAAATTGCCTGAGAAACAAGAAATTTTTTATTGGCCTTTTTGCCAACGAACACACTCTAATAACATTTCCATTCAGATTTTTATTATTTTCCCATTTTTTTGGCATCCCAAGCATAGCCTTGTGACCACTCATTGGAATGAGCTTGTCAAGTTTGTTCCAATGAGGGATCATAAGCTATGTTTCTTTAAGGACAAACTGAAAATATTTAGTTATACCTTCATCTGTTAAATTGGCCATATCTGACTGCAAAATTGACAAACTGAGCAGTTGGGAAAAAAGTTATTTTTAAAAAAATTCAACAAAACCATATCATGTGACCTCCCATTGGAATGGGTTCATCAAGCGCATCCCAGTGAGGGGTCACATAAGTTATTTTTTTATTCCCCCGAAAAAAATTCGGGGGAATCTAGCCGTGACATTGTCCGTCTGTCTGCCTGTCCGTCTGTCTGTCCGGGCATAGACGGAATTCGTGTCCGCTCCATAACTTCTTACAGCCTTCAAAGATATTAATAATACTTGGTATTATTATTGCCCACAACCAGAGGGTGTGTCGCGAATAAGGTTGGAATGAATATCAAGGCTTTTTTCGGGGGAATCTGCCACCCTTTGGTGGCCATCCTCTAGTTTAATTTTGAGAAAAATTCGACAACAAAAAATTATAATAACAAATTTTGATAACGTATGCTTCGGCTATTAACCCTTTACCCAACGAATTGCCCACATCTGCCCGCGTAATATGCAAATTCAGCAGCTGAAAAAATATTATTTTTCGAAAAATTTCAACAAAACCATATCATGTGACCCCCTCTTTGGAACGAGCTCGATGAGCTCGTTCCAAAGAGGGGTCACATGATATGGTTTTGTTGAAATTTTTTGAAAAAAATTTAAAAAATGATATTTAAAATAATAAATTTTGATATCGTCTGCATTGGGTAAAGGCTTAATAGGCTCATTTTAATAATTATATTTTGAAGTGTTGTTTGCTCGACACATTAGGAAAAGAGTTGATTTCTTTACATTTCTTACAGTATGCTTCAAAAGAGAAAGTTGATGAGATTACAAACTCAACGAATAACACCACATCTGAGAGAAGTGGGACCCCACCACCTGTACAACCTGATTCTATACAAGTAGAAATCTCTAGTTCTTCCACTGTCTCCAGCATTGGCAATGAAGATAGACAACTTTTGAACAGATGACAGACTCCTAAGATATATGTTGTTTAAATTTTTACTATATACAGATTCCATGAACTGCTGAATATATTTCTAACCAATATTCATTTATTTATTTAAACATATCTTATGTACTGGAATCGTAAAATGGGATTGATATTATAGGCCTGGAAATAAGTCGCAAATGATCATTTAGGTTTCACGGGTGGATACATAGACTGTGAAATACGTGAAACTACAGGCTATGACAAAATAATATGACAAAAAAATACAACATAAATTAAATTCCTAATCTAGCATGTTTTGCCTGTCTGACCTTGCAGTCACTTGGGACTACCTTGACGCAACCAATTGGTTGCACATTGCATCCACATAGGAGTAGAATAGATTGTTGTTTATGGCTTACAAGAATTTCCACCACAATATATAAATTCATGTAGCAAAAACTAACGTGCGATCTCACTTGGGCGAGATTGTGCGTTAGTTTTTGCTATGATACCCCCTGCCACAAGTTGGGGGGGGGGGGGCTATACTGGAATCATCTTGTCCATTTGTTTGTCCATCTGACCATCTGTATGACCGTCCATCCATCTGTCCATCCAGGCTTAGCAGAGGTACATTGTGAGGTTTACAATTTAGGGTCAGTGGTAGTAGTTGTGGGGTTGAGTTGGTACAGTGACCACTTGTGGGGTTATATTTTTATACTGTACCAATGACCCAGACATACCTGGTGCTAACTCTTAAAATATAGGGCCAAACACAAATTTTGCCCCCCAATCCCCAAAATTTGCATCTAAAACTAAAGAAAACATGTCCTGAAAGGCCCTCCACACTTCGCCCCTACTGCGCATGCGCAGTGTCAAGGACGTTCCGAAATTGGCGCCATTAATCATTCTAAGTTTGGCCCTTCATCAGTTAACATCTGACTGATCTTTGTGCTTATAAATCTCAGTTTAAATGATGCCAGACACATAAATATTAGTGAAATGGTGATTCTAAGGAGGATAGAGAAGGAGGAGAGGAAAAGAATGTGTGACAGAATATTATCAGGGCTGTAACTTAAAATTTTTTAATGAAATTATGTTAAGTTACCTATTTTCAAGGCAGCAGCCATTTTGTTGTCATTCTGATTATTTAGTTACACTGTTTTTTTAAGTGTTTACCTCTCTCCCTGTCCTTTAAGTTCCCCCTTGCTATTCTCCCATGCTTTTGGCATAGTTTTTGTAATTATTATTACTAAATTTTCTTGGGAGTTTTAGCTGAATAACAGAATGAATTCTGTTCTTTCCCCATGTTTACGTCTTCACCTACGGGTGGTTAGGCGTTGTGTTCTGCATCTACCATCTGATGTTCTGCAGTTTCTTCCCTGGAAGTCTCTGTTTTGCATCAGATAGTGTATTTTTGGTAACTGATTTCGGGCCTGGGTGCCTGGAGTCTTACTTTAGTGTTTTTACACTCATTGTTTACATTTACAACAGCCCTCTGTGTGAGGGGGGGATTTCTAAAAAATAATATCTTGATGTTATTTTAATCATAACTAGATACATTATTATTGTTCGTAAGTGTTGAATAAATTGTTTAAAATATTTTTAAAATTTTTGTCCACACTTAGGCTTGGGATCCATTGGGGCTCAACGTTACTTTTCAGAAACTTGGGCTGTTCTGAAAAAATATTTTTTCAAAATATTTTGATTTCAATTATTTTTTCTATATTAATGGATCATATTATTATTATGTATTTTGATTGCCAGGGGTTAGTGCGAGTACCAGGACTTGTTTTCTTTTCACATTGAAAGGATATTGATCAATTGTTTTAAGAGGAAGTCTTCCTCTGACTTTATTATCATTCTATATGTGGTCAGTGTACTCGCATTAACTCCTGTTCTGTATCGTATGATTTCGATGACAATATGGGAAGCGTATGTCACGGTATGTTGTTGGGGATTTGGACACTCCGGTCCTTTCCCTGCAGGGTCACTCTACTTTATCAATTTCTATTTCAGACGATCAAGATTAGGGTGATGTATCTGTGATGTCTTCCAACAGTGTGCCTCCGTCGTCACAATTAATGAAGGGCTAGCGGAAAAGTGCTCATGTAAATACGCCAATTGCCTAAGAGGACCCTAGTAGGTTCGACGGCCTTTGACGTCCGCTAGCTCGCCCGGTGTAGCATCCATTCACCGAATGGTTCGGCAGCCGGGTTCGTCCGTTGCGGTCTAGAAGGAATTTTGGGGTGATGCGAGCACTATAAATTAACCTAATGCACACCCAGTGACGGCGGATCGGAGGGAGAATGCAGGAAGCCTTTTAGTCCAGTTCATAGCTCGTTCCGGTCCATCCGGACGGCAAGCGAGAGAGGCCCCTCTCTCGTTCAACAACATCTGGCCCCAGATGTTGTGGTACAAAATGTGTCGTAAGCGGAGCATACGTCCGTCGCTCGGGACGCTCCGTTGTATAGGCAGTCCGCTGAGACTGCTAAGGCTTCCTCTTCTCGTCAGCGCACACGACCGCACCTTGGCTGCGTGACCGCCGATATATTACCAGCTTCGCCGATCAAGGATTCTTCGGCGACCAGGTCACACCATCCGGTAGCCAGGGACACGAGGCCTGCAGTCTCCGGACGTTCGCATAGGAAGTGTGCGGGAGTCAACGTACACGGAGCTTCCGGCGGCAATGCATCGTAAGACCGCTACTGCACAGGCCTCGGGAACGGACGTGCTTTCCTTAATAGCACAGTTTATCGCAGCATCCCAGCATCAACTGAATCTGTCGCATATATTTTATCCGACGATGCTGGGTCGGGACGCTCCGCGGAAGCGGGTACGGACGTCAGAAAGTTTCATCCGGTCCGACGGGATACCGAAAGGGATTCGGAGGATTTCGAGCTTTCCCTTTCGGAACAACATATGCTGTTGTGTATGTCATCTGACTTGGTCTTCTACAGCTTCTTTCGTCGGACCAAAATGCTGCGATGCCGGATAAGAAACTGATAGCGTCGGTGGACTTAGAAATTTTTGGTTCGGTTCAGGGACATCGTCCCTCAGTTCCGACATAGTCCAATAATGTCACACAAACTTTCGAATTATTGAACGACGCTATATATATTATTATTTTATGCTTGCTAACCAAGCATTTCTGGTTTCTTGTTCGAAGAGTTATGGAGATGTCTTTCAAAAGTGTGCCTCTGTCGTCATAGTTAATGAAGAGTTAGCGGCAATAGGTGCTCATGGAATATGTCTATCGCCTATGGAGTGACATTCGCTAGCTCACCCGGTGTAGCGTACATTCATCTAATGGTTCGGCTGCCGGGTTTGTCCGTTGCGGTCTAGGAAGGAGATTTGGGTGATGCGAGCACTTTAATTACTTTAGTACTCACCCAGTGACGGCAGATTGAGGACAGATCGGAGGAAGCCTGTTAGTCCGGTTCGTGGCTTGTCCAGGTCCGTCCGGGCTGTGAGCGAGAGAGGTCCCTCTCTCGCCCAACAACATAGGGGACCGCTTGTTGTGGTTCAGATATTTTACATTCGGAGCATATGTCCGTTGGTCGGGACGCTCCGTTATATTGACAGTCCGAGAGACTGTCTTTAATGCTTCCTCATCCTCACAGCAGGGCACACGACCGCACATTGGCTACGTGACCTCGAGTATCCGATCAGTTTCGGCATTCAGTGATTCCACGGCGAATAGGTCGCGCCATCCGGTAGCCAAGGGACACGAGGCCTATACACTCCGTTCGCTCGCATATTGGTAGTATGCACGGGGTAACGATCACGGAGCTTACAGCGGCAATGCATCGTAAGACCGCATCTCCTCAGGCCTCAGTGACGGACGTGCTATCCAAGTTAGCACAGTTGTTTCGCAGCATCCCAGCAATTGACAGTTTCTCGGTCGAATCAGGAATTATCCGACGGCGCTGGGTCGGTGCGGTCCGCGGTTGCATCAGGTACGGACGACCGGACGCTTTATAGGGTCCGACAGGATGGCGAAAGGGATTCGAAAGATTTCGAGTTTTCCCTTTAGTAGTATCGGAAGATGCCTTTCATATCTTCTGGCATTATCTTCCAGTGATTATTATTTCGGACTTCAGTGCTGCGATCTTGGATAAGAGACTTATAGCGTCATTGGACTCGGATTTTTCGATTGGTTCAGGGACATTGTCCCTGACTTACTGACGCAGTCCAATATTGTCATTACAACATGTGTTTTATTTTTCGACGCTATATATATATATATACAAGCCTGCTACTAAGCATGATAGTTTAGTTTCTTGTCCGCGTTGCTCATTTCTGCCATTTTATCATTTATACAAATAGTTTATTTTGGCAGAGCAGGGCATACCGAGAGTTCATATGCGTCTAGACGGTGTGATTAAAGACTGCATATATTCTTTTTCGCCGTTTATGTCTTTTCCAATTTCAATGTTGGGAACAACATTATGTATAGTAGACTTAACTTAGACGCTTTATTATACGTAATCCGCCTTACTGAGGCGTTATCATTACGTCTTCAAGAAAAGATTTACGGGATATTATTCTCAATGTAATTTCTTTTGAGGGCAGTAGTTTGTTCACGTATAACTCCGCCCTTCAGTGGCTGATTGGAGTTAGTTAGACGTGACGCAGCCCTAGCTACATCCACACGCGTGGATAGTAAGGTTAAGAACTCTCTCAGAGTCGCTTCGTTCTCGGAGGAGCTTCTCTTCGACGGCAACTTTTCGGCAATCCATGAATTGCTCGATTTACACGTTCTCTTGTCTATCTAGTGTTACAAGAGATTCAGACTGGGGCAAACATTCGGTGGTTGACTCAGAGAGTGCCGCCGCAGTTGCCGGACCCGAGTGTGGCTGTTATGACGGTTGCCAGTCAAACAGATTGGGATATAATACTGATCCCTACGGATTCGAAGTGCCAGGGTCTTTGGGTTCCGCAGTCTTTTAGCAATCAGTTTTCTTCCGCGGAATAATGTTTTTTAGGCTTGCTTTATGTCATTGCATGAACATTATTCAGAAACGCATGCCCAAATTCCTGTCCTTTAATTCGACAGTAGTGGCGTATCTCCGGAACCAGGGAGGCACTCTTTCGTTTCCGTTATTCAATTTAATGGAAAGAATCCGTCTGTTGGTTATAGTACACCAAGTTCAGTTTTGGTCCGTCATATTCCGGGTCGTCTGATTGTTTTATCGGACTCCCGTTCTCTTACGGGTCGCTTGTTGCTGTCAGAATGGACTCTCAACAAACAAGTATTCAATCAGATTTGCTATCTATGGGAGCGCCCAATGATGATTTATTTATGACACAGCTTGCTAATCAATTGCAGACGTATGTGTTGGCTTCTCCAGATCTCTGAGCTAATATTGTTAACGCTCTATTGATCTATAGGACGGAATGATAGGATACGCGTATCCTCCGGCGCTGTTGTTTTAGCAGGTATTGCTAAGATAAACAACCACAATACATTTCTGTTGATAGCATCTCTATCTTCACAGAGATCATGAGTAATTTACTCTCTTGTCTACAGTGGGTCTTAACGTGAAATCTTCCTCTATGTGAGGATCTTTTTCACTGGGAAAATCGTGTCATCTTTATCACAACCAGCAAGGTCGCAACCTTCATGTATTCCGTTGTGTGGTCCGTATTGCATTGTAAGCACTGTACTGGACGAGCTTTGGACGCGATTTCTTACTATAGGAGATCCTCTTCTTCGCTATTCTATGCGGCTAAAGTGGAGGCTCTTCCGTCGTGGTGTAGGGATCATTATGTTCATATTGTTGATCCCTCCATACTACTCATTGCTATTTTTTAGTATACTTGTTTCACAAGATCTACTGCAGCCTGTTATTATTTAGGTTATAGGTTTATGTTTCCTCATACCTATGCACTCTACGATAGTTTACAATTGAGCTTTTGTCTCTTTATCTAAGTCAGTTAGTAACTTTTTGATAAATAGATTTAGAATCTTTAGATTAAATTCCTATATGGATTTTAACTTCGGTTCTTATTTAGCTAAGTAATCATTTGAGCCTCTGGAAACAGTAGTTTTCAAATTCTGACCTTTTAGATAGTAATTCTGTTGGTTTCTCTTTTACTGTAGAGTCAGTGAGTTTCATGCACTATCGATGGATGATTTTCACTTTCATAGTTTCGGAATCAATACTTCCGTTACTATTTAGGTTGGATTGTTGCATAAGAGTTAGGCTCCTATTATCCGGAACCTATTATTTTAAGGTCCTTCCGTCTTCGTATGGGCATAGGCCTTTACTCTTTCCGGGTACAGTTTATGTATTTATAAACAGATATCTGTTTATTACTATGGGCGTAAGCTTCTTCTGTCTTTGATGTCTAGTAGAAGGACGTTACGCTCCATTTTATTGTTAATGGATTCTATTAACTATCGGTACTGCTTATGGTATATCATTGACTTAGCAGTTGTGCTTAAGATTTCGGCTCATGAAGTAAGAGTTCTTCTACTTCTTGGGCTTACATTAATAGTGTCGCTATTATAGATTTTTGAAGGCCGCTCATTGCGCTCAGCCATCCACATTCATGAATTTTATCTCAGAAATATCGAGTCCATTTCTGGAGGCCTCTATTGTTAGGTCTATTATCTACTGCTCAGAATGTCTTTCACTTAACAGTTGCTACTATAGCTAGGTAGGCTGTCTGTTTCGGCAGTGTCTCCGTTCGGCTGCCCTCTTCGCTCTGGGCTATTTGACCCAGGGCAAGAAAAAGGGGGGGGGGGGGGGGAGGGTGTTCCCTTGGGTCACCTGTTTTACTATGAAAACAAGGGGATACCTCCTCCGGAGTTAGTAATTCTGAGCTGTTATTGGGATGGTTGTTTAGTGAGAAGTTTAGGTTTTTAAAATTCATTCAAGTCTTAGTTTTTAAAGTATAGCTTTTGAATATTGCATATGTCAACGGACATGATTATGCAATCCTCAGACACTTTTAGGAGTATAAGAGTCTCTATTCTCTAGACTTACTTTATTTATTGGCTTACTTTAAAAATTATTAGTATAAGGATTATATTGGATATTAATAGAGTACATGGATGTATGAAGCTCAATTTTGGAAGGTGTTGTATCTTTCTAATTTATCATAAATAAGAAAGATACATGTAAGGCCTATTACTTCTTTTTCCCTACAGGGGATGACTCTATTTTATTTTATTGAGCGTATTCCATTTTGCTCTATGTCCTTGGCCCTCCAGCCTTTTTACTATTCAGCTATGTCTGGGTCATTGGTACAGTATAAAAATGTTAAAAAATTTATAGTAATTTATATATTTTTTATACTTACCAATGACCCAGACGGGGATGGCCCTCCCAGGAGTTGGGAACTCTTGCCTCCCCGCTGAGTACATAGCGCTTACCAGGCACTGGTTATTAGAATGATTAATGGCGCCAATTTCGGAACGTCCTTGACACTGCGCATGCGCAGTAGGGGCGAAGTGTGGAGGGCCTTTCAGGACATGTTTTCTTTAGTTTTAGATGCAAATTTTGGGGATTGGGGGGCAAAATTTGTGTTTGGCCCTATATTTTAAGAGTTAGCACCAGCTATGTCTGGGTCATTGGTAAGTATAAAAAATATATAAATTACTATAAATTTTTTAACTTTTTGCACTGTGGGGTTAATTTTATGGCCTTGTAGGTTTAGGGTTTAACATGGAAAAAACCCCACAAGTAAGAACGTGTAAGAATGTCCAGACATCTGTCCGTCAAGATGTCCTTCCACCCATCCGTCTGTCCATTCATAGACATAATTTTGTCTGGAGATTTTCTCTGACGTTTATGGATCAATCTGTTCGAAACTTGGAATGAATGTTCATCACTACGGACACCTGTGCATCTGCGATTATAGTTCCGGTCATATTATTTTTGCCAGAATTATGCCCCTTTTCAACTTGAAATAGCAGCTGTATAGGCTTGAATTTTGTGGTGGGATTTTCTCAGATGTTTATTTGTTGATTGCTTTGAAACGTTCTATGGATGTTCACTGCCATGAGAACCTGTGCACCTGCAGTTATAGTTTTGATCAGACCTATTTTGCCAGAGTTATGCCCCTTTTCATCATAGAATAATCATGGTGGGGGTATGAACAGGCCCACCTCTAGTTGTAGCTGAAATTCTTTTAAAACATAAACAGCATGGCTGGCAAAGTAAAAGAGAAGGTGGAAAAGCATCACAACACATTATTTCTATCGGTTACCACCACATTATTCAGTGTAAACGGCTCATGTGTTACGATGCAAGCTCTTTATTTCCAGGCCTGATATTATTGGAGTCATGAAATAGGGATTCATGAATGTTATATTTGGGTTTATACTTGGTTCATCACTTATTGAATGTTTTAGGCAATTTATTATAGATCCGATGTTTATTTATCTATCTCTCATAAAAGAAATTAACAAAATAACTGAAACTGTTAACCCTTTACCTAACATGAAAAGCAGATGACTCTTGCAAAAAGAATTCTTGAATAACTAATTTTTTTCATTCTTTGTCTCAAAAACATAGGTTATGACCCCCCTCGTTGGAACGAGCTTGTTCCAACAAGGGGTCATAACCTATGTTTTTGAGACAAAAAATGAAAAAATAATGAAAATTTATTGGCGAATTTTTAGAATAGCGCTGGCCTGTTTTGGCCATTATGTTGGGTAAAGGGTAAAAGCAGAATTTTAGATGGTCAAGTTAGTGAGAAATAGTTTTTTGCAGAAATAAACGATTCCTACAAATGACATGCCTTGCATTTTGTAATTATTTTGGGATCTTCCACAAAGCCTCATAGAAGGGATTCATGAGGCTTACAATAACACTGAAACATGAACACTAAAAATTTTAATTTTATACCTAAAAAATTTAGTTAATAACCTCATTGGAATGGGCACAGCAAAATCTAAGAAATGCAGGGTCATAAGCTATGTTTTTGAGGAAAAATGTGAAAAAAATGAAATTTGAATGGTGATTCTTTGTGTTTTGTGCTTGCCCCGATGTGGTGAACTCGCCCTGATGTGGTGAATAGTTACGTGAAGAGTTTACATAACAAATCGGCTGCATATGCCCATGTAATTTACAAATTGAACAATTGAAAGAAAAAAATTTCCAAACATTTTGACAAAACCATATGATATGACTCCTCATTGGAATGAGCTCGTTCCAATGAGAAGTTACATCACATGGTTTTATTGACATTTTTTTATTCCCCCGAAAAAAATTTGGGGGAATCTAGCCATGATGTCGTCCGTCTGTCCGTCTGTCCATCCGGGCATAGACGGAATTCGTGTCCACTCCATAACTTCTTACAGCCTTCAAGGATATTAATGATACTTGGTATTAGTATTGCCCACAACCAGAGGGTGTGTCGCGAATAAGGTTGGAATGGCTATCAAGGCTTTTTTCGGGGGAATCAGCCACCCTTTGGTGGCCATCCTCTAGTTAAAAATTAGAAAATAAATAGTTGAAGAAATAACAAATTTTGATATCGCATTTGTTGGGTAAAGAGTTAATAAAAGAAACTCCAGAAATGATGTAAATGTATTGATCAGATTCCCTTCTATCTGTTCTATCCATACCTTCTATACTTAAACCAGATGCCATTTAGTGTTCACCGTAAAGAGTTGACACAGCTGCTTCTCCCTCTCCAGTTATTTTCAATTTTGATTCTTCAAGATTTTCTGCAATGACAGTTAACTGGTTGAGTGTAAGAAGCCACTATCAGGGCTTTCAGAAAAATCAGGGTACCAGAACAAAAGCTTACATTTTTCTTGCTCATGTTTTGTCTTCAGTCAAATGCAAATAGTGTTTTGTTAATATAAAAATAGTTTTATGGACAAATTATTGGAGAGTGCCTGAATAATTTGTAATAAAATAATTTTGAATAACAAATTCAGACCACCAAAAATAATCTAGCCCTTAGCCAGTTAACTGCTGAAAATAAATATCAAATCATTTTCTGTTATGTATAATACATTCTGTGATTCCAAACTTAATTGCAATTTCTGCCATGTTATTGGATTTGTTTCTGAACTTGTGAGATGTTTCTGGCTTTTGGATATGTTTTTGTTGTGAAAATAGCCTGAGAAAAATACTTTTGGGTTTTTTTGGGCTTTCATTTATTTGTTACTGTGATTTGTAAAATAACACTTTTTTATGTGCATGTTAATTGTTATTTTTTTTAATTTTGTGAGCTGTAAATTTGTTTGTTGAAATCATAGACAATTGGAACAGTGGCTGACTACTGTGTGAGCAACAGTGCCAGTAGAATTAAGTTACTGGATAATTACAAGAAAATTTCTCTCTTATCATTTTTTCACTGATACTACCAATGTCTGACACTGATTTTTAGGAAGATCTCTCAGAAGCTACATTTGTTGAGGGCTACATTTATTTTGGTGATCTGAATTTGTTCACAATTTGTTTATTACAAATTATTGAAGAGTGCCCACAGGCACTCTTCAATAATTTGTGACAGAACAAATTTATATAAACAAAATATTATTTGCGTTTGACTGAATATGAAAATTGAGCAAGGAAAATGTTGACTTTTCCTTTGATACCCTCATTTTTAAAGCCCTCATAGTGGCTTTTATCATTCAACCAGTTAAAAGTGAGGAAGAAGAAGTTCTTAAATTAATTTTATATTAATAACTACCATATATGCATGTTCCTAGCTGCAGATGACTTAACAGTGTTTCTGCATTATTGTTGGCTGCCTGTATTTATTATTGTTTATTATTGATGTTTAAGGTCACATATTTATGCACAATGGCTAATCATGACCGTGACAGTTTTACGGGTGGAGGAAGCCGGAGTACCCGGAGAGAACCACCGAGCAACGACGAGCAGCTGCCAGCTCCCCAACATCGTAACTCTACACTGAAGCACAGGCAGGGTTAGATTGGTTGAAGACATGCGTACCATCGACGTGCAGTACGCCTTAGTACACGGCGTCATCGTGCTCCCACATGGGCAATGGGGGTGAAGTGTCTTGCCCAAGGACACAACGCTGTTGCCGCAGGTGGGATTCAAACCGAGGACCTCCCGGCTTGCAGCCTGCACCTCTACCTACTGAGCCACCGCGCCCCCGGCTGCCTGTATAGACAGACAGAATGATGTAAAAACACTGTCAAAATAAATACTTCCTACCAGTCGAGTTCTCCATGAAGAATGCACTTGGGACAACTTTTTCATATAAATATAAAAGGTGCAGTTTGTGGCTGTGTGGACAATTGAGGGTAGATTGAAGAAAAAATTTCAAGATTTAAAAAAAAAAGAATTAACCCTTTACCTAACCTGAAAAGCAGACGACACTTGCAAAAATAATCCTTGAATAACTAATTTTTTTCATTTTTTGTCTCAAAAACATAGGTTATGACCCTTGTTGGAACGAGCTCGTTCCAACGAGGGGGTCATAACCTATGTTTTTGAGACAAAAAATGAAAAAAATACTAAAAATTAATTGGCGATTTTTTAGAATAGCGCTGGCTGGTTTTGGCCGTTACGTTAGGTAAAGGGTTAATACCCCTCCCATTCTGATGTATTTATTACAAATCTATTTGACTGCAGTACTTCCATTATAAGAATTTATTCTGTTGTGTGTTATTTGACAGTGCTCAGTGAGTGCTGTGAGACAAGATATAATAGATTAAATACTGACTTTGTGACCACAATGCAGCAAAATTGCCAACTTCTGGTTACTCAAATATTCCCGACACATTGCACACCCCCATTGCCCATGTAAGGGCATGGTGGCATTGTGTACTAAGACATACTGCATGTCGATGGTGCACCTGTCGTCAACCAATGCTAACCCTGCTTGTGTGGAGTTGGTATGTTGGGGAGCTTACAGTTGCTTGCCATTGCTCAGTGGTTCTCTCTGGGTACTCTGGCTTCCTCCACCCATAAAACTGTCATGGTCATGATTAGCCATTGTGCTGAAATATATGATCTTAAAACACCACTAAATAAATAAATACTAAATGATACAATGCAATTGAATATTTTTTAGCTCAACTTGACAACGTCAAGTATGAGTTATTGGGATGGGCTGTGATCCGTCGTCCGTCCATATGCCGAATGGCCACAATTCCTTTAGCACACCCTACAGGCCACACGTCTCACCCGATCAGTTCCAAAATTCATATGTGGCTTTGGGGCAATGTCTAGATGGGAGCTGTTGATTTTTTCAATTTTGTTGAAAAACATGGCCACCCGTGGCCATCTTGGATTTGGCCTATAAACTGTCAACAATTCCATTAGCACACCCTACCTTCCGCATCTCTCACCCAACCTTTTTCAATTTTCATATGTAGCTTTGTTTTGATGTCTATATTGGAGCTATCGATTTTTTCTTAATTTTGTTGAAAAACATGGCCGTCAGTGGCCATCTTGGAATTGGATATAAATTGTCCAACAATTCCTTTAGCACACCTTACTCACTGCAGGAACCCTGGGAAGTGAAGCATTGCCTGTTCACTGCTGTAAACAGGCGCATAGGACCCAGTCACCAATGCTTGGGAGGTGCAAACCCTCTCTAAAATGGGCAACATGGGTTTTTAACAGTCACCCTGATCTTGAGTTGATACTTATGTTGTGGTCATAATTAGCCATTGTGCCAAAATATGTGACCTTAAACACCAATAAATAAATATAATTAAATAGCACACTCTACAAGTCGCAGCTCTCACCTGACCAGCCTCAAATTTCATACGTAGCCTTGGGGCAAAGTCTAGATGGGAGCTATCAAATTTTTCAGATTTTCGGTAAAAAACTTGGCCGCCAGCGACCATCTTAGATTTGGCATATAAATTGTCAACATTTCCATTAGCACATCTTACACGCCGCATCTCTCACCCAATCTTTTTCAAATTTCATATGTAGCTTTGGTGTAATGTCTAGATGGGAGATATTGAATTTTTCTGAATTTTGTTGAAAAACGTGGCTGCCAGCAGCCATCTTGGATTTGGATATAAATTGTCCAACAATTACTTTAGCACACCCTACAGGGCGTGGCTCTCACCCAATCAATCCCAAATTTCATATGTGGCTTTGAGGTAATGTCTAGATGGGAGCTACAAAATATTTTTTGAATTTTGTTTGCTAGCAGCCATCTTTGATTCGAATATAAATTGGCAACAATTCCATTAGCACACCATACTGGTCGCATCTCTCACCTGATCTTTTTTGAATTTCACATGTAGCTTTGGTGTGATGTCTAAATGGGAGCTCTCAAATTTTTCTGAATTTCTTTAAAAAATATGACTGTTTGCAGTAAGCCTGAATATAAGTAATCTGTCATTTGCAGAATGAGGTCCATAGAGGATGAATTTGCTGATACTATCCCATACATTGTCCAGTTTATCCTCTGGGTATATCTTTCTGTTTAGGCTTAAGACCTTGATTCAGATTGAGGTTCATAGAGGGTAAATTTAGTGATGCTATCCTGCAATGCAGGGCAGCATCACCAAATTCACCCTCTGGGGATCTCATTTTGCAGATGACATTCTGCTCATTTTGTGGCTTGGTCAGCAGCCATCTTGGATTGGCATTTGAATTGTCAACTATTCCATTAGCACACCCTGCAGGCCACATCACTCTCCCAATCTTTTTCAAATTTCATATGTAGTTTTGGTGTGATGTCTAGATGGTAGCTTTCAGATTTTTTTGAATTTTGTTGAAAAACATGGCCGGCAGTGGCCATTCTGGATTTAGCATATAAATTGTCAACAACTCCATTAGTAGACCCTACAGGCTGCTCCCCTCACCCGATCTTTTTCAGACTTTATATTTAACTTTGGTATGATGTCCAGATTAGAGTTATCAGATTTTTCTGCATTTTGGTGAAAAAGATAGCCGCCACCAGCCATCTTGCTACACCCAGCAGGCCTCATCCCTCACCCGATTTTTTCAGATTTCATTTGTAGCTTTCGTGTGTTGTCTTTTCTGTAGAAACTTGAGTGAGTGACATGGCATTACTGGATCTTTCCATTTAGTTCAGTCCCTTCTTGGACAAGTTGAGCTGCAGTGTCATTGACACTTTCATTTTATCTTTTATTGGCAAAGTGGCAATTCAATTTGCACTGATTCAACTGTATCTTGTGTTTGTCAACAAATCTGTATCTCTTGTACTGTATGGTGGAGCCCTTTTAATTGAATAGTCGCTTTGTCAGTGGAAATTATTCAGTTTACAGGAGTATTCTATTAACAGGGATTTTCTTGTATTCTAGAGATAAAGTGATCATTGTCTCCCAAAATCTTTTTTTGGGAACTATTAAAATAGCTGGTGTCCATGCGACCGTGTGTGCCTCTGTCCCACTTTGGTTTTCCAATGATAACTTTAGTTACAGTTGGCCAATTCAAATGAAATTTGGTATGTTGGTGTATCTCGGGGTGCAGTAAGACATTTTTGCCAGCATTATGCCCCTTTTTCGACTTCAAAAATTCATTTTTTTGGTTTCCCAACGATAACTAAAGTTATAGTCTACCAAATCAAATGAAATTTGGTATGACGGTGTATCAACATAAAATACAGGTCAAGTTCGAATCGGGTGTGGTCCGCCAATTTTTCCAGAATTATGCCCCTTTTTCGACTTCGAAAATTCTTTTTTTTTGTTTCCCAATGATAACTTTAGTTATTGTTGACTGATTCGAATAAATTTGGTATGTAGGTGTATCAACATAAACCGCAGGTCAAGTTCAAATCGGGGTTTGGTCCAACATTGTTTGCCAGAGTAATGTCCATTTTTCATCTTCGAAAAATTCAATTTTTTTAAAAATATCTCCAATTGCACACTTTTTCAAGCGACGTGTGGCCGTTCGGCCTTTTATTTATTCTATTATATCTTGTTTGACAGAACTCCAGCTCTGTCAAACAAGATATAATAGATTAAATGCCTGTTTTGGATGTAGTGAGGCAATACAGGTTTAAAAAAGAAGGGGAATTCAGTGATTATCAGGGTAATTTCTCAACATATTACCAGCTATTTTATTCTAAGTACTTAACAGGAGTTTATTCTATACTCCATATGAAATTAACATGTCAGAGACTTGTACACAAGGTGTGGTAAATGGTTTTGTATTTATATTGATTTTATTCAATTAAGAGGGTTAATCAATTAAGAGATATTCACTTAAGTCAGCTCCACTGTACCACTTCAGTATATATATATATAAATAACTTCGTCAATTTTCCGTCATGCTCGGAAGATTACTTCCTTCTAAGCGGCTTTCATTTTTGAAAGCCGCTTAGAAGGAAGTAATCTTCCGAGCATGACGGCAAATTGATGAAGTTATATAAAATATTTGATGAAGTGTATGTATATATATAAAATTTTCTCCAGTTTTTTCAAGAACCTTTTGTGAAGATAGGCTTTACTGCAGACATAAAGTTTATGGAAGATGATTTCCATCTTGACCTACAATACTGTCATTACAAAGCAAACAGAGGATTTCGACCATATTGTGACATGGTCATTATCTGGTGGAATTCTCGGTCTGCATTTCTGTCCACAACAATGTAGAATCTCACCTGTTTAAAAAGAATCGCAAAACCATTGCATCAGTCTCGGATGCTATGTTTCTCTTTGTTTTTCAGTATTTTATTTTTTAAATCATGCACCGCAGTGACCAAATTGATATCATTTTGTTATCCAGTCATGAAAGAAACTGCTTTTCAGTGGCATAGATAGCTTTTCACCAGTGGGGGAGGGGGGGGGGGGGGGGGGGGGGGGTCTTGACCCCAAATCTTCTGACCAACCCAACTCAAAAAGAATTTGGCCAGATTTCAGATTCTGTAACTACAAATTTCTTACCAAATGCTCTCATTCCCCATGCCCAGCTCTCCACATGCCTGTATAACAGAAGTTAAGCACAATCCTCTTTACAGTGACATGACGATGGTTTGCACCTGACCAGCCGTAACTGCACTGTGTCCTTGGGCAAGACACTTCATCACGTCTGGGCTTGGTGGCAATGTGTGCGAAAGCATATATCATGGTGCACTTGCTTTCAACCACTCCTAACTCTGGTTGTGCAGAGTCAGTAAGTTGAAGAGTCTGATAGTTAGGTTGTTCTCTTTAGGTTCTCTGGCTTACTTCACCTGTAAAACTTCCTAGCAAAATGTGACCCTAGCTGTGGAAGGTGTTATTAACCCCCCCCCCCCCCACCCCCCCAAAAAAAAACAAAAAAAACCAAAAAAACAAACAAGCACCACTCCAAAGTTAACACCTTCATCAGATATCATTTGTTTACCATACACATGAACTGTCATTGTGTTTTAGTGTTAACCCTTTACCTATCATGAAAAGCAGATGACACAGTAACTAATTGTTTTCATTATTTGTCTCAAAAACATAAGTTATGACCCCTCGTTGGAACGAGCTTGACGAGCTCGTTCCAAAGAGGGGTTATAACCTATGTTTTTGAGACAAAAATAAAAAAAATAATGAAAATTAATTGGCTATTTTGAGAATAGCGCTGGCCGGTTTTGGACGTTACGTTGGGTAAAATTTTAAAGGAGACAGTTTAAGGTCATCATCTGTGAATATGGTGTTTCATTTTTGAGTGCATCTAAACTTTTTCACCAAGATTATTTCTACCTTATTTTCAGTATGAATTCACTTATTTTCAGTATAAATTCAGGGGTTCCCTCTTCCCTCCCCATCAAACCATAGGTGTGAGATTTTCTAATTTGAAGCTACATCACCTCTGTTTGACACAGATAAAATTATACACAATAGCACTTTTTTCCCTATGAATATATTACAAACTGTTTTAGTCCAGATAGGATTCCCTGGGTTTGTAGGTAAGGCACTAAATCCCAGTGGCCCACATGGGGGCATGATGGTGCTGTGTACTAAGGTGTATAGCATGTCGATGGAGCACCTGTCTTCAACCAAAGCTAATCCTGATTGTGTGGTGTTAGTATGTTGGGGAGTATGATAGTTGCTCACCGCTGCTCAGTGATGCTGTCAGTGTACTCCAGCTTCCTCTGCCCGTAAAACTGTCCAACACGAGGTGATCCTGGCTGTCGAAAGTGTCGTTAAACCCAAATAAATAAAACAGTTTTACTATGGAATATGTACTGGTTGCACTGAAAAGGGTATAACAGTTCTCTTAAAAATCTAAAGGAGTGTGTGAGAATCAAAACTGATTCTTGCAAATCATGACCAATTTTTAAGGCCTGTCCAGATATGGAGAAGACCATTATAAACCCTGGTAACTGGATCTTGTCATTCAATATTGTTTTGTAATTTACTTTCCATTATTTTTTTTGTCGGTCACCTTCCAGTTCTGAAGCTGGTTTACTTTTCATTTAATGTTTGCCATATGAACTGTCCATTGAAATGAAACAAAAATAGAGCTTTATATTTGAGAATATAGATTAACCCTTTACCTAACATGAAAAGCAGACGACACTTGCAAAAAAAAATTTTGAATAACTAATTTTTTTCATTTTTTGTCTCAAAAACATAGGTTATGACCCCTCATTGGAACGAGCTCGGCGAGCTCATTCCAATGAGGGGTCATAACATATGTTTTTGAGACAAAAAATGAAAAAAATAACGAAAATTAATTGGCGATTTCTGAGAATAGCGCTGGCTGGTTTTGGCCGTTACGTTGGGTAAAGGGTTAAAACTAATGTTATTTTACTTATGTATACAAACTAAATAATAATAACCTGGTCAGCCAAGTGTGAATTAATTGTTTTGTAAAAAACAAATTTGCTGTCAACAAAGATAATTCACAATAAAGAACAAATAGGTTTTAATTAGTTGAGTGCAAAATTATTTTTCAGAAGTGGTATAAAACATGGATATTTTTTTTCAATGACACCATACTACCAGCAAGAGCAGCTTTAGTTTAGCAATAATATTTTCATAAATAACTGTCTTGTTATGGAGAGTGAACAAATTTCTACTGCTACTGAGCAAACATCAAGGTAATGCATACAGTATAAAGCCACTAAAGTGGCTTCCAGCACTTTTCAATAGAGCCATGATAGTGGCTTCTAGCACTCAACCAGTTATGTTTAACCCATTACCCAACTTAACGGCAAAAAACGACCAGTCCAATGCTATTCCCCAAAATAACCATTCAATTTTCTTTTTTATTCATTTTTTTGTCTTAAAAACATAGCTTATAACCCCTCATTGGAATGAGCTCATTCCAAGGGGTCATAAGCCATGTTTTTGACATAAATATAAAAAAAATTTATTCAAGAATTTTGTCGTTCATGTTAAGTGAAGGGTGAAACCTATTAATTTTACAAAAATTAACGAGCAATTTCAACAACTTATATTAACACTCCTTCTTGGCACATTAATGCAGGCTATATGCGCTGACATCTGAAATGACAATCCATGACCTCACCTTTCTTGAATAATACATGGAGATGTTTGGCCAACACAGATTGCCTCCCTTCCGACAGGGGATATTCATTTTAAGTCTCCTTCTGCTAACACAGTATCAAATTTGCAGTTGATGCTGCGAGAGAGTATTTGATCACCTTGAGGCCTTTGCTGACAGATAGGTAAAGATGATTAGCAATAATTGAATCTCACAGATTGGATTTTTACTGAACCTCCTCAAAATTGTTTAATAGATTTAGTCATTTCCCATGGACTCTATGGTCTTCAGCAACACCATTCAAGTTCACACTGTTGAAACAGTTCAATCTGTCTTTAGATAGTATTGTAAAATTCGGAATGGTGCCTCAGTAGTTATGGCATTAGAGCTGTTACCGAACAGTTCATGGTTCGATCCCCACCACAGGTAACTGCATTGTACCTTTGAGAAAGATGCCGAATCCCAATTGCCCTTGGTGGCACCTCATACTAAGGCACACTACATGTCGATGATGCACTTTTCTTCACCCAGTGTTAACCCTGCTTGTGTGGAGTTAATATGTTGGGGAATCTGACAATTGCTCAGTGGTTCTCTCTGGGTACTCTGTCTTCCTTCACCCATAAAACTGTCCAACATGAGGTGAACCAGGCTGTCAAAAGTGTCATTAAACCCCAATAAATTAATAAAATGATGAATTTCTGGTTCTGGTAATGGGTACAGTAGAATAATGCTCATCGTGACAGACTTTTGATTAACTCTTTCTCAGGGTAGCCACTGGTTATCGAAGGTTCTTAAATTCAAAAATTTATTTTCAAGGCCCTGAAACTACTTGAAAAAGAGCCTGAAATCCCACAGGTCATTGAAATTACTTGAAACATTTGTTGTTAGCCTTAGGCCTTTCTAGGAACAACTTTAGTAGTACCAACAAATAATGAATCATCCCTTGAGTGGAACAAGGGGCCATCTGTAATGCTTTAGCATTGCAGATGGTGCCTTGTTTCACCCAAGTGACAAAATGTGAGAGAAATATTGTAGTGGTTATCCTGCAACTTATCTCAACAGGTACTGTAGATGTACCCTTATTCTGTAATTTATATATCGATGGTCCTTGAATATCCTTGGATTTGGTGCAATGTGGTCCTTGAAAATCCTTGATTAGAAACCCAAAAGTCCTTGAACTGGGTTCCAGACATTGTGAGAGCATTCCATTGCCTAATAATATAACCGACTGGTACTATTCAAAATTTGCCATTTACATGTTACTATTTTTTCCAACCAAATGCAGCTTATGACACCCTCACTGAAATGAGCTTATTCAGGTCATAAGCAATGTTTTTCGGCTTTTTAAATATTGAAGATAACTTTTTGCAAGTTATGTCTGCTACTTTTGTTTGGTAAAGGGTTAAGAGAGTGTGATTTAGAGTCCATGCCTTTTACAATGTATTGTTCAATCAGAGTTCTCATTATTTTGGTAGCAGTGTAGTGGTATGCATGCAATGGCATGCATAGGGTTTGTGTATGGCCTTGGATTCAAGGAATGACCTTGAATTTGATGAAGGCTTTGAAATTCCAGAAAATGGAAGTATTTGTTGAATCCACCTTAACACCTTCACCCCCCTCCCCCCACCCCCCAAAAAATGATAAAAATAAAAATAACAAAATAAAAAAGGAAATGAAAGTGGCAATCTTCCACAGAGAGACCATTGCTTAATTTTTGGTATTTTGGCTTGTTGAGATGATTCCAACTTTAGTCTTTTGTCTATCGCGGAACAGGTGTCACAATATACAGGAAAAAATATTTAGTACCACTGAAACCAATGGACCTATCATCACCGTTTAACCCTTTACCTAATATAATGGCCATATCCAGTTTCTGCAAGTCAAAAAAATTATTATTCAAACTTTCAGTTTTTTCCTATTTTTGCCTCAAAATAGCTTATTACCCCTCATTGGAATGAAATTGTTCCATAGAGCGCCAAAAGCAATGTTTTTGAGGCAAAATGAAAAAAAAAAATGTTATTCGTGATTTTTTATTTATTTATTTTTTTGACAAGTAAAATGTACTTTCTGCAGTCATGTTAGGTAAAGGGTTAATAGGTCTCTAATCGAATTTCGAAGCTCAGCTGAGCCCAAAGCGAAGGTTCGGCCAGTGACCTCCCTGGCTTGTGATCTATTGGCTAGAACTTTGCTTGTGCTTTTTATATTGTCTTGTAGAATTTCAGGTTTCACCAGGTGAAAACTCAAATTGGCTAGTGTTCTAATAGTAATCCACGCTCTACATATCGTCGCCTGAGTGCTAGAATGTTCTATGTCGCATAGGGGAGATAATACATAGTCCCATAGGGGACATAGAATATTCTAGCACTCAGGCAACGATATTATAGAACACACTAGTAAAAGACACGTTGATGGATTGAATTCTGAAGGACTGATGTCCAAGAAAAGATATATTGTAAATATAAGGTGAAAACTAGAATTCTCGATTTCAAGAATCGAGATTCATCTATTTCAGGATTTTCTTTTAGCTGGCACTGACGCAGTCAGTCAGAAAACCGAACTGGAAAAGCTTAATGGTATCACAGTACTGAATATTTTCCAATATACGGTTCAGGCGAAAAAAATATGATTGCATCACTTTAATTTTTTTACATTCAAATATCTTTGTCGAGTTCAGCCAGTCAACTTTTTCAAACTCGAAAACGTCGGTGGGGTGGGGGGATGCAATAAATAAGAGAGAAAAACTGGCAGGAATGGAAGTACCTGTCACATGCACATTTTTTTCAGATAACTCCCAACAGAAACACACCAGTGGTCAATTGTATTTTTAAGTCCAAAAAGTCATCAACTCGTCCACTTTATTCATGTGGAATATTCAACAATAATGCAATATGTCAGAAGAATGCTTCTAACGTTTATTGAAATAATATATTTTTCCAAGGCTGCTTAGTTTTGGAGTTTGCATCATTTCCGAGTGCAACAAACTCAAATGTTAGTGCAGTCATACCTATAAACAAGAGATTCACCTATTTGAAAATCTAATAACAATTCTACTTACGTTCCACGAAATAGAGAAAATATACACTCTAAAATCAGTTGGGTTAAAAGTTAACCCAAATCGACTGGGTTGAGTGAATATGAACCCAATTGGGTTCATATTCACTCAACCCAGTCGATTTGGGTTAATTTTTAACCCAACTGATTTTAGAGTGTATACTGTTTCTGGGAACTGTGGTAAGTGAGTGTCCAAAGTCAATCTCTTACTTTCTACATTGGACCTTGAAGTCAACTTCGTGGTTCGGGACCACTAAACTGGGATCCATAGACTTACCATTGTTCCAAAACTCTCAAACCTAATGTATTCTTATGATGTAACACGAGCTTCTAAAATGACTCTGAAGACTTGTAAGTGTATAAACGACCCGATTTTGGGTAGTGGTCATCGCAGTGCCTATACTGTTGCTTCTTGTTTTGATCCCGCCTATTAAATATTGTTATGTAACCTATCCCACTTCTCGGGCAAACCTAAAAAGTGGAACAGTTCTCTGCAGTGGTAAAGAGAATCCGCTAACCATCGTCGAGGAGTGGGTTGGAAGTCCTCTTATGTGGACAGCATACGTATATATTAGCTATACTTTATACATATGCTGCTGACATGATGTACACAAAGATTCATCTGAAAGTGACCTTAAACACCAATAAATGTAATCACCCTGATTATTGCCTGTGATCAATGTTAGCGAAAGTAACTTGTAGGATAACTGAAGGAATTTAGATACCCCCTGTACTCTTTTAACTACCGACACCGATTAAGTACTGCTTCTTAGCGTTCAAGTGATTAATCAATTAAACTGTAGAAGAACTCTTACTGTTTTACCGGTTACAATTTTCGCTTCCGGTTAATTGTTCACTCATGACAGAAGTGTTGAAATCTTTTGGATAAGTAAATTCAGGGCTCCAGGACTATCGCGAAGATGACCGATTGGGGGAGGGGGGGGGGGGGGGGCTCAGTTTGTCCAGTCTCTCATGAATCAAGTATCGACGGATGAAAAATTCCAAATACATCATCAAGGTTTGTCTTCTTCGAAGACGAACCTTGATGATGTAGTTGGGAATATTTGTCAGTAGGGATTACAGTTTAAAAAAAACTTGAGAACTTTGTGGTTATATACAGGTAGAAGTCGCGATGCTCGGGATCCCCAACTTATTATGTCCCCGAAGGTGGATTCAGGGGTATCTTGTGAAGACGTCCATCCGTCCATCCGTCCGTCTGTCCGTCCAAACATTTCAGAATGAAATTTCAAAGCCGGATATGGATCTCCTTTGGTGCGCTGATAGACCCGCATATGTAAATGGATATGCACAAGGAAGGGGTTCCGTCCAATAATTTTTCCCAGAGTATGGCCCTTTTTCATTCTTTCGACTTAGAAAGTTTTTTCTGACCCACAATACCTTTAAGGCTATTTCGAACTACGGAGTGGGGGCAGTAGCCCACGCTTTCCGTAACCCTTGTTTAATTAGCACGTATCGGACTCACATGCAATTATTCATGCTTGGACCCCAAACATCCTCAATCAGCCAACGATCTCCATTTGCTTGAGACCGACGAAGCTAATCTAGAGCCGTAAGAAAGTACTTGATTACCAACACTATTGAATCGATATCTAGGGCTCCAATCCAAATGAAATTGTCCCCTCCGGAAACTCTTGGGGTGAGGGGGCGCCCACCTCTATACATCCACCCTGTTACGCCCCTGTTTGCGTAAGTATATAAATATTCCATCTATGTCCTGACTACATTATCACGGCTCACCACAATGGCACATATGTATTCTCTGTCCTAAAGTAACGGAAAGGCTTCCCCATGGGTACCCCGGGAAGGGATTCGGTGCCCGCTTTCTGTGGTAAATAAGCGCTGTTTTACTGGTAAAGTAGAACCCAGTCACCGTTGCTTGGGGTGGAAGTGCTCTAAATGGGCAACATTGGTGTGCTCGATTGATTAAACTAGACTTTATCTCCATGTTACGGTCATGATTATCCATTGTGTAGAGATTGTGACCTTAAACACCAATAAATAAATAACGGAACATTATAACTAAATAGATAAAAAGTGTCAGGAGAATTTACTAAATAGATAAACAGTTTCAGGATTCTCTGTTTCAGAACCACCCGGATTATCGCATTAACTTAGTTTGAGGGAAACTGTGTATTGGTAAAGATATGTGTTACGTAAAGACGTTCTGTAGTTGTGTTTGACGCACAATTTCACCGAAATAATTTTTACTTCCACCGCGTATCGAGAACGTACATGGCACAGGCACAGGAGTGTGTGTGTGTGTGTGGGGGGGGGGGGGGGGGGGGGGCTAATGACACATGCTACCGACACTCTTTTGCACACACACACATGCTGCATGATTACAAGATGAATTAAAAAAAAATTGTGTCAGTGTGAAGACATTCCTGTGATATCATATCTGCAAATATACACAAAGGTAGCTGAATTCAGCCTTCAGAGGGTGATTCTTCTACCCCAACCATCTTACAGACTGAAGGCTTGAGTGTAGGTTTAAATAAAATAAACCGAACTCAGACCGTACCATCACATACACATCAAAAATTGAAAGAGTGGCTAGCCAGAATATTGCCGGTTGTTGATATCAGATTGTAATATGCGGTGTCACATGAAAATGCCTTGTATGTTTTGTATATTAATAGGCGCAACCGCGAAGAAAAATAAAATGAAAAAGAACGAAACAAACGAACACCCCCCCCCCCCCCCAAAAAAAAAAAAAAAACAAAGCAAAAAATAACAAAACAACAGAGCATTATTAAGTATTAACCCTTTACCTAACACGAAAGACAAGACAATTGCGAATAAAATTCTTAAATCACTAATTTCTTTCATTTTTTGACGTCAAAAAATAGCTTCATGATGACCTCGCTTTAGAACGAGCTCATTGAGCTCGTTCCAATCAGAGGTGATAAGCTATGTTTTTTTTTTTAGCTGCGACGAACAGCTCTGTATGTGGCAATGTCGGTCTGTCTGTCGGTCGGTCTGTTACCAACGAGTTTATAAAACACCTTAACTCCTAAAATACTTGATGGAATGACACCATACATGGTATGCAAGTGTATGTTCATGATGTCTACACCCTCTCAATAGTGCATCTCATTCGGACAATTTTTGTCACATTTATGGACTTCTCACCAACGAGTTTTTTTTGTCACCAACGAGTTTTAAAACACCATTGGCGTTGTACGAATCGTCGCAGCTTCGGCACTGTGACAGTGCTTCTAGTCTAGACAAAAAATGAAAAAAATAATCTAAATTGTTTGGTGATTTTTGTGAATAACGCTGGTCGGTTTTGACCGTTACGTAGGGTAAAGGGTTAAATGCATTTTAATACCTTCCTTCCGAGGCTCCCAGCAAGACTTTTAAATCAAGGAAATTGCATTTCTGGGGATCAATTTTAATTTTATTCTCATCGGGTCGATCTCCTATGACTCCAGTATGTCTTGGACATCACCTCTCCACACTCACATTCTTTCGTTGATCCACCGATGTTTCTGTACGTGTGTGAATTTCCTCACTGTTCGAGATCATGGGATTGTTTTAACCCTTTACCTAACGTGAAAAGCAGACGACACTTGCAAAAAAAAATCTTGAACAACTAATTTTTTTCATTTTTTGTCTCAAAAACATAGGTTATGACCCCTCATTGGAACGAGCTCGACGAGCTCGTTCCAATGAGGGGTCATAACCTATGTTTTTGAGACAAAAAATGAAAAAATAAGGAAAATTCACTGACGATTTTTGAGAATAGCGCTGGCCGGTTTAAGCCGTTACGTTAGGTAAAGGGTTAACCCTTTACCTAACATGAAAGGCAGACGAAACTTGAAAACAAAAGTAATCACTATTTTTCAGTTTTTACGTCAAAAAACATGGCTTATGACTCTTATTGGAACGAGCTCAACTAGCTCGTTCCAATGATGGGTCATAATCTTTGCTTTTAGACAGAAAATGGAGAAAAAAAATAATGAAAATTAAACGGTAATTTTTGTGAATAGCGCTGGCCGGTTTTTGCCGTTATGTTGGGTAAAAAGCCTGTATAATGAATCTTACTTGCGGCGACTTTTCATGACCAAGTCCATATTTCAGTGATGTCCCGATATATGTCCAGGAATAAAATGATTGTTATCCCATCATGCGTATTTTGAATTTTAATTTAAAACTTAAAATACATATAGTATGTAAGAAAGGAAAAACATTTTCCTAAATATCACAAGTGTATTGAAATTCACAACGAGATGTTCCTCTTGCGAGTTTTTGCAAAGTTTGTGTTCTTGGAGTAGGGCTTCCTACGTAATAAGTAGAATCTTCTGTTGTTGCCTCTTGGTTACCTTTTCTAGACTCCTTAGAATTCCGTTGTCTTTTCAACTCGAACGCGTGTAAGGCGAACGCAGCAGCATCAGAATACTGACACGACTGTGATGTGATGTCAGCTTGCACAAAGACAGGTACAATTGATTTCAAACGTGGAAAGATATTTGTATCCTGATATATAAACTTTCGATAGGTTCCTTTTCTTCGATTCCAGTCAGAAGTATCTAAAGTAACGGCACGGCGAATGTTCGCCAATTTCAGTCGCTCTCGTTCGATATCCTTTTCATATATTGTCGATAAAGTGTGTGAACGTACGAGATCCCCAAAGTGGTTTGGAATTTTGGGGTAGGCTCCTCTCGAATGTCCCTTTCCTTTCTTCGGGGAGTAACGAATATACACATCGGTAACTGATGGATAGCTGTTCTCTGTTTCCGAAACATTTTTAAGCGGCATCTTGCACAGGTTTGAAACGTTCCGTCCACAATTTTGGATACACTAATTTGTATGTCATTAATTAATACACACTTGGCTCCATTTGAAATCACTTATCGACTTTCACCTATTTTTTATAGCTATTCAGAAACAGCTGAGAATTTTCAATACGAGAGATAAACATTTGTATGTGTCAACAATCAGCAATGTATAAATGTGGGATACACTTGATAAAAGTATTTGATTCAAGCAATTTAGAAAATTATTGGATTCAAACTTTTGTACACAATCACAATGTACCCCCTGGTAATAATCGTGTTGTTATGCATACAAAATGTCCAATTACTAATGTAACATTTATTACGTCTGTGTGTGAATATTTACAGGTAAATCGAACAGTTCAAATCGGAACAGACTTGTGGGTAAAGTGATATTTATTACGTCCGCGTGTGAATATCCACAGGTAATTCGAACAGTTCAAATCGGAGCGGACTTGGGGGACACTTTTATCGACAGATTGGGGGCGCGGTGGCGTCGCGGTAACCGGTTCTCGTCAGATCACCGAAGTTTAACAACGTCGAGCGCGGATAGTAGTTGGATGGGTGACCATTTCAGCGACTGATTCGTGCTCCCACGTAGTGTCCTTGGGCAAGGCACTTAACCCCGATTGCCTACATGGGTGATGACGCTGTGTACTAAGGCTTACTGCACGTCGATGGTGCGCATGTCTCCAACCAATCTAACCCTGCCTGTGCCGCGGTGCAGATTTCAGAGTTACGATGTTGGAGAGGTGACAGCTGCTCGTCGTTGCTCGGTGGTTCTCTCCGGGTACTCCGGCTTCCTCCACCCGTAAAACTGTCACCGACATGATATGACCCTGGCTGTTAATACGTCGTTAAACCCTAATAAAAAAATCGATAGATTACAAACCCTTTTTCATCATGCCATGGCGAACACACAGTAGGTTCAGACCCTATAGTAGATCTTTACAGTACGTGGAGAGTGGATTGTAACTAAATCACCCAAGCTATAACTTTCAAATTTTGTACATATCGACAAAAAATACAAGCTATGTTTCAGCCCATGGACCTCCGGGTTTAACCCGGAGGTCCATGGGCTGAAACTATGCTTGTGCTGGTTATGCTTTGGAACAAATTTGCAATTATTGCTTGGGCGGAATCTCCACTCTGTGAGTGATTTAGTGATAATACACTCTCCACGTACTGTATATTACACCACTACACCCTAACAAAAAAGAAAATGTAAGATGAAAAATAAAAGTAAAAATTTAAACTTTTAATTTTTTCCCCCAAAAATATAGATTATGCCCCCCCCCCCCCCCCTTCACAGTGGAACGAACTAGTTCGAATCAGGGATCATAAGGTGTCAGAGGCGGCGGAGCCAGGGGGCACGTGCACCTTCACTTTTTTCCAGAGATATGTTTCGCAGTTACACAACGATTTAAAATGAGTGCATCCAAACGTGTTAATATACAGGCATTCCTGTAACAATATTTGCAAATCCAAACAATATTTAGCCAAAAATTCCCACTTTCGGTCGCTTCGGTCCGTTTCTTCTACTTCAACCATCTTCCACCCGAAGGCTGACCATCGGTTTGGAAGATGGTTAAGATAGAAGAAACGGACAGGCCAGTGACCATCTAAACGAGAGAGTATGGCGAATAATTGTACATTTTCCTACATACGATTGTAACCTTTCTAACACTGGGTCGAACCACGGTAGCATGGTAAATGTGTGCCCCTCCACTTTTATCGATCTTGTGCCGCCACTGTAAGGTGTTTTCCGGGCATAAAGCAATTTGAATTGCGAGTTTTATGAATAGAGCTGGTTCTTAAATTTGGTAACGTGCAAATTGAACCACTTATTGTATACATTAACCCTCTACAAACGATCTCTGTCAAACCAGATTTAATTGGCTAAATTCCTATGAAATATGTAGAGCTTGTGAGATCGGGTGTAACTTCATTGCGGAATATTTGCTTAATTTTCTTCTACCCCCATGGGAACCCCTAGGTGAAACACGACTTGTTTACTGCGGTAAACAACTTTTGTTTACTGATAAAATGGGCCGTGGAACCAACACCTGGGGTAGAAGTCCAAGGGCAGTACATGTATAAACGATTGACTAAACGTGACATTATTCCTGTGTTGCTGTCATGTTATAGCCATAGATGCTGAAAATTACCGTAAACACCAATAAGTAAATTTCCTTATGTATCTTGATGTGAGGTGTATTGTAGCTAAGTTGTTCGTTTTTTTTTAAGTTTTAGAACTTTTGAGCTGAAACTGAAGAGGGCCAGGGGGCGCAGTGGCGTTGCGGTAGCCGGTTCTCGTCAGATCACCGAAGTTAAGCAACGTCGATCCTAGTTAGTCCTTGGATGGATGACCGTCTGAGCGATCGATTCGGACTCCCGCGTTGTGTCCATGGGCAAGGCATTTAACCGCGATTGTCCACACGGGGCACGATGACGCCGTGTACTAAGGCGTACTGTACGTCGATGGTGCGCATGTCTTCAGCCAATCTAATCCTGCCTGTGCTGCAGTGCGGAGTTACGATGTTGAGGAGCTGGCAGCTGCTCGTCGTTGCTCGGTTGTTCTCTCTGGGTACTCCGGCTACCTCCACCCGTAAAACTGTCACCGACACGATATGACCTCGGGTGTTAAAGTATCGTTAAACCCTAATAAATAAATGTATACTGAAGAGTCCTGGTCGTTTTATTGACCCTTCTTCTTGACCCTCGTGAGCAATCTCTTATCTCGAACTACTCTTAAAGCAATTTCCATTCACGTCTGGTAACGGGCTGGGGGGGGGGGGGGGGTCGCCAACAGGCTCAATCACAACTTTTTTCCAATTTCTGCACGGCAACTTCGCTTTCAAAATTTAATTTGTAATTTCAATGCGTAACTACACATCCTGGCAATATCGACAGGGCCGAAGCTGGTATGCACGAATTAAATGCGGGGGGTGGGGGGGGGGTGGGGGTGATAGATATTGACAAGTGTACTAACTTGGCATACCGGGAAGTGCGATACATTGGATAGGGGGTATGTCTTCCACCCATCTGGGCTCCCATGCCAACCACCACCCCACCCCACCCCCACCCCACCCTGACCCCACCCCTCTATAGAAATGTAGAACTTTGATATAAATAGGGTTATCTGTTTGTCATACCTAACGAATCGTACACATCAACCCGCGTAATTTACAAACTAGTACATGACGAAAATATATTTTTTTAAATATTTTAACAAAACCGTGCCATATCTGACCCCACATTGGCACGAGTTCATTCCGATGAGGTTCTCTAATGAATTGGTTTTGTTGAAATATATTTTTTTTTTTAAATTTGAAAAAAAGTTAATTAAAACATTAAAGTTTGTTATCCTGTGGATTGGGAAAAGGGTTAATTTTGTAATCTACTTCGGAAATTTCTCGTGTCGTCCAGCTCCAGTACCAGCAGTCCGTTACATTTTTTTGTTGTTGATTATTTCAAGCCCTGACACCACTTTGCAAAGAACGGAGAACGTTCCCAAACTAATGTCAAGACACAGAATTAATAGAGGAATATGCGGGCGGCAATTTTTCACCGAAACATGGCGATGGGTGGGTTTATTGGGAACGAGAAGCTGCCTTCCCGGATCCAACTTCGGACCCGAATATCCCAGCCACGTTTTAGTCAGCCCAGTCTTCGGACGATGAAGGATTTTCGTAAATTGGTTTAACATCGACAGTTTTCCTGGTCTTCAAGCTGGTTTTCAAAATCAAGGCTAATCAGTTTAGTTTTCACCAAGTTTCAATAACTTCCGCCTATCTCCGAGGGAGCAATTGTACTAAGCTCGTGTCAATATTTCTCCGAGTCGGTGCTCAACCGATGATCGGAATCGGCCACGCCAGTGGCAACAGCAACGGCTCCTGGAATATCGGTTCAACCGATTGTTGCAAAGCACTTTTTGTGATGATTCATTAACCACATCTTATTATCTTCTGCAATTGTTCATTTGTTAATATAAAATGATGTCAATGATACCATTCAATAAAGTTGAAAAACCACCACAGTGCGTATTCTTAAACCCTCCAGACGCACCTTTACGGAATATGCAAGTTAAATGCCATGTAAAGCTGACAATTGAGCGTACTTGCGGCAATCGCCAATTCATACCGGTAAAGTGAAGGGTGCACCGCATTGACTCAGGTCGCAGTAAAAATTACCAGTTGCGCGCACTTGGGTGGTAAACTTGGCTCTGAAAGCCACACGTGTGCACGACTGGTAATTTTACTGGACCTGAGTCAACAGAATTTAACACTGTGAAATATGTTCAATTTAATGTAGTTCTTTCGAGCCTCGATTTCTCTAGTAGTGCACGGCATTACTGTCGGAATCGGCATCTGCCGATTGTGAGCTCAAATAACCTGTAATCGGTCAGCGGCCATTTTTGGTAATCGGTTGAACACGACTCCGAGTGCCGTTTTGCCATTATGGTGACAGAAAAAAAAGAAAAACGCGAAGTAGATGAGTTAATTAGTAGTGGAGATAGTTTGTTCTCTATTCCTTTTGACTTGTCTCTTTGCAAACAAAATGTATTGAAAATAAATTAAATCCGCGTATCGTATAGCATATCTTTACATCCCAAACTCTATCCCTTCCAACATTGTTTCACCTTCGCCTTCACGTTGTTGGGAGAAGTTGTGATGACAGATTAATTACTGCACATTTCTCGGCCCTGATCTTATACTCCACGCTCATAATAGATGTGCACGCCCTCCCCGTTGGAACCGAGCAGTGTTTTCTTCAGTGTGGTAAACATTTTCTGCTCTGCTGTAAAAATATGACCCTGAGCCAAGGTCTGAGGTTGAAGTGTATAAAAATGGGCAGAAAAGTTATAAACGGTCTGCTAAACTTGATATTTCATCCCTTTGTTGCGGTCATGAGATAAGTGACCTTAGACACCAATGAATAATGAATAGATTCGTACTCCAACCCTTAACGCTTTACACAACGTAACGGCCAAAACCAGCCAGCGCTATTCTCAAAAATCGCCAATTAATTTTCAAAATATTTTCATTTTTTGTCTCAAAAACATAGGTTATGACCCCTCGTTGGAACGAGCTCGTTCCAACGAGGGGTCATAACCTACGTTTTTGAGACAAAAAATGAAAAAAATTAGTTATTCAAGAATTTTTTTTGCAAGTGTCGTCTGCTTTTCAGGTTAGGTAAAGGGTTAATGTGTACCCTCGGAGGTAGGGCAGTTCTTATTTACGGTGGTAAACAGGTATTTCGTTACTGGTAAAATAGGAGACGTCAGCCAATGTCTGGAGTGGAAGAACTCAGTGGGCAGCAACGATTGGCTAATCGTGAGTGCATACCTGTCTTGTGGACATGATAGAGCCACTGATGCTGAAAGTGACATTAATATCAATAACTAGTAATATAATTAAATATGTGTGCACAGCAAAAACCGTACCGAAGTCCACATATCTAAGTTTTTAGAGGAGGGAGAAGTTAAACATTTATTTACAAAATAATTAACGATGCACTTCTGAGCCCTGAACTCTTTGATATGCTAGCATGTGGTAGCGTCCCGGATAATAGCTTTACCAAGTTTCTCTAATTTTTATTTGATGATAAAGGGTCGCGATGGCTTCGCGGTAACCGGTTCTCGTCAGATCACCGAAGTTAAGCAACATCGAGCGCGGTTAGTAGTTGGATGGGTGACTATTTCAGCGACCGTGATTCTCGCTCCCGCGTTGTGTCCATGGGCAAGGCACTTAACCCCGATTGCCTATATGGGGGCACGTTGACGCTGTGTACTAAGGCGTACTGTACGTCGAAGGTGTGCATGTCTTCAACCAGTCTAACCCTGCCTGTGCCGCGGTACAGAGTTCAGAGTTAAAAATTGGGGAGCTGACGGCTGCTCGGTGGTTCTCTCCGGGTACTCCGGCTTCCTCCACTCGTAAAACTGTCACCGACATGATATGACCCTGGCTGTTAATGTGTCGTTAAACCCTAAAAAAAAAATTTAAAAAATTTGATGATAAAGTCACTCGTATTATAGGCCTACTGTACTATCATTCTATTATTGAAACCAATTAATGACAAACCTCTTTCCTCTTTTACTTGGTGCTTTTATTTGTAAAAATGCGAATGGTGCTGTCATCTGTACTATTGCTAAAAGATTAATTTCTGGTACCACCCGGGTAGTAAATTAGTAATGTTTTTTGTCAGAAAGTTTATGGACTAGCATACGGAAAATGGATAGGTTATCGGTAATTACTGCCTGGAGTGTAAGCCTTATAAAGGAGTAGAGATACAAATGATATCTCCAATACTTGATTTTTCTTTGTTAGTTTAATGACGTTGCATTTGTATGAGGCTTGAAGCGAAATTATGCAACATCCAATTATAACCAGTTCATGAAGTAATGGGATTGCAGGTTTGATTTGATTTTATAGAATTAGACAGGCTGGAACACAGTTGTTTAGCGTAAGAATAATAAGACAGAACACAAGGAGGGTAGAGAATGGGGGACAGGAATCAACTACCCGAGGTGGAGTTTTTGCTGTATTTCACGAGCGCCAAAGTCGCACGTAAAATACAGAAAAACCCTCGTCAAGGGTCGTTGATTGCTGTCCCCCATACACAACACGTGTTGGTTCTATACTTATATCTCCATTAACCCTTTACCCAACGTAACGGCTAAAACTGACCGCGCTATTCTCAAAAATCGCAAATTAATTTTCATTACATTTTCATTTTTTATCTCAAAAACATAGGTTATGACCCCTCGTTGGAACGAGCTCGTTCCAACGAGGGTTCATAACCTATGTTTTTGAGACAAAAAATGAACAAAAATTAGTTATTCAATAATTTTTTTGCAAGTGTCGTCTGCTTTTCATGTTATAGGTAAAGGATTAAACTTGAATTAAGTGAATGAAGCTGATATTTTAAAAGAAAAATATCACCCTTGGCAGTCTGATACTTTCTTGCTTGACACTGTTTTGGGTCGAAGGATTTCATTTCCACCACAACGTAACTCCGACGCGTTACGTACAATCTGATACGTTCTTACATGAAGTTCTTACACGTAATACAGATCCCACGCGTGGTAAATCTAGAACATTCCCCAATGTCTGTGTTGTATCGTTGAATACGCACATCAAACGTGGTATTAAAATCTAGATTTAGTGCTCACTCCAGCTACACAAGTGTATTGGTTAAGTTTTGTTAACAATCCCCAGCTTGCATCGGAATTCCCTCAGTTTTCGTTAATTTCACAAAAATAAAGAACATTTAGTGCCTGATATTTAAAAATTAACATCTACTGTAGATGTGCTACAACTCGAGAAAAACCCACTTTCTGATCTTTTTGCATCCACAATAGCGAAGAAGAAGATTCTAGAAGAAAAACGGTCTATTCTTTTAGTGTACTAGATATGCAAATGTCGTCGCCTGAGTGCTAGAATGCTCACAGGGGACATAGAACATTCTAGCACCCATGCGACGATGTGTTATTACACAGGTATTCCTGGAATGCATCATTTGCAAATGTAAACAAATTTGGTTGCATTTTGCCAATTAATTCCACTTTCGGCTGCTTCGATCTGTTCTGTTTCTTCGTCTTTTACCTTCCCCAGACTCGAGGCTAGCCTACCGGTTTGAAGATGTTCAGAGGCGGCGGAAGCTCGATAAAAGTGGAGGGGCACAAATTTTCAAGGCTACCATGGTTCAGCCCAATGGGAGGGAAAGTTACAATTGTATATAGGTAAATGCACCGTGATCCACTATAGTGTCTTGTTTAGATGAGCTCGACGCGGTGTGGTCACTGTCCTGTCCGTTTCTTCTACTTCAATCTAGGATATCCTTCGGGTTGGAAGATGGTCGAAACGGACTGAAGCGACCGAAGGTAGGATTCTTTTGCCAAATCGTCGCCTGAGTGCTAGAATGTTCTATGTCCCATAGGGGACATAGAACATTCTAGCACTCGGGCGACGAAATGTTGTTTGGATTTGCAAATAATATATTACGGGAATGCCTGTCAATTATATTGGCATGTTCGCATGCACCCAGTTTAACTCATTGTGTAACCACGTAACATGTCTGTGGAAAAACGTGGAGGGACATGTGTCCCCTGTGCCCCCCCCCCCCCGGTTCCACCGCCTCTGAAGATGTTTAAAGGTGAGGAAATTGTTGGATCTTATCATTGCCAGACCGTGACATGCACATCATAAAAGTGAGAATTGCAGGTATTCCTAAATTTTCTGATTTATGATTAAAATCCGTGGTGTGGCAGGAAAGGACGTGACATCAAAAGTTTCAAAACTATAGAATGTTTAACAGTACTACCACAGGGGCGTGGGGAGGTCAAATGAAGTGGGGAGGGGTGGAGGAGCAATGGCAGCAGATAAATATTTTCTCCTCCGTAATTCCTTTCACCTCGTGCTAGGTTCTCATTGTGTATTTCCCATAGTGGAAGGTCCACGGAAAGAAATCAGGGGCGTAGCTAGGATTTGCTATTGGGGGTGGGGGGGGGGGGGGCATATTAATTTTTTTTTGGGGGGGGAGGGGGGCAGGTCGATATATGCCACAGGCATATTCGTAGGCCTGAGGTGGGCGTGGCAGTATGACCCTCCCATTGGTGGGGGTTCGGGGCAGAGAAAATTTTGAAAATTCAGTGTCCTGAAACTGAATTTTGAATTTGGGACCCTCTGGTGCTTTAATTTTCTCATTTTGAGGGGGCTAGTGTAATTATTACGGGGCAATGCCCCTCCTCCCCCACCTGCCACGCCACTGAAAGAAATTGACTTCCCAGGCCAAGTAAACGACCCTGGATACATTTTGAAGGCTTAAGAAGTACCTAGAAAGTGGAGGAATGACCAAGCAAAATGAACCCCCCCAAAATCAGGGTAAGAGTACACAAGCAGGTTTAGGGGTTTCCGGCATGGTTTCGGGATGTAATGTTGCTATTTTCTAGGAAAGGTATGGGGAAAGGGCAAGTCCCCGAATCCCCCTTTCTCCAGATGGTATCCCCAACCACTCTACCACACTTTTCAACACATCGCTCGGTACTCATGGAGACCAGAGAAACGTAATTAAGGCTACAAAAGTGTTTTGATTCTTGGGCAATCCCTCATTGCATTTGAACCCCCTTATTGGACATTTTTATTGCCTTTCAGTGTCTTCCAACATTAGTACAAACTCAGGGAGACCCGAAAATTTTGCCATTTTTTGATTGACGCATATTTATTTAGTTGCGTCTTCGATATGTTTGCCTTGGTACAATATAGATCATTTATGCATGACATCATTGCATATTGCTGGATAATTTCCGAAAGGATACAAAAGTCCGTGCAGCACAGGAAAATGTGCCTATCTTTTGGGCCGCAGCTGCAGCAGTGACGTGGTGGAAATGTGACAAATTTGTTTGTTGATACTGTTCTTTCAAGTATTCAGTGAAACTTATCCTTATGGCCGAAATTTTAAACCGGACATTGTGTAAAACAAAGAAAATGACACTAGTATTTGTGAACCAGATCATTCGTTTAAGGTGTGATAATTCACGTTTCATTTGGGAATAACTGCTTGTTGCAGTGGATTGGAGGGTTTTTTTCCGGAGCAGTGAATGGGGTAAGTAAATCAATATAAAATCCACGCACAGCCCACATTTCGCATCTGATGAAGTTCTCCACAGACTTACGGAAACAAATTCCTAGGTACATTATGGAATTAAATGCTTCTTTTAATTTAGGTGCTTTGTTTATCAAGTGCAGAGGGTTAACAAATCTTTCAAGAAATGTGTTTTCTCCACACTTATTTCAAGCATTTTTTTGTCGAAGACGTATTGTCTTGAAGCACCGAACTATTTGGAGCTGGATGAAATTTTAAAAAACTACCTTCTATTGTTAACCCTTTACCTATCATGAAAAGCAGACGACACTTGCAAAAAGAATTCTTGAATAACTAATTGTTTTCATGTTTGTCTCAAAAACATAGGTTATGACCCCTCATTGGAACGAGCTCGACGGGCTCGTTCCAAAGAGGTGTCATAACCTATGTTTTGGGACAAAAAATGGAGAAATAATGAAAGTTAATTGGCGATTTTTGTGAATAGCGCTGGCCGATTTTGGTCCGTTACGTTGGGTAAAGTGTTAAAGCTGAAGAATGAGGGACTCTGCAATTTGCTATAAAAGTACTTGGTCTCGAAAATTTTGTTGTGTCTATGTTTCATTCTATATCATGTTACCAACAAATAATGACTGCTTCAGGTCTAATAACATCATATTAATTAGTTATTTTAACCCTTTTTTGAACTTTAAACATAACATGCTGAAAATTCTCCATCTTGAACTGGACTAAAATTGGAGACATTCCCAATAGTTTAGGATAAGTACAGTAAGGTTAGCCCTTTACCTAACACGAAAGACAGACGACACTTGCAAATAATTCTGGAATAACTATTGTTTTCATTTTTTTTGGTGTCAAAAACGTAGCTTATGACCCCTAATTGGAACGAGCTCGTTCCAATGAGGGGTCATAAACTATGTTTTTGAGACAAAAAATGAAAAAAAAAAAATTAAAATTGAATGGTGATTTTTGTGAATAGCGCTGGCCGGTTTTGTAGCCCGGGTGTGGGTAATCGAATTTGGTTGCCCTTTGGTATGGCGCATATGGAAGAAGGGATCTCTACATAGGATGGGTTCTGTGTGTACTTTTACCAGAGCCGTGGCCCTTGTTAGACATAGAAAATGCCGTCCGTTCATACGGACGTTTCATCTTGTAGCTCGGTTGTGGATAATCGAAGTTGTTGGTTCTTTGGTTTGCTGATAGACCAGCATGGGGGAGAGGATCTCCATACAGAACGGTTTCTCTTTATTTTTTTTTTGTTTTTTTTTGTTTTAACATATTTTGTTCGCATTTAATTTGCAAAAGGGATTGGAGAACAAGTGCTCAACTCTCCTCTCCCAGTACAAAAAGCATTTGTGTGGCGATAGACCATAGTAATATAAACATATAAATAGAATATTAATATAAATGAGAACAAAACAAAAAGAAATCCCGAACAACAAAGGAAAAAAGAAAGAAAAGTGTAGATTTTAAATTATAATGTAAAGATTCTAAGTTATAATGAATTATAAATTAATTATAAATTACCACAACCCAGTTTTCTCATACCTTATGTAATGAGGCAGGTAAAATGTCTGCCTGTGTACAACATCAGATTAATCGCACAGTGAAGTACTAATAATAATAATAATAATAATAAATAAGGCCAAACAAAATTAAATAATTGTTTCTCAGGCCTTTTTTAAACGCATGAGGTTTTTATTTTGATTTTTTATTCCTGTTGGCACTCTTCAATAATTTGTAATAAAACATTTGTTGACAATTTTTGATGAACAAATTCAGACCACCAAACATAATCTAGCCCTCAACCAGTTAAATATTTATTCTGTACATACATATGAGAATCGTGTCGCATTTCGCGAATAGAATAACAATACTGTATCAATGTATACGACATATTGCATCGCAAATATCACACCTTATGATTGTTTTATACATTTTGAATTTTGCATCCGAAATAAATATGACGAACGGGGGTCGAAAAAAGGAATGCGCCGCTGCCTGAGAATCAAAAGATTAATTTTGTTTAACCCAATACCTTTTTTCGAAGGAGCTGACGAATTTTGTACATGCATGAGCCATGTAATGACTAGGAATATAAATAACTTACGGAAAAAACTAATCATTAACATTTTGGAAGGAACGATAATTTATCTCCTATAGTCTATATATCAAATCTCTTCAAATCTGTTATTATAAGTTACACAGTTTGTTGGTGGCCTAATATGGTATATATGGTGTCAGTTAATTCCATATATACCATATTGTTGGTGGCCTAATATGGTATATATGGTGTCTGTTAATTCCGTATGGAATTAACTGACACCATATATACCATTTTAGGCCACCAACAAACTGTGTAACGAATATATCTTACCGACTGCTGCATCGATGCACAGAACTAATAACAACAGCGATCAAAATTAAATGAGAGAATTCTCACAATGTGTTCACGTGTTTTTGCCTTGTTACAATTTATGGGAAAGTGCCTACAGGCACTCTCCCATAAATTGTAACAAGGCAAATTCATAGATACCAAACAGTTTCATTTCGAAGGTAACATGACACACATCCACAGAATATGAAACCTTTTAAGTTGCCTAACCTGCACTTCAGACAAAATATGGGCTTCCAGCACTCTTTCAACTGGAAGCGTTTATCGGCTGCCGCCATTTTGAATAATCAATGAACAAAGGGGAGATTACCGATAGCTGTCAGCGTATATTGATGTTGACAGGCAGTAGATGGTTTTATATGCAGTCTGCATGCGACGTCTTTGAACCAATGAAATTCCCAGATACTCGTAGGAGGTAAGATATAAGTCGATGAACTGCCCAAAAAGTAATCTTGTTGTTATCATTTGATAAACTCGCATCCCCATATAAAATTTGTTCAACTCCCTGTACTCTGAAACATGCCAGAGTCTGCAAAAAAACATAGCATAACAAATATAAGCATAATATGGGCAGGAGAAGAAGTGGTTTGCATCCTCTTCCATACCCACCAGAGCAATCTGCAAAATTTGAAAGAAACGTTGCTAATTTGTTTCTATCCGCACTTTCTCCTCAGAGTTGTGCCCCCTGTTGGATTTACAAAATCGTGATGTTGCGAAAATGAAATCACGTATGAAAATTTTAAATAAATAAGTAAGTAATAAATAAATAAATTAGTCAAACATCCTTACAAGGCGTTTATTCACCCACCCGCTCTACACATTTACTTTAACCCTTTACCCAACGTAACGGCCAAAACCGGCCAGCGCTATTCTCAAAAATTGCCTATTAATTTTAATTATTTTTTCATTTTTTGTCTCAAAAACATAGGTTATGACCCCTCATTGGAACGAGCTCGTCGAGCTCGTTCCAATGAGGGGTCATAACCTATGTTTTTGAGACAAAAAATGAAAAAAAAATAGTTATTCAAGAATTTTTTTTGCAAGTGTCGTCTGCTTTTCATGTTAGGTAAAGGGTTAACCCTTTTACTGCCACGCCCACTTTATCCATATATGGAGGACCTCAATGTACTACTGTATGCGAGGAAGTTTAATAAGATTTATGACATACTTGAAACTCTATCATTCGATTAATTGTTGGAAAGGGTTCTCTGGGCCCTTCCCAACAATTAATCAGATGGTAGGTTAGATCTACGCATACCAGAACGTACAGATAAGACCATAGCCTCCTTCGGCAGCGTAAGTGTTAATCGCCCAGATGTAATCAATAACAAACGCGTCTATATTTTAAAACTTGGTTGTAGGTGCAACTTTTGCACGCAGTAAGATCCGTAATAAATAAATCACCCAGCCCGTGTCAGATGTTAAGTCAACAAAATGTTACAGGACACTTAAACTTTTCACAAAGTACACAAATCTAGGGCAAACAGTAAATCGTTTTGAACTTACTAAAAATCTCAAGACAGAAGTATGAAGTATCTTCGATATAAATTTGAAAATAAATCATCTGGACAGCGTCACATTTTGTTTACTCTTTCCGAAGAGGACATACAGACGGCACTAATATTACTCCTTAACCCTTTACCTAATGTAACGGCCAAAACCGGCCAGCGCGATTCTCAAAAATCGCCAATTAATTTTCATTATTTTTTTCATTTTTTGCCTCAAAAACATAGGTTATGACCCCACGTTGGAACGAGCTCGTCGAGCTCGTTCCAACGTGGGGTCATAACCTATGTTTTTGAGACAAAAAATGAAAAAAATTAGTTATTCAAGAATTATTTTTGCAAGTGTCGTCTGCTTTTCAGGTTAGGTAAAGGGTTAAATGACTAGAGATTTACATATGTTTACCCCCAAATAATGGGAGCGCGGTGTCTCAGTGGTGTGGTCATTGGACTTCAAACCGAAAGATACACGATTTGATCCTGTTCAGCGGTGACTGCGTTGTGTCTTCGATCAAGACACGTAATTCCGATTGCAGACGTAGGGGCACTGCGATGCTGTGTACTAAGGCGTACGGCGCGTCAATGGTGCACTTACCTTCAACCCCAGCTAACACTGATTGTACGTTAGTAAGTTGGGGGTCTGATAGTTTACTCGTCATTGCTCGGTGGTTCTCTCGGGGGACACCAGTTTCCTCCTCTCGGAAAACTATTCGACACGACGTGACACTGACTGTTCAAAGAGTCATTAAAACCTCAATAAATAATAGCAACAATAAACTGCCAAAACAATGCTTATGACATCTCCACGCGCTCGTCGGACGTTGGACGAGGGGTCATAAGCTATGTTTTGGAGGCAATAACTGAAAATAATAAAATCATAATGGCAACCTTTGGAAAAGCACTTGCCGGCCATTGCGTAAGATAAAGAATTATAGTACATATTATGTCAATTCTACCGTTGCAGTTTTTGTCTGCATCTCCTCTTTACTGCCCATTTCAGCCACATCCATTTTCAATGTCGCGATGTGAAACATTGCTAGTTATTTACAGCTGTTTTTTGGTTTTGTGGGGGCGCGGTGGCTCAGTTGGTAGAGGTGCAGGCTGCAAGCCGAGAGGTCCTCGGTTCGAATCCCACCTGCGGCAACCGCGTTGTGTCCTTGGGCAAGACACTTCACCCCGAATGCCTACATGGGGGCACGATGACGCTGTGTACTGAGGCGTACTGCACGTCGAAGGTGCGCATGTCTTCAACCAATCTAACCCTGCCTGTGCTGTGGTGCAGAGTTCAGAGTTACGATGTTGGAGAGCTGGCAGCTGCTCGTCGTTGCTCGGTGGTTCTCTCCGGGTACTCCGGCTTCCTCCGCCCGTAAAACTGTCACGGTCACGATTAGCCATTGTGCATAAGTATGTGACCTTAAACACCAATAAATAAATAAATAATAATTTTGGTTTTGTTGTTGTTGCCACGACTGTCATTGCCTTTGTTGTTAATGTATATCAAAGGGAACTTTATAGACACCAGAAAATATTCTATAGAAAATATATTAAGAATGCATCACCGGGTCGATCACCTGTGGTCCATAGAATTTGGACGTGCTGGTTTACAGTTCGCCATTCTGTTAGCCTAGCAAGTTGAGCTAAAGGTATGATTGGATGCTCACCCATCAAGTGGCGAGGCACCAAATCACCCTATATGAGTATATTGAGTTATCAGTATTATTAAGATCTTGTTACAGATGCGAAAATAACTAACTTTAATCCAGCGGAGGTTCGAATTGACTTAGCTGCATTTTGAAATACGTATTGAGGTCCGCTTCAGTTATATTCAACTTTAACTCTAATATCGTGATGGGAGCTGAATGAAAGTATATATGTATGTTTGGGGAAGTGGATTGGGACACACAAATGTCAAAGATGCTCTGGCCCTACCATGGTTCGGTCAGCTGAGAGAAAAGTAATAATGAATCTACAGAAAACGACCATTCTTTGATTCCGGGTAAACACACTCTTCCCATTTTTGGTGGTAGTGGTGGGAGACTGAATTGATGTACTATAGCCCAGAAACAACTTACCACGAATTATTCGTGTCTCGCCACAGATTATCGTAGATCAGCGTATGTACAAATATCGCGCCTAACTCTAAAGTCAGTTGGGTTCAGTGAATATGAACACAATTAGGTTCATATTCATGCGAGCCCAAGTGATTTGGGTTGATTTGTAACCCGAAGTTTAAAAAATGAAATGGATATTGTTTCCTATCCTAATTTATAATTTTGATCAGCATCATTTAAAAAACATTCATAAATTATATTTAATTCATAAATTATATTTGAATCTTCTAAAATAATGTAACTCAACATCCAAAAATAACAGAAAGGAAAAAAAGCATATATACATATTTATACGGTTGCATTCAGTGTGTTACAGTGGTTATACAAGGTGAATCAAAAATGTTCTTGTCCTCGCTGAGATCGCAGACATCTCCGTATATCGCCATTCCGTTAAGATATATCAAAGCCTATCGTCCCATGAAATCATAAAGGTACCAACCGCAATAGCAGTTGGCACCTTTTTGCTTCCAAGCGTCGACATTATCACTCGATATCGGACATTCTTAGTATGATCAAGATTTCGGAAAGTTGAGGTCACCATAATGTTGAACCCGACCACGAATAAGCTGACCAGGCTTCAGATTTCAAGGTGACAGTTTTGGATCGTACCGAGCCAATCCTTTCGGTATCGCTTAGCGACTTGTGCCCCAGGATCAAGCTTGAGATCAAGGTTATCGTCTAGAATCAAAGATTTCGATTGATAGTAGCATCACCCACTAAAAACAAGCAGGCTGTATCACTCGGCAAAATCAGGACATCCGATCCGGACTCCTGTAATAGTAAGGGAGTAATTATGGCTGTCCAACAACAAAAGTGTCACCCATTTAATGGAGACAAGGAGTCATCAGAACTCCGTCGGGTTACTGCGGTGTTCACTGTAGCATCGAACCCATCTCATTCCCCCACATCCCTTGCTTCCCATTCCTACTTCCGCCTCTTCCCAAAACTGATATATCTCTTGCGCGAATTAGTTATTGTCAGTGGCGAAGAGGTGATCGTTTTAGTAGCCGCGTATTTGAGGGATTAAGAGTCCTCAACCATAAAAGGGTGTTGAAGCTGGAAAGGTCCTAGCGCAACCAACCTCGAGCAGCCTTGAACTAAAACGGAATGCTATTTAGAAATAATGTGCAATCAATCTTGATAGCAAACGAGTATTTGAACTGAAACTGAGATTTTTCCTTTCTAAATGACCTGATGCTACTTTTAGTTGACTTTTGCGTTTTGGCCAGCTTACCATTATTTGTCGAGTAACCGACAGTATTTTAGCATTGTGTTATCTGCTACATTTACTCTTGTTACAGTTATCATTCAAAAACTCAACAGTTGATCCAATGAAAGCTTAAATCGCAAAAAACGAGATTTTGCCTCCAATATTTAGCATTTAAGGTATCGTGTTCATAAAAAAGATCACTATCGGTGGGCACGTTGTTCTCAGTATCACGAGAATTGTAAAGAATTATTCCCCCTTGACCAATATTGATAAACAATACTCCGTTTTCGCTGCTTTTTTACTCCGCAGATTCTCTGGTGGCATCATCGTACAACGGACATTTGATGGACGCAAGAGGAGAAATTCCAATTTTGATTCCAACCTGCCAGATATTTTGACACTTTTCTACTTCAAAGCAATCCGATCAAGTATTCTCCGATGTCGGTGTCGATCCCATTGTAAATTTTATAAGTATTTCAATACTGAAATGACTGTGATCATGTCGGATGTTTTATGAAAATCCTACGGAACTCCAGTTTCCTCGCCAATTTTCTTGCCAAAGCAAAAAGGAAATATAAAAGAAACGACAAAAAGAATTTGGAGTTGTATGGGCCACTTTTATACAATTTGGGTACATGCAACCCTATTCGGAATACTTAGTAAGCGGCGTGTTTAGGTGATACATATTGATGCAGATATTTAAATAAATATACAAACTGCGCTGTACTGCTGGTTGCCGCCACACCTGCATCAGGTGTACTGTTGGTTATAAGTTTCGAGTACCCCTGGTTGTCAATCGGTTTTGCCAATTCGTGGTGTCTTTCGTGGTTTTATGGTATTATTTTACAATAAATCGCTCGACCAGGAGAAGTAATGGGTGAGGAAAGCATTTTTGTAAAGAATAATGAAATTGATTAACCCTTTACCTAACATGAAAAGCAGACGACATTTGCCCAAAATTTTTTAAATAACTAATCTTTTTCTTTTTTGATCTCAAAAACATAGGTTATGACACCTCACTGGAACGAGCTCGACGAGCTCGTTCCAACGAGGGGGTCATAACCAATGTTTTTGAGAAGAAAATGAAAAAATAATGAAAATTAGTTGGCGATTTTTGAGAATAACGATGACCGGTTTTGGCCGTTACGTTGGGTAAAGGGTTAACATAATATGTGGTGTTTACGCCAACACCTGGTAGCCAGTTAATGACTCTTTTGCAAGTCAACTTTACCACATGTTTTATATATTAATTTGACACACGAATTATACCTAGTTCACTTTATCTTGAAACTAGACCATAGGGGAGTAATTTAAATATAAAACGTCTGCTTCAATAACAAAATAATGTTTAAATAACATTATTTGTAAGGACGCTGTGCTTTTATGAAGGGTATTAAAATAAATTCCTACTTAGGCGTTTGCAACCCCATTGTTTTCTCCCCGAGTTAGGTGAACATGCAGATTCATTAGCCGCTATAGTAATTAACTGTCCGAGATCTCATTAGAGGCCCAAAGCGAAGTGGAGGACCACTAATAAGACAGATGGTTTTGCTATAAGATCTGATGATACACAATTGTGTGCCACATTTTCTCTTCAAAAATAAAATGTAATGAACCTCAGTGTGCACACCATCTCGCCCCAGCAATGTCCATAATATTTCAGAGCTCGACAAACCATGGCTCACTACCAAACAACTGTCTCAACGCTAATATACCCCGCATATTCAAAATGATCGATAAGAACACAGTGGAAAATTATAGGCTACTATCCCTTACACCAGTGCCATGTAAGATGCTCGAACACACAATCTGTATAGACATATTCTGAAACACCCGGAGAAGCACAAAGTACCAACATCATTAAATCATGGATTCAGGTCTGGTAACTCCTACGAAACACAGCTTACCGTCACAACTATTGACGCATTACAATCATTCGACCAAGGCAGTCATGACGTATTACAATCATTCGACCAAGGCAGACATGACGTATTACAACCATTCGACCAAGGCAGACAAGTCGACATTCCCATACTGAAGTTCTCCAAAGAATTCTAAAGATGGGCAATATACCGAAAAACCGAACCGATACCGAAGCCATGGGGATATTGAAAAACCGAACCGAACCAATCATTAAATGCCGAAACAATATACATTTTCAAATTTTCCTGCATTTGCTATTTATAAGACATTGTTGGGGCTTGATAGCAACTGATGTGTTCATTTTATGAAAGAAGCGACTGATTTTTCAGTTTTGTTAGCCTATAAAGACCTGGGCAATTGTCCCAGATTCCCATTAGACTACAACCTGTACATATCTAGTTGCTCAACACCTTGTTTCTAGTCAAGTATTTTCTGCCTGTTGAGGCAGCCAACACTTGACTAGAAATCACTGCCCAGGTGATTTGTCTATTGCCACCAGGACCTCCTAATGATGGCAGGTTAAGGGCACATGCTCCGACATAGTAAAAGCCTGAAGTAGGTCTTTAAAGGGTACGGTGTGTTTGGAACATGTCACAAACTTGCTCTAGATATGATTTGTCTGGGCAAAAGAAAGCCAGTGCTGAGGTCATTGGTAGTGGAATTTGTGGCGTGCGGTAGAATGGTACAAGAACCACTTATTCTGTATTTTTCTGATGTGAATTCCACTTTGGTACTGTCAACAAATCTTAGTCAAGTCAAATACCGAACCGACACCGCAGTAAACCTCCCTAAAAATACCGAAACCGATACTGAACTCAAAATTCTAATACCGCCCATTTCTATATTCGACAAAGTCCCACACGACAGACGCCTCCATAAAATTGAGCCAGAGAAATACGGAATCAGAGGACCGCTACGCAATGGCTCAAGATGTTCCGCACTGATAGAAATACGCGAGTAGCTCTAGAAGGGGAATTCTTTTATGACGCAACCATTAACAAAGGGCTGGCTTGGGTCCAGTGCTTTTCGTGCATCATATCAACGATCTCCCATGCTCTATAAAATCATCAGTGAGAATATTTGCAGACGACATCGTCCACTGAGTTCCAATGTGTTCTATGTACCTACTGGCCTACTGACACACAGAAAACATTGGAATTACGAGGATGGACTGCCTTTTGTACCCGGACATAAACAGCGAGAGGGATCATACCACCCCAGAAAATGACCTAAAATGTGCATCAGCCTGGACAATGTGCATTAACACTAACAATGCTACATTCTGAGGACGAGAGGAAAAAGTAATCGACACTACACCCTAAACGGCCATATCCTAGAAGTTCTACACTTTCTATCTGACTCTTATCTCGGTCAACAAATACAGGAAGATCTTAAATGAAAAGAACCCACCAACAATGTAAGTTAAAGGGCACTCGCGTATTCCTTTAAGAAACCCCCAACACTGTTCAAGGGAATGCCGAATGCTACATTGCAATCGTAAGATCGATAATGGAATATACAGCTATCATCTGGGAGCCATACACAAAGCAAGAGATCACAAAACTAGAAAGCATATCAATAAGGGGTGCAATATTCATAACGTAAAGCTATGTAAATCAAGAGTATGGCAATTTACAAGATGCTGGACGAACTAAAATTACTTTCATTACAACCCAGAAGACATAAACAGCGCCGTAATTTCTTCTAAAAGATTATCAAGGGACAAATACCATGAATGCCTCCAGATAAATTCATCAAATTCCAGACCCAAAAGCAACAGATCCGGGCTAAAAAGTGACAATTGTGTAGTCACCAACACTGCGTCATCTCCAGTAATGAACAACAGTAGATTCGTAACTGTCCCAGCTTGTAAAACAGACCAATACAAACTTTTATTCTTTGTGCAATCGATTGGAACCACCTGAACGAAAAAGATGCAGCAGCTAGCACAATCGAGGGCTTAAATCTACCCTAACGGACCATCAGGATACACCCGCTCTCTTTTCCGTCATGTTTTAGCCCAGCAGAGACTCCACGATGTATCCCTACAGATAGAGACAGAGAAGGTGCCAATAATAAACGCTGTTGTTTGCAATACATTTATAGTATGTCAATATACTGTTGGACATCCTTTGAAGTTGCAATACATCGTGGCGGTTATTTTTCGTTAAAACGCTAGTATCAGAGTTCCCTTAACACGAGAGCCTTCTAAACGCATGCATACGGCCGATCCATATATTTTAGTATCTCTGGTTTAAAATATAATACTATTGTTATTAATAACGATAGTATTAAGCATATTTTAGACTAACGTATCCATAGTTTCCACGTCCAGGTAACCAATACTGGCTTCCTTTTTGGAGGTATTGGGAACAGTGTTGATGTTGTTTTTCCAAACAATGTGAACATGCAGCAACTTGGCGGCATGTAGATACTTAGAGAAAGGACGCACCAAATACGGACAAATGGACGTACGGCGGTTATGTATGTATATGGTCTCCTACCAAAACATCAGGAGGCGAATTCGTGTTGATTTGTGGTTACAATGCACACCTTTCTTCATGCAATACTATCTCAAGACATCAGGAAAAGTACAGTAGCAATATCACATGATCTGTATTTTGCAAGCAACATTAGTTCGTCTAAATGGTACGCGTATATCTCGTTTTGATCACCAGTGTACTCAGAAATACAAATGAGCATCCATTTGGGATCCCCAGGAAGACCTATGCTTTCGTCTAAAGCTAACTGAAAAACAAAAAAGACAAAACAACTTCCACATCACATAAAAAGACGGGTATGATAAAATACTGATGGGTACCTAAATACTTATTGTCTATTTCTGGGTACACTAGTGCTCAAGATATGTTGGCAGTTGCGAACTTGCGAAATTCGCAACTGATGACCGGTCTTGATTATTACACTGACGGTTCAAAAATTCAGAACATCAAAGATTTGAATGTACCTAAAAGAGGATCGTCTTCGTTGTTTACTTGAGGTAGGTCAACTGACTTAAACTTCATTTTTAACGACTTCAAAGACAGGTAGGGGAGTAATCTAGGTACGATTAGTCGGTTATTATCGATTATTTGCGACGATTAATCGATTCCCAAATTGAAAAATCGTGACAGCCCTAGAATCGGCGTCTTTTTGTGGTATACTCTAAATCTCTATTGAATATAAGACATATTATTCGGATTCTTGTGGTGTTTTTTCTTAGTAATTGATAGAGGTAATTTATTCATACATTCAGCGCAGAAAACTAACTGACCAATCTGTTAAAATATTGGGCAGGATGGATTCAAAATTGAAATTTCCCCACTTGAGCTCCTCGCATGTCCGGTGTACGATGCTACCCAGTGAGATTGTTGAGAGTAGGTTCAGCAATATTTTTATCTTTTGTACACTGACTTCAGACATCTATCACATGTTGGACACAATAACCAATCATGTAAGTGGGACAACACATGTTCTATCCGCTTGCTTAACCCTTTACCTAACGTTACGATGATGCACCAAGCAATATTTACAAAAGTTTAATTTTGCTATTGTCTCATTTTTTGTCTCGAAAACAATGTATAACCCTCAATGAAACGAGCTGGTTGAGCTCGTTCCATTGAGGGTAATAAGTTATGTTTTTGAGGCAAAAATGAAATTATTCAGTTGTTCAAGAATTTTTTTCCAAGTCTTTTTTCTATTCGCTAAAGGCAACGTGTTAAATATGTCTAATGCAGATCAGGAATTGATGTGAACTTTGAATTCATTATGGTTGGCCTTCGAATCTGTTGTAGTATTCTTTGACGTATAGACTTCCTTGGTTCGCTGATTTCACCGCTTTGTTACAATTCATGTTCGCACTGGGCTGTCTAATTGCAGTTTTTTCTCTGCCACCTGTATCAATAGACCTGCCCCTTCCTACAAAAATTAGTTGTTTACGAGTATGTGCTTGAAACTGTTGATAGATCACCCCAATAACCTCACATAAACTGTTTATCTTCGTGCCTTTGCGTCTGGTCGGCTATCCGCACATATAGATGCGAGTGATTAACATTTTGCATAACAATGGAGACATGAACATTCCGAATCCATTATGGGATATGTATTAGGTATATCATTATAACGAAATATGTGTGGAGTTTTGCTTTTAACAAATCATCAAGACCATGGCTACGGTAGCGCAGTTGTGGCTTAAATGCGTTCGCATTTGCTACTTGAATGTGACTGCAAAATCAATGGTCCATGACATCAATAGAAAATACAGCCAAGTTTCCTTTTTGTTACTTTTAATATATGAAACCAACAAATAGCTCCCAGAGCTGTCTGTTGTTTTCGTTTATTAAACGTAACAAAAGGAAACTTGGTTTTTATGGCAAGCGAATTAGAAGTAAGTAGTTCACAGATAATCCGTCATTAACCCTTTACCCAACGTAACGGCCAAAACCGGCCAGCGCTATTCTAAAAAATCGCCAATTAATTTTCAAAATATTTTCATTTTTTGTCTCAAAAACATAGGTTATGACCCCTCGTTGGAACGAGCTCGTCGAGCTCGTTCCAACGAGGGGTCATAACCTATGTTTTTGAGACAAAAAATGAAAAAATTTAGTTATTCAAGAATTTTTTTTTTAAGTGTCGTCTGCTTTTCATGTTAGGTAAAGGGTTAAAAATATCTCTCGGTATCACGCCTACCAACACTAATTGTCCACTTTGGTTCTGTGTTTATCGAATGTGTTTTTACAGTAATTTGCAAGTTTTTTTTTATTCTTCCCAGGAAAAAATAACAAATATTACCTCCTACACTTTTGTATTAACGGAAAGAACGGTGTCTGTCTTATATGTCATAAAAAGTTACAGAACATAAAAAGATGGTGAAAACGCCGTTTTCTTGTCTTTACAGGGGATTTCAACGGAGAATAATACTCAAACGTTCAATTTTTTTGAAATGCTGCCATTCGGTAATTACAAGCAGGTAACCCCAAGTTGAAACACGTAATATATTGCTACAATTTATTACTTATAGCCTCAGGTTTTCTCCTCCTCCTAATACTGGAAGGTTGTGGGGTAGCTGTGGCATCGGAAATTAATTGTTGATGTTCAACTGTCTCATCCTAAGGCTTAATTTTCGTTAACTCCCCCCCCCCCCCCCCATTTTTATTTTTCTCCCTCACCACTTTTAATGTTTTTTATCTCTCTCTCTCCTCTCTTTTTTTCTCCATGCCCCCCTCCCCCTTTTCATGTAAGGAAAAACGTCGACTTACTTGGGGTGCAGCACACTTGATCAGTCCCCGGCTAATATGATAATTGTGCGCTACTGACGTACTTTTTGCGAAGCTCTGGTGTTCGGGACCATACATTGACTTTTATTAATGCAGATGTTCCAAATATTGCTTAAGGTAACTTACAAACACTTAGTAAGAACGTCCCATAGAGGATTTCTGACATCTATTTTTATTCTACAATGTTGATATATAATATTATTTTCTGTACTGTACATTGCAGCCCACGCATGATATTAAATTATCTTTTGAAGTTAAACATTCATCTATTACCTATTATTGGATTATTATTCTTAGTACTATATATTGCACCCCCAATCATAATATTCAGTTCTCTTTTGAAGTTGAGCATGCCCCTGTTACCTGTAATTGTATGTTCCATGAACTGTTGGCAATCATGAACTATTTGCAGTGACAACAAGTCGAATTAAGCGATTTACTGACTACAAGCAATTAGTTATAGTTCCAGATATCACCTCTTCTTAAAATTTGACTCTTTTGGGGTGTTTGGGGCATCGGGCATCAACTGTCAATGTGGGATCCCAAGGGTTGTTCCTTGCGCTTTTGGCAACTATTGTACTTTACCCGACTCTTTCTTGAGACGCACAGCCGATCGGAGCCATACATTGACTACTACAAATGCAGATGTTCCAAGTGCTGCTCGGGATGGGGCACTTCTCGTGATGGGGAGCCTGCATATGCTTGGTGAGAGTATGTTATACCAAATATATTCTTGCCAGATATGTATGGGTTCTTCGTCTTGGGTGGTGCTTTGTTTTGAGTAGTACTGTAGGACACATAATACTATAGCATTCAGGAGGCGTTATTGCGCAATACTCAAGTTTCCTGTCTTGTGGGATCTTACTGTCTTACTCACAAAGTTATAAGAGTTTAAACAGTCGGTCTTAATCTAATCCTCCTATCCCTTGCTGCTGAAGCCCATGCTATTATTACTTACTAATAATGGCACATTTGATGTTCCTTATTCATGTATATATTATAAGTTATCTCCGCCAACATGTATGGTATGTGGAGATTTAATACCTGGATGCCGGTTTTTAAACACCGAACCGCAAGCGAGGTGTTTAAATGAGAAATCCAGGTATTAAATCTCCATATACCATACATGTTGGCGGAGATAACGTTTTTGTCCCGTTTGAAACAAAATACAAACACAGTGGAAATAAATTTGTGGACGCATTTCTCAGCTCCACAATCACTTGGACCAATTTCGTGACAATTATTTCGTTTTTTAATCCCAGAAGGCAACAGATAGAGTTACATCCCTTGGGTCGTTAAGGAAACGAGTAAACAGTATTTTGTTGACATATCGTCCCCCGAGTTCCAATGTGTTCTATGTGCCTACTGGCACATAGAACACATTGGTACTCAGGGGCCGAATTATTTGCTCTTATTTTATTTTTATGATTGAATTGTCGGAAATCTGATGATATTTGTGACTATTTTCAGTTTTTTGGGTTCGAGTTTTATATCGAGGAGAGCAAAAGCGGAAAGCTTTCGTTTAAGCCATATACCTCCGATGTTTCGCGTCGCTTATAAGTTATACCCTGGATGTTGCACACTCTCATATACCTTGGATGTCGGATGCCCCCTTTGCCATGGCTATTTGTCCACGGCATTTTGACCAATCAAAAGACAGAATGTATCGGGATATAGGGACAAGTTTTATTAAACCCCCAGGAATTAGAATCGGCTGCTCACTGCTTGTCAACAACGGCCCTGTCTACATCCAAAGGCCCCCACCTCTCCCACACATCTAAAATCCAAAGTGGTAAAACTAACAAATGATTGCTACACAATTATACAGAATACTGCGACTCTTTCACCCAGGGCTTGTTGGCGTGTACCCGCGAATACACAACTTGATTTCAAGTGTTTTCTGTTGGTGAATTTATTATTGAAATCTGGAACGGCAGGTGTTACTATCATGTTACTGTTACATTACATAGTACTTATGCTACCATAAGAACTAAACATATTTAGGTTTCTCGATCCCCTATTCAAGATCAACAAATCCCATGTGGTATATTTGGTTATCGTATACCTGGTCTTCATTAGAGTGCATTGGATTCCTTTCCCTCTTTACATGTGTGGTGATACTGACTTAAACCCCGACCCATACCCCCTTTGAATGACATTCATCATAATAATGCTAAACTTACGAGCCTAAGTATCTGTCACGTGAACATACAAAGTCTTAAACCTAAAATCGATATCTTTCAATGTGAAATGTCTGTGCGTTCACTGAAACATGGCTAACATCCTTGGACAATAATATTGAAATCCAGCTAAGTGGGTATCCGGAACCAATAAGAAAATGCCGTTCCACTAGAGGTGGAAGGGTGGCAGTTTTTATTAAATCAGATTTAATGTTCAAACACAGGAATGACATGGTCACCCCATTACTAGAGTGTCTGTGGGTTGAAATAGAAACACTTGGCAGCACAATTCTTTTAGGTATCTTCTATCGACCACCGATAGAATAGGTGCCGATGCTGATATCTGAGATTGGATATATGATGCAACTTACAAGGCTAAAGACACAGGTATTCCTAATATAGTTGTTACTGGGAATTTGAATGACAACCAAAATATTGACCCCAATAAATTCAAAGATTTAATTCAAGCTTTCAACAATTGATAACTGAGCCAACGTTTTTTACTGAACACAGTTCTTCCGTTCTGGACTTAATTGCGGTAACAGATTCCCTTCAGGTGATATCCAGCGGTGTCCTTGATCCCTTTATTCCCGACCTGACCCGATATCATTGCCCAGTGTATCTTAACTTAAACCTGTAAAACTATGTTCGTAAACATACCAAGCGACTTAACCCTTTACCCAACGTAACGGCCAAAACCGGCCAGCGCTATTCTCAAAAATCGCCAATTAATTTTCATTATTTTTTTCATTTTTTGTCTCAAAAACATAGGTTATGACCCCTCGTTGGAACGAGCTCGTCGAGCTCGTTCCAACGAGGGGTCATAACCTATGTTTTTGAGACAAAAAATGAAAAAAATTAGTTATTCAAGAATTTTTTTTGCAAGTGTCGTCTGCTTTTCATGTTAGGTAAAGGGTTAACTGGATGTGTAATGAGGGGAACTATGTCGACCTAAATAATGCTGTACGAGAAGAACCCGCGAATCTCGTAACTACTAACGACTGTATCGATGCTGTTATTGAAACTTTTACATCCAGATTGCTTGGCTTAGGTGGAAAATATATCCCCAACAAAACTATTACCGTGAGAAAAGACGAACCCAAAGGGATGCATAACAAAATAAGACTACTAATTGGGCAACGGAAAAGATTATATCGCTTTGCAAAGCGCTCAGGCCACCCTAACGCATGGACGAAATACCGCGCTAAATGCAATGAAGTCGTGACCAATATCAGAAAGTCTAAAAATAATTATTTTTCGAGAATTCAGAATATTCTAGATAATCCAAAGACCCAGTCAACTGTACGGTGGAAGACATTAAAAACGTTTATGGATGATAAGCCGCCTGAAATTGCAAGCCTTTTGTACAATGACACCCAACTCTCGCTCGACCTAGACAAGGCCGAGGCATTTAATGACTACTTCAGTACCATATCAGCTATTGATGACTCCCAGGCTACAATGCCCAATAGGTGCTTCAAACCCCGCCCAACTCTTAATAGTATTCCCTTAAACGCCGATGTCATTGATTCTCTAAAACCAATGAAGGCCAACAAAGCTTGTGGCCCGGATACTATAAATCACTGACTGCTTAAGGAGTGTTCGTCATCCCTGTGTGATCCCCTGTGTGATCTCTTCAACTATTTACTGGAACAATCTTACTTTCCGGGTGAGTTGAAAAGAGCCAATGTGTTTCCATTTTTGAAGAAAGATCCTCCTAACTTAATATCTAATTATCGCCCCATTTCTTTACTGAGCTGCATTGGGAAAGTCTTCGAAAAATGCATATTCAAGAAGATCTGGGATTTCTTTGACGCCAACAACTTACTAAGCCACTACCAGTCAGGATTCACGCCACATGACTCAACTCTTCTCCAGCTTACTGATATTTATGACATTTTTAGTTCAGATCTAGACGAAGGCAAGGAAATCCGCATTGTATTTTGAGATATTAGCAAGGCTTTTGACAAAGTTTAGCACAAAGGCCTCCTGCATAAAATCGAACAAATTGGAATTACTGGTAAACTTTTAACATTTCTTGAATCCTACCTAACTGATCGAATGCAAAGAGTTATAATCAACTCCGTATCGTCAACTTGGAAAAGTATCAATTTAGGTGTCCCACAGGGTTCTGTTTTTGGTTCTCTCTTGTTTTTAATATACATCAACGACATCACAGCAAATGTGGCCAGTAGTATTAGGCTACTTGTTGATGACACCACACTTTACTTGATTGTAGAGGTCCCCTAGCAAACTTCGGTTATATTGAATAAGGATACTGAAATATCGAAGAATGGGCTCGAACTTGGCTTGTTGATTTCAATCCTTCGAAAACAGAAATTTTGTTAATTCGCGTAAAACAAACCGTGTTCTCCATCCGCCACTTATAATGTCCAACGAATAAAAAAAAGAAGTCCCCAATCATAAACATTTAGGACTTCTTCTTAACCAAGAAGGTACCTAGAAAAAACATATAGGCCACATTGTTGTTAAAGCATGGAGACGCATTGATCTCATCCGTAAAAATAAATTCAATCTTGATCGAAGTACATCCCAACTGCTATCTTTTGTTCTATTTCTACATCTATATATCTCTCTCCCTATTAGTTCTACTTAATTCATACCCTTATTCATTTTCTTCGTTTTTGATCACCTTTAATTTTGTTTGTGTGTTGTTTTTTTGTAACCAAGTGGAATGTAAATCGCCGTTACATTTGCCAATAATGTGAAAATATGTTAATGGTGTGGACAAGAGCTTAACATAAGCTTTTGGCTTTTCTGTTGAATCTACAAATATGTATTCTGTGTTCTTTTGTATTATAATGCAACTCGGAAATAAATAATGTTTAACCCTTTAACCAACGTAACGCCGAAAACCGGCCAGCGTTATTCAGAAAAACCGCCAATTAATTTTCATAATTTTTCATTTTTTGTCTCAAAAACATAGGTTATGACCCTTCATTGGAACGAGCTCGGTCCAATGAGGGGTCATAACCTATGTTTTTGAGACAAAAAATGAAAAAAATAGTTATTCAAGAATTTTCGTCTACTTTTCATGTTAGGTAAAGGGTTAAACTAAACGTTCAAATTCATTGGGGAAAAACCTCAAAAAGCCAGGTTATGTATTCTTGTACTACTTTTCAGGAAAATGCCCGCAGTTTGTGAAATGATTTACACATCAATGATATAAATTCGCCAACATTTCAAAATTACAATCTTTATAGGAAATCCGCATACTTTTAGCGTTAATTTTACTGGCAACTTTAGGAAATTAAGGGAGAGGGCTAACCGTCCTGTAAATTTCTTCCAATAACGAAAATTGTCAGCCATGCATATCTACCCATCAGTATTAGAAGAATATATGCTGAAGGAAAAGGGGTACGCAAGTTCAGACCAAATGCAGTAAAATTTGACACATAGCTACCTCAGTGTACTGTCTAAAGAGTGTTTGGTTAAAATTCAGTCAACTATGATCACGTGCGACGCGGCATGCTTTCAACAGATTTTCGACAAAGCGAGCATCTGGAGCACTCCCACGTGCTATGGGCTTGAAAACCATACCAAATCAAAATTATGAACATTACACATCAATTGCACAACATTTTATTTCAACTCGATTGAAAAACAAAATGCCGCGAATGTCCGAAGTTGATATCGGTAGAGCTATTGCTCTAACTATGCAGGGACAATCGCAACGTCTCGTCTCCCAACAATTTGGGGCCCACGAGTCAACGATAGCTCGTTTAGTTGGGAGTCTCAGCGTTAGAGGAAGATTAGCTGACCGTCCTAGAGGCATACGTCTCTCACACATAGACGGCGAGTCAGGTTGTAGGCACTCACGGCCGCCGAGTGTGTCCAAGAACAGTTAGGAATCGGTTGCGGAAGTTCAACTTAAGGCCACGATGTTCCTACTTTGGTACCCAACTTACACCTAGGCGACGTCAACGTCGATTGCAGTGGCTGCGGGCACATACACCAAATCGGTTTCACTTGGTCCACTGGAGACGTGTGTTATTCACTGATGAGTCTCGGCTAACGCTTTGCAGGTCAGAGGGACGACAATGTTGCTATCGACGTTGAGGTGAGCGATATTCTGACGCGTGCGTTAAGAAAAAAGACAGATTCGGGGGTTGGTCTGTTATGGTTTGAAGCATTTCTCATGGCGTGAAAATACCTCTCGTGGTCATCCAGGGCAGCGTTACAGCCGTACGATATCGGGATCAGGTCTTCATGCCTCACGTCCTTCCACTTATCCATGCGCGAAAGCTTACGTTGCAACAGGATAATGCGAGGCCATACGTTGCTAGGGTTTGTCGTGACTTCCTCAACCAAAACAATATCCCAATTCTCGAGTGGCCACCCTATAGTCCAGATATGTCCCCGATCGAGCATTTGTGAGACGAGCTGGACAGGAGGGTCAGGAAGCGTGACACCGTCCCAAACAACGTCGCTCAACTCACGCCGGCTCTTCTTCTGGAGTGGAATAAGATCCCACAAAGGACCATAAACAACTTGATGGGGTCAATATTAAGGAGAGATAGAGGCGCGACTGAAGCTCGGGGTGGGCAGACCCGCTATTGATTTTGATCAGGAAATGGCGTAGGGTACCCACGTTAGAACGTTATCCATGCAAACGCCGTCTGAGTTAAGACAACAAACCACATCAAAGTTTAATCAATAACGAACAAATAACATCAAAATCCAAACAATGAAATGATCATCCATAACACATTTGAAATATTTACCACAGAAAAAAAACTTGCGTTTCTCTTTTCCGCTAGTATATCTTTCAAAACATTTCTCGAGTCGTTTGTAAATAAACTTCATTTTGGCACCCACACAGATATGATGACTGTGATTCTTTCATAACTGGTGGGTCTATAGACAGGAAATGTTGTGGTGCCTTAATGGCGTGTCTGTCCAGCGAAATAAATTGTAGTATTAAATTGCGGTTGTCAAAAAATCCATCTTAATACAATGATTCGAACTCATTGAACGTAAATTTTCTGTGAACCCTTTCAAAACCTCCGAGCCTGAGATTGATGAACTTTATTAATCACTCTCCATAATAGAATTATTAATTAACGTCAACACATATTAATGATTGGATCGATATAACGCTGTGCTCTAATATAATCACGGAAACACCTTCCTCGTAGCATCAAATTAGTTGAAACTGAATCCATCTTATATATACATACTACATGGTTTTGAAGATGCAAGATCAATGAAATGATTATACCAATGTCAAAAGCAAATAAAACAAGGCGCCAGGCAGCTTCGATCGATTTCGTTTAATCCTTTCTCGCCAGGAAAACATAGCAATTACGTTAACCATTCAACAAACGTATATGCCAAACACCCTTCTGATCATATCTAAGTTTCAACTTTCAAGTTTTGTTATATTCACTCTTCCAAACCTATTTAAGTTCTTTGGAACGCGCTCGGACAGTTTGTTTCAATTAATGCCGTAAGTTATTCTTTGGGAGCGTATTTGTTCAGAAATGGATGTTGTCCTTCCTGTCTGGAAAAAAAATATTTAAACAAGGGTTAATCCCTTTTGTCCCCAATACACTGATATCGAAATATCAAACATTCTAGCCGCAAATGTCTCTCGTAATGCAACTTGGAATTTAACAAATTCAATCTTGTTTGACAGAGGTCAGTGAGCTTTGTCAAACACGACTGAATTGGTTAAGGTGTTGTATAAGTGATGGAAAATTAGCTTGAAAATAGGTGACAGATTATTTTTGATGGCTTCAAATATCTATAAAGAATGATATAATTTTTCATTTTGTCGTATTCATCACCGCGAAACATTGTTCATAAATACCAATGGACAGCAAAAAAGTGTTAAATTATTATTTTCCTTAGATTTTTAACGACATCGAAAATACCCTATCACCTATTTTCAAGCTAACTTTCCAGCACCTTAAATTCCTAGTTGAAAAATATGCTTGATATTTGGATGCCTTGACATCAATGTGCTGAGGATTAAAGATTTGCTTCCACCAAAATACATTTTTCAAATATCCCAGGAAAGCACAAACTGGCCGACGTAAGCGCAACTATGATTTTGACAAGAAATTTAGAGAACAGACTCACAAATTATTAACAAAATTCCTCGAAGTGTATATGTATGTGCAGGGAAAACAATCAAACTCATCTACCTGATGAATCGACACGCCGTTGCTTTCCTGTACGGGACATGTATTTTGAATTTCAAATAGTTACATAAAGGGTATACCCAAATGACTAACTCATTTGGACTAAGGTAAAGGTGGGAACATAGAGGTTCTTCTTATCTTTATGTCCTCTTTCATTTCCTCGTTGGAACTGCATGGATTGAAATAGTGCGGGGGAAGACTAGTTCGCTCTTACTGATAAAACCTGACGCGGTAACCAGCGCCTGTAATGGACGCTATCTAATGTAGATATAACTAATTGGCTATGAAACATGACGTTATACTTGTTTTGTGGTTCTGACCTGATTATAATAGATGCTGAACAGTTATATCTGAACACCCCGACTTATATCGTCATGAAAATCGACTTCCGATAAAGTTATTTCCTTTGAAATTATTAGACGCGCGAAGAAGGTCCGACTAAGAAGCAAGTAATTCTTGAGAGAACTTCTGTGTCTTGTGACATCAGCAGAAAATAAAGCCAAGTTTCCTTTTGTTACTTCTAATAAACGAAACTAACAGACAGCTCCCGGAGCTGTCTGTTGTTTTCGTTTATTAAAAGTAGCAGTAGCAAAAGGAAACTTGGTTTTTTATAGCAAGGTGATTAGAAGCAACTAGTTCGCAGGTAATCTATTATTAAGAATATTTTTGATGTCACACCTACCAATACCAAACGTCCATATTGGCTCTTTGTTTTGCGAATGTGTTTATACAGTTATAATAATGTTTTTTCGCGTTGAGTAGTTTAGCGAAAAACTTGTCTGTTCGGTAACGGTAAAGTTTTCCTGTGTTTGTGTTGGATTGGTGAATGTTATTCCCATTGACCAATTGGGCCATTCACGTGGGAATGTTTCAGTTTGTGATAGTTTTTGTAATCACTTCTAGCCAGAGCATCACTGAAGCAGGTTCTATGTTAAGTTTTTCTTTAGAAAAAGAAAAAAAGAAAAGATAGGCATGAAAGGCGAGGTCTGAACGCTTTCCCTGCAGGTAAATTCCGCACTGGTTTTTGGACGCAGGTTTCCCGAGTTTTCTACATAATATTATGTTTTTTATCTCGGGGTTTTCCTGACCGGCGTTTTTATCGTAACTAGGGTTTTATTGAAAGGAGGAAAGAAAATTGCCTATGTTAATAGAAGACAAGAATTGTCTATTCATATGTTGCATCCTGAATGTTTATTTGAATGTTGGTTGTGAAATAAAATTCTGCTTCTAGCTGTCTCTGCGGCTTTTTGCTTTTCTGAAAAATATAGTATTTTTGTAGTATATTATAGACGTTTTTTTTCTTCGGAGGACAAAATTAGTAAATCTCACCTCCTAGACTTTTATATAAATGGACAGGACAGTGTCTGTATTATACATCACGATGAACTGTTGATATGATAAACAGAAAAATGTTACCAAACATCAAAAGATGGTGAAAACGACGATTTCTTATTTTTAAAGAGAGTTTCAACAGAGAATAACAGTTAAATGTTCAAACTGATTCGGAAAATGTAAAAAAAAACAGCTTCTGTATTTTTATACTTCTCTACAGGAAATGTCTTAACCCTTTACCTAACCTGAAAAACAGACGACACTTGCAAAAATAATTCTTGAATAACTAATTTTTTTCATTTTTTGTCTCAAAAACATAGGTTATGACCCCTCGTTGGGACGAGCTCGATGAGCTCGTTCCAACGAGGGGTCATAACCTATGTTTTTGAGACAAAAAATGAAAAAAATAATGAAAATTAATTGGCGATTTTTGAGAATGGCGCTTGCCCATTTTGGCCGTTACGTTAGGTTAAGGGTTAAGTGTGTGAATTCATGTACACATCGATGATACAAATTCGCTATCCATGATACAAATTTGCTAAAATTTCGAAATTTCAATTTTTATATGAAATCCACATACTCTTAGTATTAAATTTACTGACAGTTTTAGGAAATTAAGGGAGCTAACTTTCCCGTAAATCACTTCCAATGACGAATATTGTCAGACATGCATAAATAATAAACAAAGGTCTGCTTTATTAATTTTTATTTCTATATTAGAGTAATTTATCGCTTGTAGATACAGTAATGATTTCGCTTGTTTGTCGCCACAAGCACTGATGCATGGTAATACGAATATGGCTATAGATAACGCAGGATATGAAGCATCCCTACTAATAAACAGTCAGATCAAGATTCAGAAAGATCTTTGAAAAACACTTCGTCCCCTGAGTTCCAATGTGTTCTATGTGCCAGCAGGCACATAGAACACATTGGAAATCAGGGGACGACTTGCCTAGCTGAAAAGTGCATGGCAAAAAGTGCCAATTCAAACTGAATAACAGCTCGCCCCGCTGGGTTCTCGTGACTGCTTGAATCATTGAAAGTCCAGGGATTAAAATATTTCTTTCCAAGGACTCGGAAAAGCATTGGATGTTGAAACCTTTCTCGAAAACCCACGAAGAAGGCGGCATCAAGCAAGCTGAATATAGCTAGAAGGAATCTCCTTTCTCTTATAGAGAACGCAATTAATCACTTGCCGCTCTTGGAGGGGGACTCCTTGTTTTGGACTCGAAACACCCTTGACAGTTCTCGAATTTCTCACATCTAGCTACTTAAGAACATTTGGATATTTACCAGGGAGGCCCTGGAAACTCCTTGAATTTACTATTCATTCTGGTGCGGGGACCTTTTGCAGAAATACTGAAAGTGGTAACATTGTTTTATAATCTTAAAGATACCAAATACAAATACATTTTGTGATCTCTAAAATAAATTAAGGGTGCTACGGAGATCAAGTTGGGACTGTACTAGTCTAACCTTGAATTCTCTCTGTGAAATAAATTAATGATGCAACGAAAAGCAAGGGGTGACAGCCCTAGTCCAAACTTGAGTTGAACGGCCATTAGTTAATTTTTGGTATGTTACGTCCAAGGATGTAGAACACCCAAAATCAACTTGCATCCTTTCCGTCCAAATTCAAACTTTGCACCGGGTTGTTTGAAAAATGCAACTAGCAAAACGAATCAAACAACCCTTTGACATCCTTTCAGTCAATTTTAACCACAGGATGCCTTTTAAAAAAATTTTGATACACATCAGCTGTTCTGAGCGAGTTGGGTAAAGGTTTCACTGGTATCTTTTTAGCATGTGTTTGATGTGAATTTTTGTAGCAAATATTTATTTTTCTGAAAAACGTACACAACGAATAAAACGATTTTAAAGTTCACAGTTCAAGAAATCTTTTCATCGGACGCACAACAGGTTTACGTAAAACTAGTCGCCCAGTACGACTGTTCGGGTAGACTACACTAAATTAGAATCATCTGCTCAGGTCGTACAATGTACAACTTTTCTTACTCGCCGGTATCCAGAACTTCAACTGCAAAGACACTTGATGCACAACATCTGAGGATAGACTCAAATTCAGTCTTTTAGGAGTTAAAACGAACGAATAGGATAAAATGTTTGCAACAAATTTGACTTAAAACGAAGTGACATCACGTCTCCGATGTTTTCATTATTAATGGACAGGGTGTCACTACGCATGAAATTGAAAAACATACGCGGCGCAATTTCCCTCTCCTTGCAGTCTCTCTGTTCCTAAAATATTTGTTTGCAAATTGAAGGATGGAGCCACCATTTCCATAAACAGACAAACGTAACATGAGGTTTGACAGCTTCGTTAGATAGCAGCGAAGGAATTTAATAAAATTAACTATCCTTTAGTAAAACTCTCTGGAGAAATCGATATTTTCTGTAACAACAATAATTTTATTGAGATTAATTGACTTTGACTCTCCCGTTTAGGTGAATATCATCTGAGACTAAAAAGAAGTATATTATGAGTACACAAAAGGTAAGAAACACAATGAAGAAAATATTGCGCCAATAAAACTGATATTTTCAAACTGTGTAACAGAAACCATGAATATTTCACTTTATTACACATCCATTAAACTTTAAACCCTTGTATTTAACGGAATCGCCGTTATGACATAAATGTTTCTGTATACAACTGGTGATGTACAAACCGGAACTTTTTTCCCAACACCATTTATACTAGTTCCTTTCCCGTCGAGTCATCAATTACGCTTCGAAAAGTTTCCAAGTTTCGTTATACAGTTATCGATCGTCTGTCGCAAAGGGTGAAAAGGAAAACGTCCAAAGCAAAATAAATTCGGTTCACAAAAAATTAGTTAACCATATTAAAAAAACAATAATTTCCAACCACAACATTAACCCAGTCCTGTGGCTGTCTCGTCTGGGGTCTCATATCTAAATTGGTCAACTTCATTTCGCTAAATCTTCGGACATCCTGACATGCTTCGAACTTCTTTTAAAAAAGTTTCTCCCTACTGTTTTGCAAATCTGCCCAAATTTCTACTTTCATGTTTACTAATAGTAATAGCCACCAAATGGTTAGGCGTGAATGGACCCCGGTCGAAGAGAAACAGCGTTATCGTAACATTCATGGTGACAAGGCTGTAGTTGGCAGAATTTTACCGCATGTTTAACAATAAGTGTTTTACAGCGTGTTGATTTTTAGCGAAAAGCCTTAGAAATAATTTTGGTGCCTACTAATACGTTTTAAATTTTGAATAAAACACTGATAATCCATCTCGTGCTTTAATAAAAATATCATTTTTATTCTATTGCTATGATATTTGGTCTATCTAACAACTATAGCTAGAACATGTACATATTGTTTGGCGGTGGTGCAACATGCTATTTTGAGCCAGATTTGGTCCTTTGCAACCGACTCATAAAACAAGAACGTTTGATGAATATTCGCTATTCGTAAGCAAATAAAGCTACAAAACAAATAAAGTTATTAGGGTCGCAAGGGATTTCAATCCCACATTGTACCTGTGTGCCTTCGGCGCACAGAAACTTTTCATTCATTTCATTCATTCATATTCGCTTATATCCGTTACCAACCTCATTTGATTGATTTGATTTGATATTGTGTGTACCGAACATCGATTGGATCTAGTGCATCTTGTTAGATTGTATCCTCAGACGTACGAGGGAGGGTGCGTTTGAGACAGTAGTCCCATTAGCTTGTTTAATGGAAACTCATTCGAACAATAGATTTCAGGTTTTTGGGGTTTAATTGCGCGCAATTGTAATGTTCCAACGTGGCAACTGGGAAACAGGGATGACAAACTTTATTCACTACCTTTAAATGAAAGGAACTGAACTTCGATCAGTACATGCTGAGGCATTTTTTAATTTCGCATCTTGGGGCGCGATGGCACAGTAGGTAGAGGTGCAGGCTGTAAGCCGAGAGGTCATCGGTTCGAATCCCACTTGCGGCAACCGCGTTGTATCCATGAGCAAGACACTTCACCCCCATCGCCTACGTGGGGGCGCGGTGGCGTTGTGTACTAAGGCGTACTGCACGTCGATGGTGCACTTGTCGTCAACCAGTGCTAACCCTGCTTGTGTGGAGTTGGTATGTCAAGGAGCAGACAGTTGCTCGCCGTTGCTCGGTAGTTCTCTCCGGCTTCCTCCACCCGTAAAACTGTTACGGTCATGATTAGCCATTGTGCAGAAATATGTGACCTTAAAAATCAATAAATAAATAAATAATTTCGCATCTAAGCATGAAGCTATACACGGAAACAGCAGTATTCTCAGCTCCCAAGGTCTTCTCTTTTTTTGCACTGTGGCCGAGTAGTTTTGTCCAATCAGTTGATTATGTTCAATAGTAGGCCAAGGAAGTTCTTTTTGTTTTGATGGGTGCAGAGCCGGTGTAAAAGGAATGGAGGTCCGTAGGAACGTTAGTCCCTCTGGACTATTATTCCGCGGAATTATAGTCCTAGGTCTAACATTTCTAGGAATAGTAGTCCGGCGGACTACTGTTCCTAGAAATGTTAGACCTAGGACTATAATTCCGCGGAATAATAGTCCAGAGGGACTAATTTTCCTACGGACTTCCATTCCTTCACACCGGCACATGAAATCTCTGACATATATTAGCTATGTAAATCATCCTGCATTGCATCGCTAATGGCTGTCGAAAAGTTCTTGATATAATTGTAGGATGTATCACTTTCTATTCAGAGAAAAAAATAATTGTCTCTGGCAATTAAAAAACACCTTTTTTCTTTCTTTTTAAGCGTATATAGAACGCAGTGTTAGAGTAACCACAGTCTATAAATAAATTTCCACACCTGTCTGCAACATAATTAATCAGTCCGGGACAATTTTTGTCGGGGCGTGGTGGTTCAGTTGAACAGAAAGGTCGACATTTCGATGCTGACTCGCGTCATCCAAGCCGTGTCTTTGGAAAAGACACTTAACCCTTTACCCAACGAATCGGCCACATACACCCGCGTAATATGCAAATTCAGCAGTTGAAAAAATATTATTTTTCAAAAAATTTCAACAAAACCATATCATGTGACGAGGGGTCACATGATATGGTTTTGTTGCAATTTTTTGAAAAATTAAAAAAAAATGATATTTAAAGTAATAACTTTTGATATCGTCTACGTTGGGCAAAGGGTTAATCCACATTACCCGGGTAGGGGGAAGGGTACTAAAGCGCACTGCACGTCGATGGCGCACTTTCCTTCAACCACTGCGATCTCTACGTTTGTCAGGTTAGTAAGCTGGACAGTCTCACAATTGCTCGTCGCTGTTCGGCTATTCCCTCTGGGTACTCCGTCTTCCTTCACCCGTAAAACTGTCCGATATGATATTCCCCTGTCTGTTGAAAGTGTCGTTAAATCCCCAAAACAAACTAACAAAAAAGAAGTGCTTTGTGTGCTATAGGTCGATTGTTCGATCCCTCTCCCTCGATCTGTTACATTGGTGCCATTACCAGCAGTCAGCAGTTGATTGCGTTGTGAGTGCAATGATGGAGCAAGGTGGATGTTTTTGACCGCTCTGAGGTGTAATCTGGAGCGAGATTTACGGTGGTTGAATCTCAAAGAACGCGAGAGTTGTGTGGCGGCGATGTATAAGGCTCATTTACCAACCAGCCTGGTCGACGGTTCGAGCCTCGGCTCCCTCACTTCTCTCTCGATATTTTACACTCTGAAGAGCAGCAACAGTACTACACAATCTACTGACTTTAGCACCAGTCTAATGTTACTTCTTATACATGCTCATAGTACTGGTTTCTACAGGTAGCATCCTGTAAAACGTCGTCTATAGTTTTCAATAATTTTATTTTACTTTGGTGAAATATTTTAACCCTTTCCCCAACACTCAGGATATCAGAATTGAATATTTTAAATATTTTTTTTTTCAATTGTTTTCAAAACATAATTATAAAACCATCTGATGTGACCCCCTCATTGGAACGAGCTCGACAAGTTCGTTCCCATCAGGCGTCACATGATATGTTTTTGTTGAAATATGTTGAAAAATAATCTTTTTCTCGACTGTTCAATTTGTAAATTACGCGGGAGGATGTGGCCGTTCGTTAGGTGAAGGGTCAGGTTCTAAAACTGACTCTGAAGCTGTAGATTCGCCGATGTTACTGTACTTGACTCTGAGATGGCTGCAGTATTAAAACCGAAGACTCTACACCTCCTCGTCCATTCTCCCCAGGGTATCTTATTTTTAAAGTCTTGGTGATCGCTGTGCTACTTATTATTATCATATTTAAAGGTAAATTTAGTCGTGGTGCAAGAAGTTCTTCCTTAATAAGAAAAAAGAAATAGGATGCGCTGTGTCTCAGTGGTTTCGGCATTTGGCTTCAAACTGAAAGGTCCATGGTTTGATGCCCGTCAGGGGCATCTGCGCTGTGTCCTTGGGAAAGGCACTTCATCCCGATTTCCAACGTGAGTGTACGGCAGCGCGCTCTGTACTAAGGCAGTACTGCAAGTTGATGGTGCACTTGTCTTCAACCAATGCTAACTCTGTAGTGTGGAGTTAGTATGTTGGGAAGTCTGACAGTTGATCGCCGCTGCTCGGCGGTTTTCTCCTGGTATTCGGCTTTCTGTTGAACTGTCCGACACGAGGCGACCCTGGCTGTCGAAAGTGTCGTTCAATCAAAAAATAGCATTAATATTATTATTCCATAAATGGTATATTATGTCTTGTGATCAAATGCGAACATCATTTTGTATTATTTCAGATTTAGTGACCAAACAAACACTTGTGTTTGGATTAGTGTTCAAGTACATTGCTCTTACGTTTTAGAGACACATTTGTATTTGAAGAAACACGAAAGAAAACCCAAACGTTGGGTCGATATCGAAAGCAATTGTTTATTTTCAATAATTCAAACAGCTGGAATAATATCTTAATGTAATATTCCTGTCTCAGTTATCCGTGGCTTCATTACTGAATTATGGCTCAATGTTCTCGAGTTTCTCCTTCTTAGATCTATAATTTATATAATTTAATGATATGAAACCATCAGTTTTAATCTGTATTTCAACCAACAAAATTTGAAATGCAGATTCTTTTTTAAAGAATCTGCTTTTCAAATTTTGTTGGTTGCACCTATGATAGGTTTTGTTATTTATTTATTTATTTGTTTACTTATTTATTATGGTTTAACGACACTTTAACAGCCAAGGTCATATCGTGTCGGTTACAGTTTTACGGGTGGAGGAAGCCGGAGTACCAGGAGAGAACCACTGAGCAACGACGAGCAGCTGCCAGCTCCCCAACATCGTAACTCCGCATTGCAGCACAGACAGGGTTAGATTGATTGAAGACATGCGCACCATCGACGTGCAGTACGCCTTAGTACACGGTGTCATCATGCCCCCATGTGGACAATCAGGGTTAATTGCCTTGCCCAAGGATACAACGCGGGTGTCCGAATCGATCGCTCAGACGGTCACCCATTCAAGGACTAACTGGGCTCGACGTTGCATAACTTCGGTGATCTGACGAGAACCTGATAGGTTTTGTTTAAGTTATAGATGAATGTGGTTGAAACGTTTGCAGTGAATTGGTCCATTTTATACAGAAGACAAATATGGAACATCACACACCCACCACAGGATGTTTCACATTTTGGCTTTACGTTGGCTGAATTTATTCTTTTTGAAACGGGATCATACGGTTGGCACTCCTCGTGAAAGACAGATTTTCTCAACTCTCTTACGGTTATGAAAAGGCCTTTCAAACCTATCAAGACCGCGGTCTTGAAACCCAGATCACTCTTTCGTGCTTTGTACCAAAATCCCGGGACTTGCCATAAAGCATACTGATTTTTTTTTGAAGTGCACATAGTTTTCTTCAAAAACAAAATACGAAACAGGGAAACAGGCTACACGCCGATGAAAACAAAAAGCACAATTTGGCAAGATATTCCCGCCCATTACAAAGTGCACCCTTGGAAATCTGTCCTCTAATTTTTGAAAAACACCTCGACGCCCGATACGTCAGAAAGTTTACAAATTTTGGACACATCAACCGTCATGGTTTTTCAATTTTGGGACTAATCAGAGACATCGTGACCCGATTTGATTTCAAATGCCAAATATATCGGACGTATTCTTTTTCAAATATGAACATACCGGGCACATTGGACGTAAATTATTTCAAATCTTCGGATATTATTTCCAAACGGACACTTTGGCTGACTTTACACCAGGTGGACGAACCTAACTGCATCATGCGATGCGTCTTGATATATCTACCTTCTTTATTGTGGTAAATAATCTCTGTTTTACTAATAAAATGGGTCCCGGAAACCAATGCCTGTGGTGGAAGTCCTCTAAAGTTGGCAACCTGGATGTAAACGATTGGCTGAATTTGACTTTATATCCATGTTGCGGTCACGATTAGCCAGTGTGCAGAACTATGTGACCTTAACCCTTTACGTAACGAATCGGCCCCACCCGCCGGCGTAATTCACGAATTAAGCAGTTGAAAAAATATATTTTAAAAACAATAATTAAAATAATTAATTTTAATAAGTTTGCGTTGCGTAAAAGGGATAAACACTAATACATAAATAAATACCTTGTAAAACGCGCCCGATTGGATAGACTGTCTGATAATTTGAAAGGAAATTGACGTCCGATGTATTCGAAGTTTTTCAGATTGCAAACACATCGGATATATCATATGTCGATATGTTTTCGGATATATAAGCCATGAATATTTTCCAAATCGAACATAATGTTCATATTGGACGGCGATTGTTTCAAATTGTCGGAAATATTTTCCAAATGGATTCTGTTCAATTTGTCACGGCATTTAGTTCTTCTTCGTCGTTCCCCGGTGGACGCTTAGGGTGTTTTACCGTTTAGACTGGAGGCTACCACCACCTCGGCGTTGAAGAGCATATACCGAACATGTACAAATGTCATACCCTGTTGGTGGCAGACTGCCTCTGCGTTCTGCGTGGCTCCTCGTCTTTCTTCTGGCGCCATTTCAAACTGACATCAAAAGAGGGTTACAAGGGATCAAATGAGCACACGGCATCCCCGCGCGTCTACGGTGCGCAAAACCTTAATTCTCTCTCTCTTGTCCCACAAACTTAAAAACAATTAAACCGGTGGAGATAATGTTGTCAAAAGGGAGCACACCAAACTTAGTGTATGTTTTTAGACGAGAAAAATATTGGTGTATCAGTGTAACAGTGTGGTTTTTTCTTGCTTTGGGGATAGAATTCCCTCCCTAGGATCCCAATGGCTTCGACGTGAAGCTTACCGAGGCCTGCAGATCCTGGAAAACAGCATATAACTTTGTCACAACTAAGTGGGTGTGGGGTGGGGCATGGGTGTGGGTCGATGATAGCCATGCTATTAATCCACGCGAACAATAGGAAGTATGCTGAGAGGTCGGAACGGTAGAATCAGTTCATTTCATCACTGTTTATATTTAATGTGTCGCTACATTGTTAAATGTATCTGTCCTATTGCTAATCAATTTATTCTGGATACGAAATGATTCGTATATAACCTTTCTGACAAGTTTGATTTGTATATAACCTTTCTGACAAGTTTGTAACAAGAAATGTTGCTAATGTGCTTACGCATTGCATCTCTACAATATCCGCTAATAGGAATATTATTCTGTTCGACAAATCGTCGCCTTAGTGCTAGAATGTCCTGTGTCCCCTATTCGAGCACTCAGGCGACGAAATGAAAACTAGATTATCGAACGACACAAACAGTTGAATGACACTGAGTTAACCCGATCTCCTTCACATACTATTGAATTCATGGATTAATATCTTGTCAATAAATGACCCCTTCTGAAGCAACTAGGCGGTTAACATCTTCTATGGAATCGGCTGAAAATATTGAGACTGGATATTTCGGTTTCTCCTGCTTTGTAGTACGATTTGAAACGTTGTTCTGGTGCAACGCTATTTTCTCGGGCGTCTATCTCTCCCGAAACGACCCCGGCAGATCTCAAATAAAGAGCCGGAGAATATTACCACATCAAAATAATATTGACATGTACACTTTTTTGATGAGTTTATCGGTTGATAACGAATGTCGAATAAGGAACTGGGAATAAGTAACGGTCGCTACGTCCCCCTCTATGAGTGTTTAAAATTGACTCAAGCCTCCTATTCGTGTAAATCCATCATTTATAAGGGAGAGGACTCCCCAGAGCTCCAAGCTTGCAGTCGAACGTATCCTCACAATCTTTGTCCGTTGTCATCGTCACATTATACATAATTAACTTACATGGATCGTGTTTATTTATTCATCTTTTTGTTCCATATGATGTTTTCATGTAACATGATTATTTGAAGTAAAATATTGTGGAAACGGACATTGTACTATGTAAATACACAGGTTATATCTGTTTATGGAGAACAAAATCCTTAATTTATAATTTGAGGTTATTACTTGACTGGTATCATATCGGCCTAGATATCAGCCCGAGGTAACTTCATATCAGCCTGAGACCGAGGGTGGATATATGTATCGAGGGTTAATATGTGTAGTTAACGTTTTGTAGGATGCTATCTGTAGAAATCAGTACTATGATAATATATGAAACTAACCAAGTAATAACCTCTTTATTTATGAAACCGAAACAAATATTTACAAAATCTTCTCAGATCTGTTTCAGTTTTCTAACAGTCTTATCATTTCTCATTCTTTTTTCAAAGTCAGAAGTTTCCCCTTCTCCTAGTTCAGCTATCTGAACGGCTCATGGGGAAGCCAGGATGTTTGGTTAGCTGAACTATCTCTTCTCCTACTTCAACGAATCTCTGATAACGACTCTGAATTTTAGTTTGCGTTAAATTTTCTGTACAACTCTTATTTTTCTTCTCTTCCTCCACCCAATCCTTATTCATTGCTGTCATTAATCTTTTACTGTCACGCCCTCTTTACCCATATATGGAAGACCTCCATGTACGCCTGTATGCGAGTATGTTTAAAAAAAATTATGACATACTTGAAACTCTGTCATCTGATTAATTCTTGGAAAGGGCTCTCTGAGCCCTTTCCAACAATTAATCAGATGGTATGTTTGATCTGGCATACTAGAACGTTCAGATAATTATAATCACAAAATAGGTGACAATAGTCGCTTTCGGCAGCGTAAGTGTTAATTCCACGTTATTCAAACACTCTACCTCAGAGCTCTCCATTATGCCCGGTAGCAGCATTTTTCTCGATTGCGTTCAATGCGTATCGGTTAACGATTTCGATGTAAACAATTTGCTTGCGCGCAGTGACGATGCATCAAGGGGAACAACTCAGGCTTGGTTCATATCGGCTGAGAGAGGCTTCATATCAGCCGAGATTGAAGTCATATCGGTCGCGTTTGATAACGGGCAATTCGGGGGAAATAAATCGTATCTTATGAAGAATACGATAATAACAGATCTTTGAATGAAAGCCGAATCAATGTTGACAGAAACTGAAACAACGGCGTTTATTTTCAATACATTTATCTCGCTAGTTGTAGCATGGTCTCTAAACTAGAGGGAACATTGAGACTTTACCAGGTATTCCGATGTCCATGTCCATATCAGTACAGCTGCCTATTACAACCGTTCTGTTTGCTCGTGTCCAACTCTGTGGAGTGATTTATGACACCCTTTCTGTTTGCATGTGTCCAACCATTTCCATAATATTTCAACTGATTCAATGGCATGACCAATTGGAGGCGCTGAAGTCGGCTTCCACCATGTCGTCACCTTGTCGGCTGTCTCTTTCTTTGCGTAAATATACATTAAACAGGGGAGTGTTAAGTATTTGATTAACGCTTAACCCTTAATTCCGAAAGGCCGATTTCCGGTCCAGGGTCGTGATGCGAAAAAAATCCATAAAGCAGATAGTTGCTCAGTGAATTTATGTGGTAGACCAGTCCGACGGCTGAACCTTGAAAATATTGATTGATCACCCTCCCCCCTCCCAGTAACGAAAATAGTCTCTTCCAATTGATAATACTGAACTGGCGTGGAAGGTACCATTAGGGATCAAAGAGTTAAGAAGATATATGAATTAAGTTAACCCTTTAGCCAACGAATCGCCCGCATCCGCCCGCGTAATATGCATATTCAGCAGTTGAAAAAATATTATTTTTCAAAAGATTTCAACAAAACCATATGATGTGATCCCTCGTTGGAACGAGCTCGTCGAGCTCGTTCCAACGAGGGGTCACATGATATGGTTTTGTTGAAATTTTTTGAAAAAATTGAAAAAATAATATTTAAAATAATAAATTTTGATATCGCCTTCGTTGGGTAAAGGGTTAAACCTAACACGACTTGCAGATGGTGTTGGTAATATTTATTCCGAATAATTAACACTTTTTATTTTTTCTTCGCAAAAAGGGCTTTTCACACCAGTTTGAAATGATGTTGTCTAGCTCATTCCAATGAGGGGGTCATGGGTGAAGATTTCCGAGGCAAAATACTGAAAAATAATAGAAAATGAATCAGTTGTGGCTCCAGGATTTCCCCGACGTGGGGCTAGGCTATTCCACGACAAGCCCGCATTAAAGGAGGCAATTACCCGATAGGTGGCTAGACCTCTCCGATAGGAGGACTATAGCGCCCCATGACTCCCTGACGCCCCTAACCCCCTGGCTCCACCCCTGAACAGAATGGCAATTCTTCTGGCCATGATCATCTGGTCTGTACGATTCGTTGGTTACTGTAGCAAATAAGTTCTGTTTTACTGACAAAAATACCCCCCGGTTACCATCGCCTTTGATAGAAGTATTTTAATGTGGGCAGCATTTGTATAAACATTAGGCTAAACTTGATTCCGACCATAATCTGAGATGTACACGACATTCTTCCTCAGTAAGTGCAATTAATACCCTAAAAAAATTCAACACTACTTCGAACTTTGAAGACCTCCAGAATATAATTTTGACTAAAAAAACTGAATACGAGTAATTTTGCAAATATCGCGTCCCAGGGCCCAAATTACCAGTTGCGACAGATCGAAGAATTAGGCCCGAACGTAAAATTACTCAGATCTCGACCAACGACTGCAGGGCTGATCAGCTGAAAGATTATTTGATAAACCCCTTCTCTTCATGGTCTAATACAAGCTCTCGGGACAACAATCTAATTTTGTTAAGAAAGGCGACACTATTATGGCCTGGAACCAGTCTAGCCTATATTAAGATTCAGTCGGCTGGAATATTTCAATTGGTTGGAAAAGGGAACCTACGGTTCGCTTTGATGATCAACTGATATATATTATAGGTTGAATCTGAAAAATTTCATAAAGATTTATTTTCTGTGAATCAAAGCTACAAATTTTGCTCAATGGATACTTCGTTTGATCAACTTTTTGATGACATTACAGTCAGAAATAAAGACTCACCAAGGCCGTGGTTCTATGATGGCCCCAGGTAGTACCACGAATTATGTTAACCCTTTACCCAACGAATCGATCGCATCCGCCCGCGTAATATGGAAATTCAGTAGTTGAAAAAATATTATTATAACCATATCTTGTGACCCCTCGTTGGAACGAGCTCATGGTGCTCGTTCCAACGAGGGCTCACATGATATGGTTTTGTTGATTTTTTTTTTGAAAAAGTTGAAAAAAAATTATTTAAATTAATAAATGTTGATATCGTCTGCGTTGGGTAAAGGGTTAATACATTGATGTTTTCAAGGAGTATTAAATACTTATAACTATGGCAGGCATAAACCGTTAAATCTCCACAAAAGTGGGTAAACAAACAACCCATAACAACGTCAAATTTCGAACAGAACTAGATAGTTTGGAAATCGCCAAACGACTTTCCTGAAGTCATCAATCGAGGCACGGTCAACGCCGGGAGGGCGGCCAACGCTGTTTTGGCGGAAAATGCCATTTTGGCCGCCAAGTTTGATGTTTAGTGAAATTATAATTTTAGAATTGAAAATGAGGCTGAAAGGAGAACATAAGAACAAAATGTAAGATTGATACTCCCGACGTTGTTTACGTCATATCTCAAGTATTGATGTGTGATTTTCAAAATGTTTTCAAGTCTGTTTTGGGGTCATGAGTAGTATTATGTGCCTTGATTTCAAGTTCGTACAGTGAATGTTAATCGTGCCGTTTTCCTTCTCTTGGTGTGTAAAAGATGATGGTGTTGACTAATTTCTGAAACAATTGAAATAAATGGGTTAGTTAGCCGCCTCATCTTTTCGTTTTGCGGTGTGTGATATTATTATAGACTTATGTTATGAACTTTGAGGAAAGGGTAGGACTATAACCGAAAAGGGGAGGGGGCTGATATGGTGAGGGAGGGTAGAGGTACCCTGACGTTGTTTACGTCATATTTTCGGCATCTAACATTTGATTTTTCAAAATTTGTTCAGCTGTGTTTTTGGAACCACGAGTACTATTATGTCCCTTCATTTCAAGTTCATGCATGGTATCCCGTCATCGCATTAAGTAAATTTATTAAACATTAACACCCACAGCTATTCATTTTGTGGTGTGTAATATTATTTGAATGCTATGTTATGCTCTTTGGGGAGTATGGCTGTCACCGGAAGGGAGGGATACCCCCGACGTTGTTTACGTCATAACTCCGGTATCGATGTCTGATTTTCAAGATTTTTTTAACTCTGTTTTTGGGAGCACGAGTACTATTTTCTTCCTTCATTTCAAGTTTATGCAATGAAATTTAATTTTGACGTTTTCCGACTATCGGTGGGTAAGACGTCATAGCGTTAACCAATTTCCGATAATGGAGAAATGAATGGGGCCGCCAGGCGTCCATCCAACTATTCCTTTCTTGATGGTGATATTGTTATAGTGGTATGTTATGTTTTTTTTTTTGTTTTTTTTGGGGGGGGGGGGGGGGGGGTGTAGGACCGTCACTGGAAAGGTGGGGTAGGGAAAAGCTCCAAATAGCTAGGAAACGCTGAAATGAGATTAAATAAAAAAAATCCAAAACTCATATATTTTAATTTTTCGAGCTTTTCAACATAGTAATTTTCCCCGAAATCGGGCGAACGTTTTTGGTGACGTTGACGTCAGTTACGTCACCCGAAAATGCGACTAGAGCCCGTCAGAATTTCCCACATCGACACCACATTTTTAGATACGGCTTTTGTTGGAGAATATATTTCCAAAATTTCAAGAAGGAAAGTGCAATACTTATGGTGAAATTAATAGTTCACCCTTTACCTAACGAATCATCCGCATCCGCCCGTGTAATATGCAAATTCAGCAGTTGAAAAATAGTAATTTTCAGAAATTTACAACAAAACTATATCATGTGACCCCTCATTGGAACAAGCTCGTTCCAATGAGGGGGTAACATGATATGGTTTTGTTGGAATATTTTGAAAATTTTGAAAAAATAATATTTGTAATCACAAATTTTAATATCGTCTGCGCTGGGTAAAGGGTTAAAGAAAAACGCCTAAATTGGGCGCTGTTTTGGATAAAGACTCGATATTAAATATCGCCGTTTTCGCCGAGAACTTGTCCTATCGGAGTATATGAGTGCCAGGTTTCATGAGCATAGCTTCATGGGAAGTAGCCAAAAAAAAAACAAAACAAAAAAACAGGGCGCAATAAAAAAGAATAAAAAAATAGGCTAATGATCTCTATAAGTCATTCCAACTTCATTGGATGACTTAATTAGACTGGTGGAACGAAAGCTTGCGTCTAATACTGTTTATTTGCTAGCTTACCATCTTAGTATAAACATTTACAAATAACAGGATATCTGCTGCTAGTGTTCAGAACAAGGGGAAGGGTCAAAAGAAATTTTGACAAGAGGGTTGAATAATGGGCCATATTTTACTTGAAAGTGTGCATCGGTGAGCTACGTGGTCTTCAACACACCTGTCCACAAGGAAGTGTTCCTGTGTACGATGTATCTAGGTGGGTGGGGTGGGGTGGGGTACTGAGTCTTCTTCCACATATACGTATAAAAATCTGTTCTTTTTCAACGTTCCATCAACAAACTGCATCAACTTGTATCGTTCTTCTACCACCATCTGTATTCAACGTCGAAATGCATGAGTCAGAATTGAATCATCAGAGAGAAACAATGCTGGTTCTTCGAGCGATTTCGTGCCTGTAAGTGCCATGTAAATGGCAAGCGGAATAAAATATTTTCCATCGTCTTCGATTCCCAATGACAACTGAAATACTAAAAGAAATTAATGTTTCCTAACTTTCAATGATTAGGAATCTGATCGATCGGGGATCCTTTCCTGAATTAATTTTCTCAAATTCAAAAAACATCATTCAAATTATGTCGAGTAATTGTATTTTAGCATCTGTTCGAGATGGGAAAATGACACGACCGATATGATGTTAGATTGGAAATTAGACCTGCATTAATTTAACATTTTGCAACGGATGTTTTGATATCCGAGGGCAATTGCACTATCTCAAAGGTTATTATTCCCTTAATATTCTCAACTCGTTCAAGACAAGAGAGTAAGTGTTAATTTATTGAACATCACATACTCCCCAAGGCTTAAGGTCTAGCAGGTGTTTTCATTCCAATATCGTCCGTTTGTTCAGACAGACGTCACTTTATTGAGTTATATTCCAACTACATCATCAACGCATTCCCTCGTTGAAGGCATGCCTTGGTAATGAATTGGAGTGTTAACCAAAACGGGATTATAATTAAAAACTCAAGACTTCTTTGAAATTTATTAGTGAATAAATAAAATATACGTTAAGCCCCTGCGAATTTTCGTTCTTCCGAATAATATTCGATTCGACGGCAGTATTCGATTCGAATTCGATTCGGCAATCGGTGCCGAATGTCTATACAATATCTCCGATTATCCTTGCAATTTTTCTCTCTGTCTGCATGCACCGGATATCGGCTGGAAGAAAGCCTGTTTTAAAAATAGGCACACATCAGCTTAAAAACGGATTCCATCTCACGCAACTCCATATTTAGGCCGGCGACGGATTTAACCGTCGCTCGTACTTCCTATTTCATGTGCTGGCGACGGATATATCCGTCGCCGGCACGTGGAATAAGGAGTACGGGCCAACAAGGTTATATTCCGGGCTAAAACACGATGTTTTTCCCCAGTAGCGCTACCAATAATCATTCTAATAAATTCGATATTCGATTCGATTCGCGAATAGTGAGCAGTATTCGATTCGGTATTCGATTCGATCACATTCGAATATTCGCATGGCCCTAATAAATGTGTGGTAGTCGTGGGGTATCTTATTATTTAGTTGACACGTGACTTATCGGTACTCCAAATTGGTCATGCTAGGACCCCAATAGCCCGAATTTGGTACTACGAGTAGTATGTAATGTGGTTTTGAGGGATAGGTTGGGGGACCCCGGTGGGGGATCCCGGAAGTGACGTCATGTCACGTGACCTAGTGCCGCCATGTTGTGTTGTCATGGTAACCCGCGTGAGCGGCCATGTTGTGACGTCATCCCCATAGTGATACGTGGTGTGAGTGCGCATGCGCAGCGCGTGTTGTTAGGGTGATACGTGTTTCCGTCGTCCATTTTGTATACTGGAGGCCGCCATCTTGGTTTCTATGGTAGCACGTGATTGCTATGTTACCCAATTGTCCTGCAATAAGACGGGGTATGTTTTGAAGGTGTGTTCGATTGTAGAAGAGTAAATCTAATTACCACAAACAACCCGACAATCCTTCCAAATCACCAAAATCCACTCCAACTTTTACTATTTCGAATTCTTCCAGAATTCTCTGCTTCTGTCTATATATGTAATAGTTTTCCTCTACCTGACCATGTTCCTTTGTTCTGGAGTATACTCCAGTAGCGTAGAAGAGCCTGTTAGTTGGAACAGTTTACCTTATTATTACTGTATTTAGCAATTTCTGGTCTATTCTTGTTAGTTCTGACCCTATTCCAAGTACTCTTGTTGTTTCATATATATAACTAACCAATCAGATTGCTTGATTTCCAATAATCTGTATACAGAGTTATCTCCCTTCTGTATAATAAAAGACTATATCCAATGGCCATATCCCATGGAATCCCATTTTGGGGAAACACCCGTGGCTATAGAATCCCTTTTCTGTCATATGTGCTTATGTGAAAAAGCACAATGTGACACAATGTGCCCTAGCACAAAGGCACATGCTTTATGTGCCGATATGTGCTTATGTGAAAAGGCACAATGTGACACAATGTGCCCTAGCACATAGGGGTATTTGAGGATAGCTATGTCCTGGTATTGTTTTATTCGAGGATACCTACTGGAGAATCCCTTTTTGTCATATGTGCTTATGTGAAAAGGCACAATGTGACACAATGTGCCCTAGCACAAAGACACATGCTTTATGTGCTTATATGTGCTTATGTGAAAAGGCACAATGTGACACAATGTGCCCTAGCACATAGGCACATACGGTTATTTTAGGATACCTGGTATTATATTATTTGAGGATACTAGTTGGACTTTACACCCGGGTACTTCATGCTACATCCGGGTACTTCTGTTAGGAAAGGTATAAAAGGGGTGTTGGTACGCAAATAAATTAATTTGTGTTCTGACCGTCGTCGAGTGAAGACATGTTACCAGTTCGATGCAGATACTGTTCCAAGTCATTTTCAAGATCGGATAATGCTCGAAGACACGAAAAGGACCATCGTCGGCTCCACTGCAGATATTGTACTAAGTTGTCCGCACAGCCATACAATAGGAAGAGACATGAAGAGCATAACTGTCCAAGAAGAAGAGAAGAGGAGAGAGATACTGGACTGACTGACCAGAATAAAGCACTTTTAGAATTTTTACGGGATGCTGACAAGGAGGAAATCGATGCCGTTCTACGTGCTGCTGATGAAGATTTGATTACCTGTTTATGCAAATGTGCTACCAACATTCTCGAAGATAAGATACCACTGAATTTAGCCGAATTTGATGACCTGCAAAAATACGAACATGTGTTGAAGCTGCTAACAGATGATGGAATTTCTCCAGATATCAAAAGATGAATACTACGAAATAGTTGCTTTCTCTCAGCGCTTATCAACCCAGTCGTCCTAGCTCTGAAAACAAGTATAAAAGGAGTGTTGGAGTGAAAATAAATTCATTTGTTCTACGACCACGAAAGAGTAAAGTCATGAAAGTGCATTGCTGCAGATATTGTAATAAAGAATTCTCCAGGAGCTTCACACGTAAGAGACATGAAGATGATTACTGTCCTATGAGGAAATCGGAAACATCGAGAAACACTACAAGATTAGAAAGAAATTTAGATACACTGCGCATCCTATCTGATGCGAATCGTTATGAAACCAAGACTATGCTGAAGATGACCAGTGATGATTTGATAGAATGTATATGTGATTGTGCCTCGAACATCTTGACGGGCGCAATACCTATAACCAAATCTGAGAGAGCTAAGTTGATTCCACACAAGTACGAAATAAGGAGAATTGCCTCACCAAAGAGAGAACTATCTTATCGGAAAAGAAGAAGCATCATACAGAAAGGAGGCTTTTTAGGAAAGTTGATCAAACCCGTCATCAATGCTCTGTCCGATATAAAAGGGTCGTGCTCATAAGAAATTTGTTATTTGTAATCTGACCTCCGAAGAGAGCGGACACAATGCAATCCAGCTGTGCACCAAAAAATTGGTCAAGAGATTCGGACCCTGATGAATCGTCGGAACTATCAGAAGATATGGAATATGAAGAAGAAGATGAAGAAGAAGACGTTTCTATGATGGGAGGTATCGTTCAAAGTGCCTTTGACAAATACCAAAACGATTTTGACAACATCATGAACAAATATATTGAAGATGGAATGGATAGTGAAGATGCAGTTGAAACAGCATATATAGCACTTCAAAAGAATGTTAGAGAAGCCATTAGTGAGAAATACATTTATACCCTTGAGTACATTCGAAATGTTTGCAACGACTCAATTCACAAGAAAATTCAAGAAACTGCCAAGCGTCTTCGTGAAGAAGAGGATTTTAACTTTGAAGATATGCCTTGGAAAAGCGAAGATTTCTGTTCGACAACCTTATGACAAACTACTCATTCCGAGTAGATGATAATGAAGAAGAAGAAGACGATTAGAAAAAAAAGTATAAAAGGAGTGTTGGTATAAAAATGAATTAATTTCCGTTTTGAACGTCGAAGAGTGAAGATGTCTGTGTCAACAACGGTGCTCAGATTCAAAGATGACTTACATATATAGATCTTCAAGAATGATGCTGGATTAAAGTTAACTTCCCAGGAACTGACCCAAGTGAATCGTGTGATAAATGCAGCCAAGAGAAAAAATCTAGACATGGATGCTGGTGGAAAGAAACAAAGATGTGTGGATACTGGCCGATCAGTAAACAAAAGAATAAAGACAGAACTGACTCACAATACAAACAAGAATGAAGTTACTACTACGAACAAAGTTTCTACAGAAACAAAGAAAGATGTTTCCGCTAAGAACGAAGTTTGTACTGAAGACAAGAAAAAGATGCCAGCTCCCATAAAGAAAGAAGTTTCCACTAAGAACGAAGTTTCTACTGAAGTCAAGAAAAAGATGCCAGCTCCCTTAAAGAATGAAGTTACAACTACGAATGAAGTTTCTACTGAAGTCAAGAAAAAGATGCCAGCTCCCATAGAGAATGAAGTTACCACTACGAATGAAGTTACTACTGAAGCTAAGAAGGATGTTTCCACTCAAACCACAAATGAAATTACTACTAAGAAGACTGAAGTTACTACTATGGAACAGCAAGAGAAAGAGGAACCCAAAGATGGCAGACAGGAAATTAAAGCAACCAACAAAGCCAAGTTATCAAATGAGAGAATGTGTTTTATCAAGAACCTAGCTATGCAATGGGAAGAAGCTCCAACCCACAAGAAGATGAAATGGTTAGCCCATGCAAGAAGAACTACAAAGAGAAATGCCTTGAGACATTGAATTGTATACAATAAACAAATTTAAATTTATATTCAGTGTTGTTTTTTTTTTTTTATCTACTACCCCAACAGAAGTACCCGGATGTAGCATGAAGTACCCGGATGTAAAGTCCAACTAGTATCCTCAAATAATATAATACCAGGTATCCTAAAATACCCGTATGTGCCTATGTGCTAGGGCACATTGTGTCACATTGTGCCTTTTCCCATAAGCACATATCGGCACATAAAGCATGTGCCTTTGTGCTAGGGCACATTGTGTCACATTGTGCTTTTTCACATAAGCACATATGACAGAAAAGGGATTCTATAGCCACGGGTGTTTCCCCAAAATGGAATTCCATGGGATATGGCCATTGGATATAGTCTTTTATTACACAGAAGGGAGATAACTCTGTATACAGATTATGGGAAATCAAGCAATCTGATTGGTTAGTTATATATATGAAACAACAAGAGTACTTGGAATAGGGTCAGAACTGACAAAAATACCAGAAATTGCTAAATATAGTAATAATAAGGTAAACTGTTCCAACTAATAGGCTCTTCTACGCTACTGGAGTATACTCCAGAACAAAGGAACATGATCAGGTAGAGGAAAACTATTACATATATAGATAGAAGCAGAGAATTCAGGAGGAATTCGAAATAGTAAAAGTTGGGGAGGATTTTGGTGATTTGGAAGGATTGTCGGGTTGTTTGTGGTAATTAGATTTACTCTTCTACAATCGAACACACCTTCAAAACATACCCCGTCTTATTGCAGGACAATTGGGTAACATAGCAATCACGTGCTACCATAGAAACCAAGATGGCGGCCTCCAGTATACAAAATGGACGACGGAAACACGTATCACCCTAACAACACGCGCTGCGCATGCGCACTCACATCACGTATCACTATGGGGATGACGACACAACATGGCCGCTCACGCGGGTTACCATGACAACACAACATGGCGGCACTAGGTCACGTGACATGACGTCACTTCCGGGGTCCCCCACCGGGGTCCCCCAACCTATCCCTCAAAACCACATTACATACTACTACTACGCACCGCCATTTGTATGACTGGCATGTCCGAGTATCAAATCGAGTCTTTTAATCCTTTGAACACAAGAGGCCGCTTTTCCGACCCAGGCACACGACACGCCGTAATTTCATTAAGGAGTATAGCTGCTAAGTGAATGTGCGAGGTAGATCAATCAATATTTTCAGCGTGCAGCCCCAAATGTTGCACGTTGAAAATATTGATTGGTCTACCCCAAATAATGAATATGGACTCTTCTAATTGCTGCATTTGAACTGACATGGAAGATACTACCAGGGTTTAAAGGGTTAAGAAAGTACACGATTACTAGCAAGAGAGAATTGATATCTTAGACTATAATCCTGACGAAAATGTCATCACTGGAAATATTATTGGGAGCGGGTGGTAACACCTAACTACCCCCCCCCCCCCACCCCCACCCCCTTGGCGACGCCTCTTTTGACTGGACACAACTACCCAGATTTTACGTCTCTCTCCGATTACTATTATCTGGACAGTCAGTGCAAGAGCACCTGTTGTATTGCATCACGATTACTAGCCTCGACTTCAGATTTTCTAGTTGTTAACAAATGTGAGCAGTCGTAACGTAGGCTGTGCAGTACATGGAGGGAGAGGGGATTACTGTTGAAGTACGATGTGTTGGATTTTCAACTAACAGATACTTACGACATTTTTAAAAGACGCATTTGAACATATTTTGATCGCAGGACCCCAGGTGAAACCATGTGGTCTATGAGCTGGACGTTTGCTAGTCCTTCTATTGCCATATAAAACGGGAATAATTGTTTGATGGAAAATAGACACCATTGTGTTTAGTGGGTGCACAGTATTCTTGTCTTGTTATGAATTTGTTACGAATACAATTACCAGACCACAACCTGAATTCCCCGATAGAAATTCCAGATCTGCCCTCGCTTCGATCCTGTTTTTGTTACAGAAGATTCCATATATAGATCAGAATGAAAGTTCTTCAAATAAAGGACATGACGACGGTCTGTGGGCGTTACGCCCACGGTGTAGAGGGTGTGACTGGCATGTTACCATCGCAACGAGAAATGGTCATCGTACAGCCAATTAGTTTCTGTACTTTCGAGCCAAAATGATGCGTTTCCGCTGCGCACGTTATCAAGGTACCGTCAGCTCTGTGATCATATTTCTCTCAACACCAACAGAATAAATACATTTTTTAGAGGTAGTTACTTGGTTTGTTTCATACTGGATGAGATATCAGTCCGTGGTAACTTCATATCAGCCTGAGATCGAAGGTTGGTGGGAAGTTACCAAGGGACGATATCTCGCTTTGTAACAAATTATTGCTGTATTAATCCAAAACAAATGATTACAATGTGTTCTCAGATCTGTTACACTTTTCTGACGGTGTTATTGTTTCTCATTCTTTTCAAAGGTCCAGCGTTTCCCCTTCCCTTGGTTCAGCTATCCGAACGCTTCGGCTACCCTGGTGGGGACTTTGCGGCATTCGAATAGCTGAACTAGTCTTATCCCACTTTGTCGAAGCTCTGCTTTCGAATCCTAATCTTAGTTTTCGTTGATTTTTGTGTACAACTCCCTTCTTTCTTATTTTCATACACATAATACTTACTTGTTGCCATCATTAAATCTTTGCCATACAAAATCTCAGCTTGCATTCGGCGAATAGCGGTGGATGACTTCGACGAAAACAAATTGGTTGCTGTTAGTAACACATTAAGGGGACAACTCTGGCTTTATTTATATCGGCCGAGATCGGCGTCCTGTCGGCCGAGTTTGAAGTCCTATCTGCCGAGCTTGATAACGTGGAATTCTGGGAAAGAAAATCTTAACTAATAAATAAATACTGATATTCTCCACTGCTTTACTCTCAAGATTTGCCATTTTTTTCCATTAACGATCGGTCGGTGATGCCAAAGGAGCATCTGCTATTTGAAATTCGATATTGCATTATTGAGTCTTACGTGAAAAGTCCATTAAAGGTGTTTAAAACCTCAGCTTGCAACTAATGCAAGTTGTGGGAATGTTGTATAGGAATCGGATTATACATATACAGAACCGCACATACGTTTGAATGGGTTAAGAATTATCGCACGAGATTGCTTTGGCCAAGGATATTCGGCTCTCGTGATATCCTGGGCCAAAGCAATCTCGTGTGATAATTCTTAACCCACACAATCTCGTGCGATAATTCTTAACTCGTTCAAGCTTCATTACTTTGGCCCAGGATATCACTCGAGCCTTCGGGTATGTTGATATCCTGGGCCAAAGCAATCTCGTGCGATAATTCTTAACCCATTCAAACGTATGTGCGGTTCTGTATTTATCATACATCTTCCATGTAACAACCAGTCTACACGAAAATTGAACTAAAAGCACCTTTTAACTGGACAACTTCCGTGTTTCCTTCGTTGCAAATAAGACATCACTGTTAGTTGACGGGGTACCAACCCAAATTTGCTTTTTAAATTCTACGGCATTCAGTTGGTCAAAACCAACTGACACGATGATCGAACTTCAAATATTGACTAAACTGCGAGGAATAACACAACAAAAATTGTTTTGGTAGCTAATAATTTTAGCACACTCCATCATTATATGACCAGTTGTGGAAAGTATTTGTCAAGGAACAATCAGTCAGAAAATTATTTTTATTTTGTAAATTTTTTACTCCAATCTGACGGGTTAAATATCCCGCGTAAACAAATCTAAATGAGGAACTTAGAATTTCCAAGCGATCCCGACTCCTGTGCAGTCGCCCAACGATCGATGTGATTTATTTAAACGGGTTCCTTCTCTGTTTACGTTAGAAACGAAATCGAACGTGATTTGTATCACCACATGTGCGATACAACGTTACTTTTATCGTACAGGCAAAACAATGGATATCCCGTGTTTTACATTAACAGGTGTGTGATAAAAAGCATGTTTTACCAAACACTGAACCTTTTTGAGCTTCAAAATGAGTTCCATTCAGTGCGTTCGTTAAACGTTAATCTGCATATCGCAAATTGTTAGCTTACGCATACAAACGTTGATATCTTCATCCCAAATTTTCCTTACTAAACTCAAATGATCAACATCTTATATTTATATACTCCGTTGCTTTGTTCATAGTTCAAAGTGTTTTGAAACACTATACAGTACCAAACCATCTGAAGATAGACAGAAGTGTGGGAAACATTTAGGACTGAGAGAGGAGGCACAGTGATAGAAGGGCACCTACACACTAATAAATATCAAAGATGGCCCGTGTGACTTAGTGACATTGTGGGAATACAACCGGGACTAACACACCTCTACATTGAATAAAATGCACATCTCGGGCTCCATATTTAACCCTTTACCTAACATGAAAAGCAGACGACACTTGCCAAACAATTCTCGAATAACTAATTCTTTTCATTTTTTTGTCTCAAAAACATAGGTTATGACCCCTCGTTGGAACGAGCTCAACGAGCTCGTTCCAACGAGGGGTCATAACCTATGTTTTCGAGACAAAAAATGAAAAAATAATGAAAATTAATTGTCTATTTTTGAGAATAGCGCTGGCCGGTTTTGTCGGTACCTTGGGTAAAGGGTTAATGTTAATTAACAGGGGTTTTTTTTAATAATATGAAGCCACAGGTGTGCATTTCCTCGTCCCAAAATGTCTCAGTATTGGTAAAACCTCTCTCGTACTTGTGAAATTTCATGATCCTGGTTCTCGTGTATCTCAATCTTCTTATAAATTAATTGGGTATAGAAAATGTGCTGACTCTGCCTTGTGAATGATTACTGAAGTGGAAATTTGAGTCGAGAAACCATTATTATAAAAACGTGAAGGTATCGCTGAACTAAATATGTGAATTAGAGTTACCCGCCCTGAAATGTTGCACTCGGAAATGATGCAATCTCTAAAAATAAACAGCCTTGGGAATATATATTGTTTCAATACACGTTTGAAACATTCTGTCCACATGTCGCATTATTGTTGAATCTTCCTGAAAAAAGGAGAGTGCTTTGATGACTTTTCAACCTAAAAAATACAATTTACTTTTCGTGTGTTTTTGTAGGGAATTCCCTAAAAAATATGTGCACATGGACGGTACTTCGCTTCGTGTCAGTTTTTCTTTCTTATTTGCTGCATGACTCCCTGTTTTCGGATCAGAAAAAGTTATCCGAAGGGCTATACTTGACAAAGATATTTGAATGCCAAAACTAAAGTGATGCGATCATATTTTTTTTCGCCTGAATGTTATAATGGTGGCCTATGGGAAAATATTTAGTTCTGTGATCCCTGAAACTTACTCGAGTTCTACACGTTACCACACATTGCAATCACAACAATAAACATGATGCCAATCATCGTGCGAGGGCGTCACAAAGATAATCGATTTGGTCTGTGAGAGGTGGGATGGAGTTAAACCTGATTTGTCCCGACTGTGATGGCTTACTAGTAAAGCCCGACTGATTAAATATTCCAGTTACATCATCAAGGCATGACTTCGTCAAAGGCAAGCCTTGATGATGTTGGAATATTAGTAAATCGATATTATAGTTCAAAATTGAAGACTTTGTGGAAATTTATTTTGTGGATAAATAAAATATGTAGAGGATATCTACGCTATTTTAGTGATGTTAAAATAATACCGTAGATTTTCTTTTTATAAAATGCAACGTGACATTTTACTGTGCAATATGCAACACAATTCGACTGCAAACACGCACCTTTCAAAACAATAACAAAGATCAACTGATCGTTCCCCCAAGGCGACGTTTAAGGCGACGTCATGCGTCGAAGCGTGACGTCATTTCGGAAGCTACTGAGGGATATTCCTCGTTATCCAACAAGTCGATATATATCGAGAAATACCTTTTAGATAATTTGCGATAATTCACAGGCCAGCATATAATAAACATGTATACTTGTCGTGACGCAAAGTCTTATTTAATTAACAACGTACTGTACTCCAAATTGGTCATCTTAAGTCCCAATCTGAGGTACCACGACCGTCCATTTGTATGACCGATTGTGTGTGTGTGATACACGTTTGAGTATCTATCTAGTCTAGTAAGAAAGTTCAGAATTACTAGCAAAAAGCGAATCGATATCTTCTAAAACTCCAATCCAGACGCAATGTCCCGACTGGAAAAAGTATTTGGGTGGGGGTAGGTATGTCAGATCCCCTTAACCCCACTTTGATACACTTCTAAAATCATATCTACTTTAACCCTTGGAAGAAATAAGACCGATATTTCGGTCCAATGCATAATTTCGGCCCAGTTTTGTCTTATTATAAGAGGTCTATACACGGGGCACTGATGATAAAATAATTACTGCAGCAAGACGGCTACAGACAGCAGTTATTATTTCATCCTCCCTGTATATTGATATTGGGTTGACCCATCTCACTGTAAGTGTACACAAAGGCGATACCATTTCAGGAAACGAGGGTTCAAAGGGTTGATTCATAGTGCATAGTGCACATCACAGTGCAAATGCTAGCTACCTACCAACAGGCAAGATACCAGAAAGTTAGTGCCCAGAATGTCTATCCGTCGCACCGTCTGTGCCTAGAATGTTTATCTGCCGCCCCATCTGTATCAAGAATGTCTATCTGCCGCCCAATCAAGCACAAAAGATGATCTTTTACTGGAAGTTGAGTGGATAAAGGAATAGTACTAGGTAAAAGCGTTGTTAATATTTATTGGAGACTATTTTTTTGAAGCTCTATCAAACACCGTATTTTTTAACAATGTTATTGAGGCCATATAGTAAGTGCTTTTTTCTTGATCCATTTCACCAACGTTTATTAGGGATTTGAAGCAAGTGCTTAATAAAGTCTTCAACTCGTCTCGAATTTATAGTGAAGAATTTAGGTAACTTGTCCTGTAAATTAGATCTGGACCGAACCAAAGACTCAGTCCATTTCTGACTTACTGAACTCGTTTGTAATTTGTGCTTTATTACACGCTTTTTACTTTTCCTCCGGTTCCATATTTACAAATTCACACGGAGCACATGTTCCATACAAATTTCCGTTGACGGACTATTTTTCCGTCTGACGCCTTGGATCCATCAAAAGAACTGAACTCCGCTCATTTTCGTAATCGGCCAATTGAAACGTCGCATTCTGACCTGGATGAACTCGGAATCTGTGGTGACAGCCGATAAATCGAATGCCCATTGGAAAATGGTTTTGTTCAAATCGACCAAAATGAACCAAATTAAACTTATTCTATAAATTGGGAGTGATTTTATAATACACAAGCTCTGACCTTAAAGTGAATATCTCTCAGATAACGGCAAATAATTTATTAATAATACCAATAATAATAATAACACTTTGGCCGGTCGCTGATTTGTCGCGGTTCTCGTATGAGAAAGCCCTGGTTACCCCTGTTCTACCAACTGCCTCCCTATTCCCATGCTTCTTCTCTCCTCCCAACACTCGGAGACGAACTGCTTTATAACATCCCTTGCCCCATTCTTTCCAACTTCTCCGATTAGCATATTAACCCTCTCCTTTGAGTCGCCCCCTAACCACATGCCCTTCATTCTCCCATCCCACTTCCCCATTATACTCCCCGTGAATCTTGTTCTTTCAGACTGGTATTTTGGGCATTCTAGAAGATAGTGTTCCAGGGTCTCCTCCACGCCCAAATTACACATCTGGCACTCCTTTTCACTGCTTTTCCAAATTTTTCCTTTCAGCTCCAGGGACTGCGACCTCAGCTTGAACAACAGTGACTCCCAAAGATGCCATCAAGGTACTCTTCAAAACCAGGCTTCTCTTTATCACGCAGGCCACCCAAAGATCTCTTAGATTTGACTCCCTCTCGCCAATTACGGGTACAATCCTCCATAATCCTTTCTCTGACGATCGTTTTACCCTGGTTTGTCCCAACGTCAAGGTCCGAGATCTCCAATGAGTAGTTTTCTACTAGCTCCCTCACTTGGACCATCCACCCCGTCTTGATATTGACCAATAAATAACCTATTTGGACACAATTTTTATTTATACTTTTTCTGATTACGTATCGATCTGTCATACGTGTTTGCCAATCACACTTGAGTTTCGTTTTTATTTTTATTTCAAGCAGACGTCAGAACTGTCAAATTCCACAAATAAGACCGAATTTTTAAATTAAGAGATTCTGTCATAGAGGCGTGTAATAAACACAATACGGCAAAATGTCGACCCCTGAGTTCCAATGTGTTCTTTGTGCCTACTGGCACATCGAAAACATTGGAACTAAGGGGACAATGTGTGAATGCGTTCGTCAATACGCCACTCCACACACCGTGACGTCCTGTGTATATATACTGGGGACTCTGTGGAGATACGACCAATATTATTAAAAAAAAAAATAGAAAGCAAATTTGTAATTTTGAAAAAAAACTAACAACACCTAAACTTGGAAGAAAGATAACGAATGACATTGCCGCAAAATAGGATGAAAAACAGCAGTACATTGTGATATAAAGACTCAATGCATTAAGTCATTAATATTCTTGTCACGAGGATAAGATTTCTATGACGCTATGTTTGACAGATTAATTCCAGGCTATTGGATATATTCACGTTGCTATTCCGTGTTTTCAGAATCCATCAATCACGGATATTAATTTTGATACAAACAAACACCTCCTCCGATTTGAGTTCCAATCCCCGATCAATAGCAAAAGTGAAGGAACACACTTGCAGTAATCGCGTGGATACAGTTGTTGGGGTAATTGTTGCTGTAAGTCTCCTGTGCAAAGACTCCATACTAAATGACTCTGATCCTTGTTTACTGTTGGAGGAACTGCGGGGAAGGTTCTGATTTACTTGTCGAATAGAATCCAATAGCAACCAAAGCCTAGGGTGACAGTTCTCTAAAGGGAGGAACATAATCGTAAACGATTAGCTAACCATGACCTTTTAGTTTATATATTTTATTGTTGCTGTCAAGATACAGCTGTATATGCTGAAAGTGATCTTGAGCCAATAGGCAGAAACAACCAAAGGTTCGTGCGATATGCATGTGATTTATTTATGTTCTACATTTGTGTGTTCAATTTGTAACTTATACAGGGTGTGTTTTCTATTATTGTATCCGCTGTAGAACAAAGACAAAATAAACCATACTGAATTCATTGTCAAAGGTAGAACATAGACGCATTGAAAATTATTTTAACGCAAATCAATGATTCTCATATTACAGCTTGAACGGTGGCCTTAGTGCCATCCATGTTCGTTTTTGTTTTAGAGCGAGGTTGGTACGGAATGATCATACGTACAAATTATTCCAACAGTCAATTGATTTTGGTTGTCATATTCCGCTGAGCTGACTAGACTAGATCAGTCAGATCCAAAAAGACACTATAGACATCATGTTTGATCCAGTGGACCTGTTCTCGTCAACTCAGTTTCACTGATTTTTGTTAAATTTTAACAGATAATCCATTTTATTATACGCTAAACGATTGATTATCGAAAAAATTGCGGAAAGATAATAATCGTATCCTCCGCTGTGACGATATAGAAATTTTCACTTTCACGGTATCAATCAAAGTGGCAGCTTTCAAAGCATCACTTCCAGGTGAATATAAGTCAAATTATCAATGGAAATGATCAATATGTTCTAAAAAACGAATAATGAAAAGAAAATCTGGTGTTTTTGAGTGGATCCGATCATTTCCAGCAATAATTCAACACGTATTAACCTTGAATTTATGCATGAAACTAGTATTTTTGAGTGGATACCGAAAATTATCTCACTCGTGGCCGAGACAAACGGTTATTTTCGGTCGCGTTTCGAGCGAAAATAACCATTTGTCTCGGTCACGGGTGAGATAATTTTCGGTATCCACTCAAAAACACTAAATGCCCTCTATATATAGTACTGTAATCACAAAAGAGGACAGATAATTTCGATCGGGTCGCGACTCTTCACCATCCGATCGAAATTGTCTTTCCGCTTTTCTTCCTACACCAACATAGAATCTCATCTATCGGAAAATAAATGCAAGGAATCTGAATATGAGAGACTGTTTTCATTTGTTTTTCTTAATCCACTTTGGATTTCGCTTACATTTATTTATGTTTACTGTGGTAAACAAGTTCTGTTTTCCCGCTTAAATGGGATTTCGTTATTAACATGCGGAATATGGGCACGAACGATTGTTTCCATTTGGTTTCGTTGTATTTTGTTGTTCTTTTGTTCTCAATCTATGCAACGGCATTGTCATATGTTGTTTTTATAGCGGGTGCATATGTATTTGGGATAATGAAAATTATACAAATATAAAAAAAAAACGTTCATGAAATCTCCAGCCATTCGTGTGTAAGTCGGTTGAAATCTGCCACCCCACCCCCCACCCCCACCCCCGAGAATAGATGCCAGCATGGCTGCTGGGTGCTGGTCGTGGCTTGATCCTGCCCAGACCGACTCACAAGAGGTTTATAATCACAGCAACAAACTTCAATCTACCCCTAATCCCCTACACACATTTTACAGCCATGGGACACCATGTGTGGATTTAACCCTATTACTGCCACGCCAACTTTATTCGTATATGGAGGACATCTATGTACGCCTGTATGCGAGGAAGTTTAATAAAACTGATGACAGACTTGAAGCTCTATCATCTGATTAATTGTTGGAAAGGGCTATCTGAGATCTTTCCAACAATTAATCAGATGGCAGGTTTGATCTGTGCAGACCAGAACGTACAGATAATCATCATAAAATAGGTAACAATAGTCGTTTTCGGCAGCGAAAGTGTTAAGTCCATACAAAAACAATTATTAGATGTGTCGAGACCAATGTGGAATTTTACTCGTCAGAAAAGAAATCTGAGTAAGAATATGAGATCCTAGTTTCATTTGTTTTTCGAAATTCGCTTTGGATACTTTTCTTCCAGGTGTTTTTGGTGATCGATATAGTGTTTTAGTGTTGTATAGGTGTGATTTGTAATAAAAGATAGTTATATTAGTGTTTAGTTTAGTTTCTCTGTCGGGTTTTAGTGGCGTGTTCCCTATCTTCGCGTGGGTCATTTTCGGTGTTTTGTTTTGTTGTGTTTTCGTTTTCGACCGCTTTCTCAAATTTTTAGTTCCTCTTTGTAATTTTGGCTTTGTAATTATTTGTAATCATGAGTGGTAAGTGTACGACGGGTGTTCAGACGGAGGTAAGTATGGGTGTTAAGGGAGGTCTGAGGGAGGTGAGTCGAGGGGTGCAGGTGGGGGAGAGTGAGGATTCGGAGGCATGCAGACAGTGTAATATGAGGTATGGTGGTGGTCGGTCAATGGAGAGTAGTGGGGTATGTGCGAATTGCAGGGATATTTTACAGTTGTTAGAGAAGTGTGTTGGATTCGAGCGGGAGATTGCAGAGCTGAGAGGGAGGTTGGGGAGGACCGGTGTATCTGGAGTTACCCCGTTGAAGGTTACCTACGATGGTGAGGTGGAAGGTGGGTGGAAGGTCGTTGTGGACTCAAGGAGGAAACTGGGAAGCAGGAAACGTGGGGGAATAATGCTTGATGTGGGGGGTGTAACTGAGGAGGGGGGTTCTAGTAGGAAAATTCGGAAGGTGGCGTCAGGTCAGGGCTGCGTCGAGTCCGGAAGCCAGAGTCGGCGTAAGGCTGCCAAGGTTGCTTAGAAAACAGGTTTAGTGTTTTAGACTCTGATACCCCTGGGGACGAGAGTGAGGGGGAAAGTGTGGGGGGGGGGGGTGAGATGGTTGTTGGTGATGATAGGCCAGTCGGGGTAAGGAGGGCGGTCAAGAGAAAGAGGGGGCCAGAAGCTTGCAAAACGAGAGGAGGTGCAGATGATATAGGAACTGGGGCCAGAAGAAGAAAATTAGTGGTAGCGGGGAGCAGCATTGTACGTGGGATTGACAATGTAGTTTGTGGTCCTGATAGTTCCAATCGAACAGTCTTGTGCTTTCCGGGGGCGAAGGTGGAGGATCTCAGGGACCGGGTAGATGGCATTGTGGCAGGGTCAGGACCGGAACCGGTAGTGGTGGTCCATGTGGGGACCAACAATATCAGGGAGAGAAGGTCAGTAAGTTTGGTGGAGTCGTATAGAGGCTTAGTCGGCAAACTGCTAAGTAGGAATGCAAGGGTAGTCGTATCCGGGGTCCTTCCTGTCCTTGGAGGTGGGGACGAACGGAACTCAAGGATTTTGGCGCTAAATGAAGAGTTAGAGGACTACTGTGTTGATCTGGGAATTCCCTTTATCGACCATTGGGACACGTTTTGGGGCAATGGGAGCATGTACGGGCGTGACGGGCTGCATCTTAGCAGGGCGGGGAAACGGGTATTAGGGGATAAAATTCTACGGGTAGCAGAGCCTTTTTTGGAGAGGAGCGGGGTGGGAGGTCAGAGGCAAGTATAACGAGAGTGGACATAGGTGGGGTGAACAAGAGTGAGGGGGACAGAATAAGTTTACCAAGACTAGCACCAGAAAACAATGGGCCCAATAGGCGGAAGGCAATGAACCTCGGTACCCTGAAAGTGGGTTATAGCAACATCCAGGGTCTCCACCGGAAAGTAAGTGAAATTGCTACATTGATCAAGGCAGAGGAGTTTGATGTCATGGGCTTAAGCGAGACGTGGGTAAGACACGAGGAACGGGTAGACCAAGTAAGCGGGTGTGTGTGGATAGGAGTAGGGCGAACGGAAGGCCAGAAAAAGGGGGGAGGGGTAGGCATGTACATTAAAGAGGATTTAAAACCGTCGTTGATTACAGATCTGGAAGATATTATCGCCTCGGCTGATGTGTCAAAAGAAATTGGATGGGTAAAGATCAGTCTGAGAAACAAAAGTATTGCCCTTGGGATTGTGTACTGTGCGGTGGAGGGAAGTAAACCCGAGTGGAATGACTCGATATACTCAACACTAAGGTCCAATATCACTGAACTAGAAAACAGGGGGCTCGGTATAATTCTGATGGGCGACTTTAATGGACACATAGGTGACAAGGAAGAAGGCATAGAGGGTGGGGACAAGAAAGTCAACAGGAATGGAAGGAAGCTGTTGAACTTCACAAATGAGCTCGGTCTGAAGATTCTGAACAGGGACGCTAGATGTAAGGGGAAATGGACCTGGGAGAGAAACGACAGAAAATCAATAATTGACTACATTCTCATAGATATGAATTTATGGAGGGAGGTGATAAAGGTAGAAGTGGATGATGAGGGCAAAATGGAGTTGGATAGTGATCACAACTTGATTACAGTGACGATGAGGGCCAAAAACCTAGAGAAAAGGAAAGGAAGCTTCAAGGATATTTGGGAACTCAAAAAGGATGCCGACTGGGTGAAGTTCGAAGAAAAACTGAAACCAAAGCTTGCAGCCGTACACAAGGGGGGTAGTGTCCAGAAGATGGCCGACGCCATAGTTGCGAGCCTAGTGGAGGCAGGGAAGGAAAGTGTAGGAAAGATTAGGGTGCCAACACGGGAACTTGGGTACAGAGTGAACGAAGAACTGAAAAGGGCCATAAAGGTTAGAAAAGCTAAATGTGCTGCATACAGGAGAAGTAGAAAACTTAAGGGGGTGGAAAGCAATGAGGCCATGGTAGCAAAGGAAGAATACCAACAAGCACGAAATAAAGTAAACAAGATAAAAGACGACAACCGGAGAGTGCGAAATAGCAGTCTTATTAGGACGATAAGAACGACAGGGGGTCGAGTTCGAGCGTATTTTGGAAATGGGTGAACAAACGTAACAAAGGGAATAACCAACAGAGCATTAAAGTAGATGGCAGAGTTACAGAAGAGCGAGATCAAATCGCATTAGAACTAGTCAAGCACTGGGAAAAGGTAAACGATAAGCGATGGGGCATGGGGAACCCACCGGAGTGTCCGAACCAGGTCGAGGAAAATCTCTCGGACTTCGTGTGCAGCGAAATCAAAACCGAGGAGGTGAGAAGGGTGATCTCAAAATTGAGGAATGGAAAAGCGGGAGGGGTGGACGAAATTCCTAACGAGTTTATCAAAAAAGGGGGAGAGGAACTCTTGGAAAGCCTAACTGCCCTATTCAATTTAGCCATAGAAAAACAAGAGGTCCCAAAGGAGTGGAGGGAAAGCAAAGTGACATTTATTCACAAAAAGGGGGAAAAAGACGTTTTGGATAACTATCGAGGTATCTCTGTCAGTAGCAACATTGGAAAGGTTTTCTGTAAAGTCCTTTATGGGAGACTAGAGGAGGTAATTGAGGAGAAGGGTTTTTTGGGAGAAATCCAGAATGGCTTCAGGAAGGGAAGGAGAGTTACTGACCATCTTTTCACACTATCCCAAATGATAGAATCCGCGAAAGCAAAAAAGAAAAAGATGTTTATGGCCTTTTTGGATATCAAGAAGGCATACGATAGAGTATGGAGGGAAGGTATGTGGCGCAAGCTGGAGGCTATGGGCTTAGGAGGCGAGTTTGTTGGAATTATGAAAGCATTATATCAAGGCCGATCCTGTTTGCATTGTACATCAAAGGCTTAGGAGATGAACTCCTGCGTAGCGAGGAGGGGGTAGCAGTTGGTGACGTGAAGATCCCAGGGCTATTTTTTGCAGACGATATGGTTCTAGTGTCAGAGAGCGAAGAGGGGCTAACGAAAATGCTGGGAATTGTTGGGAAATATGGGAGCAAATGGAGACTCGAACTTAATGAAAGCAAGAGCAAAGTTATACCTGTGGGCCGCAAAGTGGACCCCACTCGAAGGTGGAGAGTGGGTGAGTTCTGCATTCCGGAAGGGAGCAGCAAACTTCTCAGTGTGGGAGAGACGGGTGATTACGAGTATTTGGGGGTAAATATAAACATTACAGGAAGAGGCATCTACCGGAACCACACAAATAAATTGATTCTGAAGGGGAAGCGAATCCTTAACCAAATGAAACTTATAGGGAGAAACAGTTTCAATAAGGTTTTCGTGGGGAAAACCATTTGGGAAATGGTGGGGCTGCCAAGTATAACATACGGTACGGAAGTGGTACCCCTAAACCAGACGGCCGTAAAGAGCTTGGAAATCCTGCAGAACGATGCAGGCCGATGGATAACGGGGTCGAGTAATGCCGCAGCGCTAGAAGCAATCAGGGGTGAGCTTGGGTGGATGAGGATCAAGGACAGGATAGACCTGTTGAAGCTCGGTTATCTTAATTGTTTGGTAAATCTCCCCGACAGCCGATGGTGTAAAGTAATGTTCCTGAGAATTTTCAACTCAAATATCAAAACGGGGTGGATGGTCCAAATGAGGGAGCTAGTAGAGAACTACTCATTGGAGATCTCGGACCTGGACGTTGGGGCAAACCAGGGTAAAAAAATCGTCAGAGAAAGGGTCATGGAAGATTGTAACCGTAATTGACGAGAGGGGGTCAAATCAAAGAGGTCTTTGGGTGGCCTGCGTGATAAAGAGAAGCCAGGTTTTGAAGAGTACCTTGATGGCACCTTTGGGGGGGTCACTGTTGTTCAAGCTGAGGTCGCGATCCCTGGAGCTGAGGGGAAAAATTGGGAAAGACGGTGAAAAGGAGTGCCAGATGTGTAACTTGGACATGGTGGAGACCCTGGAACACTTTCTTCTTGAATGCCCAAAGTATCAGCCTAAAAGAATGAGATTCACTGGGAGTATAATGGGGAAGTGGGATGGGAGAATGAAGGACATGTGGTTAGGGGGAGACTCAAAGGAGAGGGTTAATATGCTAATCGGAGAGATTGGGAAGAATGGGACAAGGGATATCATCAAGCAGTTCGTCTCCGAGTATTGGGAGGAGAGGAGAAGTGTGGGAATAGGGAGGCAGTTGGGAGCACAGGGGTAACCATGGCCTTCTCGTCCGAGAACCGCGACAAATCAGCGGCTGGCCAAAGTGTTATTATTATTATTATATCACATCATTTTCTTTATGAAATCTCGACACACACGTGTGTAAGTGTGCCGCAACTCGATCCCGTCTTCATCAGGAAGAATGTCACTCATGAAAATGGAAATATATATCTCGCTGTAATATCTTACAAGTCCCTGTGTACTGGTCGTAATCCGCCCGTAGGCAGTGATGTCCACGCATGCGTTTACCTGGTAATAAAAATAACAATCGGCAAAATTTTAATTAATGAAGAACCTGTTTGTACCCGGTGCTTCATTAATTAAATGTTTGATAATTATTCCTATATTTAGTTTTTCGAATCTAATGTTACTGCGTCCGTGGAAATATTGCCCACCCGTGGAAAGTGACCAGTCCATGGAAGTCGTACTGTACAATGTTGTGAGCGCCGTGGCTCAGTGGTAGACTGTTGGACTTCTATGCTTCTATTCCTGTCCGGGATGACCCGCGTTGTGTCCTTAGGCAAGGCAATTTCTCCCGGTTGCCTACATGGGGGCACGATGACGCCGTGTACTAGGGCCTTACTGCACGTCGATGGTGCAATGTCTTAAACCGATGTAACCCTGTTTTAGCGGATCTTGAACAGAGTTAGAATGTTGAGAAGCTGACAGTTGCTCGTCGATGCTCGGTGGTTCTCTCCGGGTACTCCGGCTTCCTCCACCCGTAAAACTGTCACGGTCACGATTAGCCATTGTGCATAAGTGTGTGACCTTAAACGCCAATAAATAAATAAATAACTGTAGTTGGGAGGTTTAAATTCAATTATATTGCGTATCAAATGCAAGAATACAGATCCTCAAGATTTTGAAGGATTATCTTCAAGTATTTTAAAACAGTAAACATGTCTTCAAAATCCTATATATCAAGTGTCGCATTTTGAACTCTTCTTTTATGACCGGATGATAGAACAAGAGTTTAAGGAGATTCCTCGAGCGGAATATTTGTTCGAAGCCCCAGCATAAAGGCATTTCATTTCGTGTTTGTAAAACTGTCGTATCGAATCCTGCGTCGTCAGGTGAACCTCGTTTGAGACAGACATGTAATGAATTTGTAAAAGTCAAGACTTTCTTTTTGCAGTGAGCAGGAATCGATGGGTACCCAAGGGCGATACCAAGGAGCTGTCTGTTTTTGTCGTACAATAAAAATCGTATTCTGGTTGCAAGCAGATTAATGTAATTAATTCAGCTTAATCGGATCGTTCACAATGCCCCAAAGACATAATGAATCATTACTTTTTTTGACAAACGAGTTCTGTAAAATCTGACAGTCAAAGGTTGGTGTACATCTTTTCAAAAGTGGATGGAATAAATAATGGGTATTTAACCCCCTGCACACTGATGTCGAAATATCTAAAGTTCAAGGTGCAAATATTTCCCATAATGCAACTAGAAATTTAACCAATTCAATCTCGTTTGACAGAGCTCAATGAGCTCTGTCAAACAAGATTGAATTGGTTAAATTCCCAGTTGCATTATGGGAAAAATGGCTACTTCAAATCTGAATATTTTGACATCAGTGTGCAGGGGGTTAACGAAAATCTCGGCAGACTTTGTGTTTTGTTTGCGTCGTGATAAAGTGAAAAATAAGATCATTGAAATCGCCAGCTTAATGCCAGAATTGCTAGCTGTGAGTCTCATATTTTCAGATAGAGAGATTAATTAATAGACAGAATTAGAAATTTACTTTCTATTTTGTATGATGATGATCTATCAATCTGTAATTTGACAGTTTTCTATTATAATTAGAATGTGACTCCTTTGACAAGTAACACTTTAAGTAGTTTAGACAATTTGACATTTTCATCAATAAAATCTCCGTTACTGTTAAGATCATTCTGTTGCTGATGCGTTATATATTACCTCACCGTCTTTTAGTTAAACAGAAACACGAGTTTACTTTTGGAATACATTATCAACTAAGGGTGCAGAGAATGTTTGCTCTAATTAATCGGTCATTAACCCTTTACCCAACTTAACGGCCTAAAGGGCCAGCGCTATTCTCAAAAATCGCCAATTAATTTTCATCATTTTTTTAATTTTTGACTCAAAAACATAGGTTATGACCCCTCGTTGGAACGAGCTCGTTCCAATGAGGGGTCATAACCTATGTTTTTGAGACAAAAAATTAGTTATTCCAAAATTTTATTTTGCAAGTGTCGTCTGCTTTTCATGTTAAGTAAAGGTTAACTGAATCATCGTTTCAAATTTTTGGAGTACCATAATCTATTCTACAATGATAATGCTAACCTTTTATCCTACACGCCCTAGTGACGACACTTGCAAACAACGTTTCTTGAATAACTAAGAATTTCGATTTATTGACCTCTTATTGAAACGAGATCGACGAGGGCATAATTTGCGATTATTTGGAGGAAACAAAATTAAAAATAATACAAATTGAATTGCGGTTTTTGTGACTAGCTTTTGACGGATATGGCAGCTACGTTAGGGAAAGAGTTAAATAACTGCATCTATTTTATGCATATGAAGCATTGTCATCAGATGTGCAAACAATTCGTGTGTCGGTGTTTTATCACAGGATTGCAGTGTGTTTTTTACGTTACTCGATACAATACATACATTGGGAAATGTGCAAAGTACACCACTCGTGGAATCCGGCCTGTGTGTAAGAACGTCATATAAGAGCGCATTTGATTGGGCGTTACGTATTTGATTGACGTTATAACATTAAGGAAACGCTTCGACACAAAACAGCGTCAAGCAAGAAAGTAAACAGACCTCCCAGGGTGATATGTTTTTTTTTTTTAAATCTGAGCTACATTCACTTAATTCGAAAACAATATCAGCTTCCTTCAGTTAATTCAAGCTTAATCGCGATGTAAATACCACGAACAACTCAGACACACGTGAAATACAGGAAAAACTCCAACCACGGATCGTTGATTCCAGTCCCATGTACCCCACCCTCATTGTGTTCTGTCTTAATAACCTTTTGCTTTGAGGGTGTTTTTTGTTTGGTTTGTTCTTGGGATTTTTTTTTTAAAAGCACACTGAAAGTAATTATGGGTCGTATAAATACTCTTTAAATTTTCAATTCTTTAAACTTATTGATAATGTATCACATGTGTGAACACATGTGTGAACAAACTACTATATCCAAACAATTACACACTGAAATCACACGAGCTTGGCACAATGCGAGAAAACTAACAAATGATCAGTTTATAACATCTGATTGTGTGACTGTCACAAATAGCTCCACGAAATCGCTGTTGTTTACTCATCAATCCTGGGCCTCGTTTGAAAACTTGAGTCTGAATCTGTATAAATACATATCATGACTCTCTCAAACGAGGCCAACTGGAAAATTATCAGATCATTGAAACTTCTAATGGATTATTTTAACCATTTAAAGTCATAACTAGAAAATACAATTCTAGAAAATACAATTGTAAGAGTGTTATAGTATTGGTCCCCGGTCTCATCAAATCGACTGAATACGACAGAATCGATCAATCATGTTATATACTATAGGTTTTTGACTTCTCAATCTGTGATGAGAACTTGATATGACATAACGTTACAACACTGTTATAGGTGAAGTACCTTTTGGAGTTTTTTTTAAAAAAATACATGTACCTTGCATATATCATAAAAGTTGCACCGCCGAAGTACACAAAGAAGTAGAGGAGTAAATGTCCTTAAAACCGGAATCCTATCTGAAATTCTGCTGACACGCGAAACACTGATGAAAAAGAATCTGAAAACATTTGACAACTGTGGGTGCTACATTGGCATATCGTAGTTGGTCTTTAAATTTTATATCTAGAAATCTGAAGTCGCCTTCGCTTGCTCATGATGTAATACATCTTATGTCCTGGTACTGGCGGTCCGGATAATAGCGAGCAAAGAGTATCTTAAAATGTGAGCAGTTGTTTCTAGTCAAGAATATCTTGGACACTTCACAATAAAACCATACAAATAGGGATATCATTAGAACCAGCTCTACGAGCTGGTTCTAACGATAGTCCATATTCGTATGGTTTTATTGAAAAATTGTGAAATTTGTTTTCGAGAAATGTGAAATTTAATTTATTTTTAAAAACACTGTGTTAGGTAAAGGGTTAACCCGTAAAGCCGCAGATTATTTTTACCATAGTTACAACCTTATACGAGTTTGCACTGCTGCGAATGACTTGAAAGTGTTTCTACGTCATTGTTGGCTATTTTTTGTAAAGTAATATAAAGATGGCTGTTTGTGGCTGTATGGGGACAAATTCCCATTTGTGAAGCCTAATTTGTGAACGTGATGTACGGAATTGTCATATTGAATCAATCTAGTTTTTGTCGGGTTTCCTGCCACAAAATAGTACGGTATTTCAACTTTTAGAAATATATCACAACCTATGTCGAGCCATCGACATCAGGTTTGCAACACGTGGAGTCTTCTGTGACATCTCGATATTGTTTGATCGAGTTTGGCACAAAGGAGTTATTTTTAAATCGAAGCAATATGGAATTAATGGACCCCTTCTAGCTTGGTTTACAGATTATCTTTCTGAAGGAAAACAACGCGTCCTTTTAAATGGCTCATATTCCGCATATCTTGATGTTGAGGCTGGAGTCCCACAGGGGTCAGTTCTCGGTCTGTTTCTATTTCTAATATATATCAACGTCATAGGGGATAACCATCAATCGTTAGCTAGACTTTTTGTCGATGATACTTGCTTAACCCAGAGTGGAAACAATTCATCTACACTACAAAGTGTAATAAATAGCGATATAAATCAAATTATACAATGGTCGAAACAGTGGCTTGTCGATTTTAACCCAGCCAAAACCAAAATAATGTTATTTACACTGAATAATGACTTCCGAAAACCGAACACATTTTTTGATGGTACCCCCCTGCATTATAATGACGAGCATAAGCACCTGCGTTTGATTGTACAGTCAAATCTATCATGGGACAAACATATAGATGACATATGCAAACGTTCATATGTGAAACTATCGCAACTCCGAAAACTAAAATATATTATCCATAGGAAAACACTTGAGAAAATGTATCTCTCATTTATACTCCCGGTCACTGAATACGCTAGTCCTGTATGGGACTGTGCCAGTGCTAATCAGCTAAAGAAAATAGTTGATATACACTACGATGCCGCCCGTATTGTTACAGGACTCACCCGATCAGTTTAAAAAAACCGTTTACTCCTGGAAGTAGGATGGAAGAATCTTGATGAAAGACGTTATGTCCACAAAATGAGTTTATTTTATAAGATTGTCAAAGGTCAAGCCCCGTCTTACCTAACGAATTTATTGCCATCCACTTTTAATCAAATTACGTCACATAACCTGCGAAACGCTTCGAATTTCATACCATTTGCAGCGCGTACGGAACTGTTGAAACGCTCTTTTTTACCATCTTGTATTAATATTTGGAACTCGTATGATGAGCAAACCAGAAATGCTCAGACACTTCAGATTTTCAAATCATTGATAAGCCCTCAATTTTCCAAACCTCCTGAATACTTTAATGCAGGAAAACTGAAAATAAACAAGAAATGGATGTAGTGATTTAAATGGGCACAAATACCAAAATCATATTTCTGACACCCCGAACTGTACATGTGGTAATTACATCGAGGACTCCGAGCACTACTTTATGAAGTGTAACCAAAAACCTTGTCATTAGAAATGAACTTTTAAACAGATTGAATAAATACGAAATCTCACATGTTGATGAATTGTTATTTGGTTTACCCTATCTGCCCGTTTCTGATAACGAAACAATTTTTAAAGCCGAGCATATATTTTTCTCAGAGATTCTAAACGTTTCAACTGTTAGCTCAAGGAATTTGAGACTGAAAAGAACGAAACTTTATTATTATTTTTATTATTATTATTATTATTATTATTATTATTATTATTGTTGTTGTTACTGCTATTATTTCCGACACAAAGTGACCCTGGCTGTCGAAGTGTTATTATTATTATTTTGTTATTATTATTATTATTATTATTATTATTATTATTATTATTATTATTATTATTATTATTATTATTGTTACTATTACTATTAATGGTATGTTCGAATGTAGAAGGCAAAAAAAGAGTGGTGATCCGGAAGTCTGGAGCTGATACTCAGGTTAGGCATGGAGTTCAGTATTCAGAATTCAGTACTTGTCGCCCCCTCCCCCTCTCTCTCTCTCTCCCTCCATCTCTCACTCACACACTCACTCACTCTCTCTCTCTTTCCTTTTTCTCGCTGTTTATCACTATCTTTCTTTTTTCTCACACCTCTTAGATTATTTACGTATATTTATATAATCTTCAACATTGTTTGTGCATATTTTACTTTTATTACTGTTTTTGCCGCACTAGTTTATATTTATGTTATTTGAAACGGAAAGGAGGTATTACTAAGTGTTAAGCACTTGTCCTCCGATCCGATTTGCTGTAAGAGAATTTGCAAATAAAATATGTTTAAACTAAACTAGTTTTGACTTGTGCTGTGTTGCCATGATTGTGGTGGCATTGCTGCCAAGATTTTATTCCATTTCAAACATATCATCTTTGTCTGAGCGACTTCAGTCTACATCTACGTAGCTCAGAATAACCAGTATCAGAACCATGGTATATTTTAATTGTTAGATTAACTCGAGGACAGTCACGATGACTTTCACACCTCTCACTTAAGTGTATCAATCCTTACAACTTTTTGTATTTTTTGACATTTTCCAAAACGTCTGTGCTTATTAGTCAAGTGTGGATGATGAATTAATACAAGATGGCTCCCACATCCTTATGTAAAAAATGTAAACACACTTCGAACTCGGCGTTTTTCTATCATACATTCAGTGCCTCTTGTTACAAAATAGCGTTTTGACCATTGGACAAGAGCACCGCCTAGCGTTGCATAATACGCCCAGTAGGCTTTTTCGAATTGTACATAACTTCTGTTTTTATCAATGGATCAACCAGTAACATCTGACAGAACCCCAATTCGAACTCAACTAGTATTTTAGTATGACTGAGACACACACCAAGATTGGTGCTGATCGACAAATCCAAACTCAAGTTATCCTTCAAAAACTAAAATGTTGACAAAAATGTGAAATTTCTAAAGTCGAAAAGAGGCATAACTCTGGAAAGAATACTCCGACCGAAATTACAATTACAGGTGCATAGGTTCCAATGATGGTGAACATGCACCAAGTTTCGAAAGCATCGGTACAAAAACCTTTGAGAAACCCGTACAACATTCAGTCTTATGCGGCAGTTTATTTCAAGTCGAAAAGCAGCATAACTCTGGCAAAAATAGTCCGACCATAACTGTAATCGCAGGTGCACAGGTTCACATGGTGGTAAAAATGCATACCAAGTTTCGAAAGAATTAGTCTGTAAACCAAAGAATAAGTCTTTGACACATGTGATAGACCTTCGTTATCCCCAAACATGCTCAACTCTCTGAACACAGATGTCGAAAAATCTCAATTACAACCTGCAATTTTCCCCATAGTGCAATATGGAATTTAACAACTTCCTTCTTGTTTGACAGAGGTCATTGAGCCCGTTAATTCAAAAGGAATTTGTTAAACTCTTAGTTGCATTATAGAGAAAAAATGTTCTGCTTCACATTTTTGGTATTCTGACATCAATGTACAAAGGGTTAACTTTAACTCTTGATCTAACACCGAATTGCAGACCACGCTTGCATTTTTCTCTTGGATAACTAAAAAAATACCATTTATTTGCAAAACTTTGCCCATTACCACATCATTGGAACGAGAAGTCGAAAAGGGGCATCTATAATCGCACATGCACGGGTTTCAATGGCAGTGAACATGCATACCAAGTTTGGAAGCGAATGGCCATTGATCAGGCGAGAAAATCTCCTGTCAAAAAAAACCGGACGGAAGGACGGACGTTGGACGACGGACGGATAACCCATTTACATAATACGACCGTTTTTTTCAAACGGGCGTATTAAAACAAATTCGTTTAAGATTGCAAAATGGTCCTGAGTACTGTTACTCTCCGACAATTTATTGCTATGAAAGTTTCTGTTACAAACAAGTTGGGAAGTTCTCAATAAACTTCTCTAAGAAACTACACACACATTGACCGAATATTTCATAAATATTATTAAATACCACAGGATTTCAAAATTGGCGGAGAGAAGATCAATTGTTTACAATATGTCACCTGGAGCAAATAAGGCAAATTACCAGATCTTTGAAAATGCTAATGATTAATTTTAGCCCGTTTGAAGTCATAACTAGAAAATAAAATTCTAGAAAATACAATTGTAAACGTTTTATAGTATTGGTCCCTGGTGACACAATATGTGGGAGGAGTTACTGTTCGTGTTTCGAGTGTGTGTGTGTGCGAATATGTGCGAATATCGTAATATTGCCACGACAAATTAGCAACTGAATTAAATAACAAGCGAAAAGTTTGTTTGTCGCCAGGTATGTAGACTAAACTTCTAAGTTAGTTTGTTATACACCGAAAGAAAAAGTATATGTAAAGAATACAATAGTAGATATTTTTATTATACGCTAAACGATAGATTATCGAAAAAATTGCGGAAAGATAGAAATCGTATCCCCCACTTTGAAGATATAGTAATTTTCACTTTCGAGGTATCAATCAAAATTGCGGCTTTCAAAGCATCACTTCAAGTTGAATACCAGTCAAATTATCACTGGAAATGATATGAATTTGTTCTAAAAACATATAATGGAAAGAATCGAGTGTTTTTAAGTGGATATCGATCATTTATTTCCAGCAATAATTCAGCACGTATTCATCTTGAATTGATGCATGAAGCCCGCCAGATGAATCAGATCGCAAGACGCTACCTGTTCGGAGTATCATCGATCAAATCATTTCCGTGTATCACTGACCATCAGCTGTTTACTTTCACGCATCAATTCAAGGATGAAACGAGTGGAATTATCGATAGGAATGATCCTATTCTTATAAAAAGCGTACAATAAAAAGAAAATCTAGTATTTTTGAGTGGATACCGAAAATTATCTCACTAGTGATCGACACAAATGGTTATTTAAACATGTGTCGCGGTCTCTCATAAGATAATTTTCGGTATCCACTCAAAAGTACAAGATATCCTCTATGTATTATTGTGAATAGAAATGAAAAAAGTTTTCATATCTCTGCATTTTCGGGATATACCTTTACCCTTTAAACCAAGTCCAGGTTAATATTATTATTTTAAATATTATGTTTTTTTCCATTTTTTAAAAAAACAAATCAACAAAATCATTTCACGTAGCCCCTCATTGGTACGAAATTGACCAGACTGTTCTTATATTCTAGAATAGTCGAGATAAAGTTTGTTTCTGTCCACAATTTTATGGTCTCTAGGTTCCTTCTGAGGTGTGTGTATGTGTGTGTGTGTGTGTGGGGGGGGGGGGGGGGGTCACCCTTTCAAGCCTTTATCTAATATGAAAAGCAGACGACACAAGATTGTCAAAAAGAATAAACGAATAACTAAATATTTTCGGGTGTTTTTTGCCTTTAAAACAGAGCGTATCACCCTTCACAGGAACGATTCCAATGAACGCCTTCCAATAAAAGGTCGTAAGCTTTATTTTTAGACAAAAATTTAAAAAAATAATAAAACTTGAATGTCGATTGTTATGAATACCGACGATCTGTTTTGACCGTTACTTTATGAAAGGGGTTGGCTCGTTAATTTTTGAAAAATTGTCTAAATGCCATATTCCTGAAGCGTATCTGACAAATGGAGATTATTTTTAGCGTGAACGGCCCTTATTGAAAGAAAAAAGTCCGAGGATCTTCAAATTTTTGAAACAGTACTGGAGTCCAATATGTTCTCTACTCAAGGGATTATTGTTATTTCTCAGAAAAGGCGGATGCAGTGTTATCATTAATAGAGGAGGATTCGTTCAGTTTCACGGAAAAGGGTGAACCATCTTGATTCTGACTTCATCACTTGTACAGATCATGCTAGTTTACTGTAACTTACTATTTTACAGATGTGGTCCATCTATCAGTTTTGAAGTCCTGTGAGGGCCGTTTGTGATTGTGATTTCTCAATATTCACACAGGTTTGTTTTGTACACAACCACATGAGGGCTCATTGTTTTGATATTTAAATTCTTACGTACTTTTATGATATATTGACTCATCTTTGGCTGTTTTTTTCAATTGAATTTTCAAATAGAAAAATATCTGTAATACCAAAGTCCTAAAATCGTACCAGTCACCATGGATAGACAGATATACGTCTTTTGGTTCTTAACCCTTTGCCCAACGTTACGTCAAAACCGGCCAGCGCTATTCTCAAAAATCGCCAATTAATTTTCATTATTTTTTTCATATTTTGTCTCAAAACATAGGTTATAACCCCTCATTGGAACGAGCTCGTCGAGCTCGTTCCAATGAGGGGTTATAACCTATGTTTTTAAGACAAAAATGGAAACAAATAGTTATTCAAGAATTTCTTTTGCAAGTGTCGTCTGCGTTTCATGCTAGGCAATGAGTTAATAGCTTCGAACATAGAGGAAATGTTCTTTCTCTGGGAAATGCCATATCGATCAAACGTTATAAACCAAGACACCAGAATGGGGAGACGTTCAATTCATCTCTCAATGGGATATTTTCATCTCTCATCTCTTACTTTGGTGAAAAAAACTCTGAAGACGTTGTTTATAATGGATATACCGATAATGTATATCAAAAGTATCAATTTATATATTCTGTGCGTTCAAATCACAGAATACATCAACCAAATATTCCTTTTTCTCCCAATGGTTTCGTTTGATCAATTGAAAATGATTACTGATTTTGTCAGTTGATGTAAAGAGTAAAAAATAGGTTTTTTAATGCGAGAACGAAGGTTTCCCCGTTGCGTGTCTACGTTTTGTTATCCTTGATTGTCTTGAGTTGATTGTTTTCTTGAATAATGTTTTTGGTCGGAGTGTGAATGCGGGAAGTGTGTGTTAGAGAATGCTGCATTTCATACAAAACTTAACACGCACATCTCACATTCATACTCCGACAAAACGTCAGATAATTCAATTCAGTTGTTATAATTCAATTCGAGTGTTTTACACGTATAATGTACCCTTACGCGGCCGAAACTACCACCATTTATATCATTGCAGTCATATCAACTTTTGCGCACTCAAGAGGTTTATTATTTGCAGAATAGGCTAATGCGCTCGGTCTCGAACACTCATGAGAAAATACTTGTGTGGACAACCAACGTCAGTACTAACTGACAACCCATCTTGTGAAATTACTGTTTAGTTGATTCGTTGGACACGCCCATATTTTAGTTGACAAATGAGCGGGACAAAGCAAAAACGCTCATACGATAGGAACATTATTCATCGAGTATGAAAAACACAGAACGGCCAACCACATGCAAGTAAATCGGAGATCATTGAAGAAAATTAAATTGTTTCGATGTGATGAAGTGCCGCAATTTTTACGATTTTTATTCTCTTAACACTTACGCTTCCGAACTACTGTCACCTATTTTATGATGATTATCTATACGTTCTCGTTTGCGCAGATCAAACCTACCGTCTGAAGAATTGTTAGAAAGGGCTCAGAGAGGCCTTTCCAACAATTAATCAGATGATAGACTTTCAAGTATGTCATAAATTTTATTAAACTTCCTCGCATACATGCAGGCGCACATGGGGTTCTCCATATATGGCTAAAATGGGCGTGACATCAAAAGGGTAAATTTAGATGTTTCATTACTTGTACACGACAACAGGGCACCACAGCTACCACTGTTAACCCTTTACCTAACATGAAAAGCAGACGACACTTGCAAAAAAAAATTCTTGAATGACTAATTTTTTTCATTTTTTGTCTCAAAAACATAGGTTATGACCCCTCGTTGGAACGAGCTCGACGAGCTCGTTCCAACGAGGGGTCATAACCTATGTTTTTGAGACAAAAAATGAAAATATTTTGAAAATTAATTGGCGATTTTTGAGAATAGCGCTGGCCGGTTTTGGCCGTTACGTTGGGTAAAGGGTTAACTATTACTGAAACGGTGTGTGAATCATCCTGTAACCGTTTGACCGCTTATTTATAACTGTCCTTTTACCGGCTACCCGTCCGATAAACTTAAACAGAGAATATCCATATGCTATGATACTAAACTACGATAATGCAGTAAGGTGCTTAGATGGAAATAGGAGAGCCTGATGCCCGCTTAAACAGCTTAGTTATAGCCGTCCTTTTACCGACTACCCGTCCGATACACTGGAACAAAGAATATGCAAATGCTATGATGTTAAACTACGATAATGCAGTAAAGACCTAGATTTCAATGGGAGAGCCTAATCCGCGCCATCGACGCTGTGTCAGTGGACAAGACATTTAATCCCAATTGCCAACGTCGTGACACGGTGGTACTGTCTACCAAGGCGTATAGTTTCTTCAACCGCTGATAACATTGCTTGTTCTGGGTTAGTAATCTTTAGAGTCCGAAAGTTTCTCGCCGCTGATCGGTGGTTCTCTCCAGGTACTCCTGCTTCCTCCACACGCAAAACAATCCGACATGATATAATCTTTGTTGCTGAAAGTTTCGTTAAACTCCAATAAACAAACAGACAAACCAAATGGAACTCTGAAAATGCTGAATCACTTAATTTCAGAGGCAGCAGAAGAAGTGGAGGAACACAAATTTACAATGCTACCATTGTTCAACCCAGTGTGAGAAAGGTTACAATCGTATATCCGCAAATGTACCATGACTCGCTATAGCCTCTCGTTTAGATGGATATGCCGCTGTGTGGTCATTGTCCTGTCCGTTTCTTCTACTTCAGCCATCTTCCATTCCGAAGGCCAGCCTTCGGGTGAGAAGATAGTTAAAGTAGAAGAAACGGACCGAAGCGACCGAAAGTGTGATTCTTTGGCTGAATATTGTTTTGATTTGCAAATCATTTTACATGAATGCCTTTATATTGACACGTGTGCATGCTTCCACGTTAACTCATTGTGCAACTGCGAAACATATCTGTGGAAAAAAGTGGAGGGGCACGTGCCCCCTGTGCCCTCCCTGGCTCCGCCGCCTCTGCTTAATTTTACATACTATGCTTCGCCAGAAATCAGAGAGAAGTTCTCTTTTTGAAATTTCCAATAAGTTCCATGGAATCACGAAAGGACGCTTTGCAAAATGGAAATTGTTTGCAATAATGGATTCAGACAATGAGAAAAAAGCAGAATGCAACTTGTAAATCTTGCCTAAATACTAAAGCCTGACAAAGTGTAAATTATGCAAATCTCTCACAAAATATTCCGGTCTGATAATCAGGCCAGACTTTTTTATGTGAGATTTGTAAAAAATGCATTTTTCGTGTTTCCCGTTGTTGAATTCTCTAATGCATAATACATTTCCACTCGTCTGTCGTGTTCTTTTAACCGATAACAAAAATCGTAACCCGAAAAAATTGTTTCCTTCCTGGTACAGATCAATCAATTAATCGTCTTAAAACTACTAATAACAGTGACAAAGTTATGAGCAGATTGACTCCAAGCTTTTGGTTCATATTGATTACTACCGTGTTGGATGAATTGTCTGCTTGACTTTGCAAACCTGATGTCTAATGTTATTTTCTAGATGCCCAGTCGGCATGTTATGTCTTTGTAGTTTTTAGGCCACACAAAATAAATTAATTGATTCTCGGGAATTTTTTTTCAAATCGGTGAGGGAGAGAGGGTTTTATTTTTAAGTTTTATTTTTCATTTGCAAAAAGTGAGCAAACATGGGGGTTTGGGCTGTCTTTTTACTCACAGAAATATAGAAAGTGCATATTTATACAAATAAATTAATTTTTAATTTGAAAAATAAAACATTCCTTTAAAAACAAACTGTAGGTACTGCAATTCAAAGGCTTCATATTCTTTCGATGCTCTTCATATTATCTTTGAAGTAAAAGTATTTAATCTATGGGGATTTGCCTCGTTATAATTTATGGGAGAGTACCTGTAGGCACTCTACCATAAATTGTAACAAGGCAAACATATTGGAGACGCAATATGAATCACTCAAAAAATGTAAAAAGTTTCGTGTCTCCCTGAGTTTGTACTTATATTGGAAGACACTGAAAGGCAAAAACAAATGTTCAATGTGGGGGGTTCAAATTCAATGAGGGATTGCCTGAAAATCAAAACACCTTTTTTAGCCTTGGTCTTGTTTTTCCAGGATTTTTAAGCTGGTAGACATAGACGACTATTCATACTGTACACTTAACAAACTTGTGGTAGTGTTTCAGTTTTGTTGTTTCGAACATATGTGTATTAAAACAGCCCTCAATCCCAGAAAATGTGTAAAATGTATTTCCAAACCTCATGACACAATTTTTCATCCCATTAATTGAAATGTAATTTTTCTACCCGGCCATTATAAATATAAACTCTGTAGATCGAAGGCCAGAAAACCGACTACTATGAATTTGAAAAAAGGCCAAAATGGAAAGCGTTTATTTCGAAATGGGCCTGCTGTACTGTGATATATGGCATGACACATGGATGCCGAGAACGGAGATGCGGTCTTAATTACCCCTTGCTTTCACAAATTTCCCAAAAGTTTCGAAAGAATGATACATTTAGAGACCATAAAAGAACCGATTTGTTAAAATGTGAGGTGTTCTATATGCTTGTCAATTGGTAAGCTGAATATGAAAATTGACATTCTGAGAAAGTAGAGACTCAAGTGTCTGGGTATTGAGACGCAATCTGAAACATCGGAGAAGATATCAATGAAATCAATAATACATTCTATTATGCACTGTTAGGTTGATAATTAACTTTGTTCCAGCGTTGAAGTTCTGTGAACTTCTCGCAAATTAGTGCGGGAAAGTTTCACCTAAAATAAAAATGCAAGTTTAAGATTGTTATACGTGAATTAATCCGAGGCGGCGGAACCAGGGGGGGGGGGGGGGGGGCGCAACTTTTTCCACCGACAGGTTGCGTGGTTACACCATGAGTTAAAATGGGCGCCTGCAAACGTGCTAATATACAGGCATTCCTGTAATATATTACTTGCAAATCCAAATAACATTTGGTCAATAAATCCCACCTTCGGTCCATTTCTTCTACTTCGACCCTCTTCCAACCCGAAGGCTAGCCACTATAGGGTGTCACGGTACATTTACCGATATTCGATTGTAACTATTCCTCCCATTAGGCTGAACCACGGTAGCCTTGAAAATTTGTGCCCCACCACTTTTATCGTGTGTCCGCCGCCTCTGGGATTAATCAAGGCCTGAAGCAGTCAACCCGATTCCTATTTTATTTATTGTTTGTTCTTTTCGCGCATTTCGTCTTTGTTTTTGACAAACGGATGCACATCTGTTAAAAAACAATGTCAAACCCTATCCGAACCTATTCTTCGTGTGTAAATGGTATCCAACAGTCACTATATGCACGTTTTTTACACTATCTGTACAACTTAACAGTGGTTTATTTGTGAAAAAAATTGAAATTGAAATTGTTCACAACACGTCTATGATATAATCTTTTTGTTCGTGTAAAAACTAAGACTCAAGACTTGTAAATAATTTGTTGAATTTGTATTTTCGTTCAAAAAATTTGAAAAGTGGTTTTGTGAATAGCATTGACGTATTAGTCTTTCGTAAGGTAAAGGGTTGAAAGCTGCTTCCCAAATCACTTTGTCTTTACCAATGAAAGTTCAAAATACATGTCTTATGAAGATTCTCAGTGTCAGAACCTCGGGGAGGGGAACAGTGTTTGTCTGCTGGGGCAAACAAGTCATGGGGTGGGGGTCTTTTGAAGTGTGGAAAATGGGTATAAACGACTGGATAAATTTGGCTTTATATGGGTGTTGTGGTCATTGTACAATCATAGATACTGAAAGTGGCCTTAACCTCCAACAGATAAACACAAAAAACACCAAATAAATTGCAGATTACGCAAAAAGTCTTATGTGTGTGACACAGAAGTTAATGGATAGTCAACGAGAGCTCAGAGCAATCCCACGCGAGGCATGCATTTTCTTGGCCAGTTCTGGCAAAAATTTCCTATTGATTGAACACTGACCAACACTGCAAGTAGAATAAAACTAATTAAACGGTGGATGATGAGAAGATATAGATCTGTCGATATGCCGTGTTTGGTGCGGTAAATTTGATTAAAAGAGGACAATCAGAGTGTGTCAATTAATAACTCTACTTGTATTTACTGAGAATCTTAATTATAATGAACGGGCGATACGTGATCGAAAATACAGTCGGTAGTATTTGCTAACAGCGGTCAATACCAGAGTAGTTTCGCCGCCACATAAAGACATTACTTATTGTGAAGAGCGAGAACTCGTGAGTGGGCCTATGTTGGTGGTAAATGTCTATGGTGGGAGAATGCCTTTATAATGCGAGAAAATAATTGAGGGAATACTGAAAAATGATATTTTGGCAGAAGTAATATTACGTATTCTGGAAGCAAGTCAGCCATGATGGGTTGCCTACTAAACTATTAAGTCCGCATCTCGAAAACTCCATTTACGTGGAGCACAGTAGAAATGAGCAATGGGACGTTGGCATCAGAGCATAGAATTTTCAACGCCAAGCAAATTCATGAAATTCCATTGACAATATTTCCAGCTGAGTAACATCTTTACGTGTCTTCGTCAATAACGATACAGATGGGATGTTGCAAGGTATAAATCAACACCATCAAAGTGACGAATTCGCTTTCTCGTATATGCCTTTACTCAACGTAACGATCAAAACCGCCCAGCGCTATTCTCAAAAATCGCCAAATAATTTTCATTATGTTTTCATTTTTAGTCTCAAAAACATAGGTTATGACCCCTCTTTGGAACGAGCTCATCGAGCTCGTTCCAATGAGGGGTCATAACCTATGTTTTTGAGACAAAAAAATGAAAAAAATTAGTTGTTCAAGAATTCTTTTTTGCAAGTGTCGTCTGCTTTTCATGTTAGGTAAAGGGTTAAACAGACTCTAATGCACGCATTGCAATGCTGTGATCATAAAAGTGAATAGTAAATTTTGACCGGATCGCAATCGCAGCAGAGTAATATTTCGTTAGTATTGAACGAAATACACTACTATTACTTCTTTCTCGTACGTTAAAACTTCTTCCAATATTAGATGAACTTTACCATATTTAAAAATTAGGGCCATGTCAACAATCGCGCATGCCAGATTAATTCTAAAGGCCGTTTACTGCACGCATGCGTATTTCAAGTTCGAAGTCCTGTTAGCATTTGATAACCCCCCCCCCCCAACCCCCAACCCCCTAAAAACAAAATAAAACAATTTATAAAGAAGCTCTTCGAAAGTTATCTATTCCATCCACCTGTCGAGTACTGGGTGAGACAAATGTGTGTAAGACGTGTATAGGCGTATTGAAAATCCCATTTTATCCGAAAAACAGACTTAAACTATTCTGTATTAAGGAGATGCTCGTCACAATCCGAGATGTCAGAAAAAAGAGAGTGGATGAGTTTTTCATCGATTGTACGAAGAATCCCGATCAACAAATGCCACCATATATAATGTTTTGTCTTCTGAACTTGTGACGAACACTTGAAGTGAAAAACAGCTGATATGATATCACGTCACTCCACTACAGTTGATAAATTACCGTTGGGAATTTTGAAATATATTTTGCAAAAGATTGCAAAATGACGAAGAGGTAAATACCCTTTATGCCAGAATATAATGTGGAGCTCCGCAGTGGGTTACACAAAAGAATCTAATACAAGACCATTCAAAATATCGTTTGCCTTTTATCAAAACACAGTTTATGGTGTTTATGAGGTTGCGTTTGTCAGATTCAATCTAATGAAAGGTTAATTAAACATATACCTTAATCTTTTTTTTTTTATAAATGAGACTGTTTCCCCTTCCGTTCTCTAATTGTTCCTTATACATTCCGATAATTTTGTAGTTATGGTGTCCAACTTCGGATTATAGGTAATTTTGTCCAATGAGTAACATAGCTTTCGATCCCAAACAAACACGCTATAATGAGATTTGGAGTAATTTGTTGTCTTTTTTTGCGTTCGGCGGGAATTTCCGTTTGTACAGACATTAACGATGCCACACTATTCTGGTTACTCCCCATCATACCTGTTTACTTCCCACCGGTAGCATGAACAAAACGCGGCGATTGCTGTGTTCATCGCCTTTATATCGCCAGCAATGCTGTGCAGTTCAGCTTCAGCTAGTTGGGAATAAATATTATGTCTGCAACTTATCTTGTAACCGTTTGATCGTGTAAATTCGCATTTGCATTGATTTATATCTTTCACTCCTTCCAGTGCAGTATTACAATCGTATAGGCACAACTGTAAACATAAATCTTGTTATTAATACTACATCTAATGTCCCCCTAAATTTCAGCAGCCGTTTGTCCTTTAATTCTGTCCTGCCAGAAAACGAGAGTCTCAGTATTTCCAAAACCGTTTCCAAAACTGTATTCCAAAATTTTACAAACACGAAATGAGTCTTGGTAATACCAACATTTCGTGTTTGTAAAATTTTGGAATACAGTTTTGGAATTTAGTGGGACATTAGATGTAGTATTACTAACAAGATTTATGTTTACAGTTATGCCTATACGATTGTAATTAGGGCCATGCGAATATTCGAATGCGATCGAATCGAATACCGAATCGAATACTGTCCACTGTTCGCGAATCGAATTTATTAGAATGATTCTCGGTAGCGCTGCCGGGAAAAATATCGTGTTTAGTCCCGAACATAACCATGCTTGCCCGTGACACCTATTCCATGTCCCGGCGACGGATATATCCGTCGCCAGCACATGAAATACGAAGTAGGAGCCACGGGCAAATCCATCGCCGCCACTGAATGTGGAGTTGCGTGAGATGGAATCCGTCTTTGAGCTGATGTGTGCCTATTTTTAAAACTCGCTTTACCCCTGCCGATATCCGGTGCATTCCGACAAAGAGAAAGATTGCAAGGAGATTTCTGATAGATATTCGGCACCGATTGCCAAATCGAAGTCGAATCGAATACTGTCGTCGAATCGAATACAGTTTCGAATACCGAATATTCACAGGTGCCCACTTGGTAATGCGCGGAACTCTCCGGACAAACACTTTTTTGTTTACAGTTCAGGTGTCGTGATCAATTTTGAAAGATCCGCTGTCATATAATAAACAATTTACTATACAACTGTGAGTTAATCTATATTGACATATTTCGTCTCGTTGACAAAACCGGCCCAGCCAGACCAAACGCGACGACTACAGGCTAATCTAGACTCTTGACCTCGGCGGAAACCAACGACCCCGGTCAGCTGACTGTTGTAATAATCGGCATTTTGACACGAAAATCTATTTGCTCAAATATTGCTCGTGTATCTTTGACGTTCGTACATTTGAGACTTCTTTTCCAGGTTTCCTTTGGAAACTATGGTGGTGAGCAGTGCTTGTTTTCTCTGGTAAACAAGTTCTGCTTTTCTGTTAAAATAGAGCCAAGTAACCAATGTCGGTAACCAAACCGTTGCACTAGTTAACCCTGTGGAAATATCGGGAAGTGGGGCGGTGTTTGTTTATGTTGGTAAACAGGTTCTACTTTACTGGTAAAATTTTCCGGTGATCAACATCAAGAACGGAAGTCATCTAAAGTGGCTAAAGACTGGCTAAACTTGATTTCATACTTATGTTGTGTTCGTGACATAAGATGATTGAAGTGACGTTTACCATTTACCTAACATAACGCCGATATACAGTCAGTGCTATTTAACACTTTGAATTCAAAAGTCCTATCCAGGGACATGATACAACATAATTTCACCAAGTAGGATGACTGCACAGTGAATATGGGGGTAAACAATCAATATTTTTAACGTGCAGCCCGAAAGCTACCATTTACGTAACATAATGTCAATATACAGTCAGTGCTTTTTAACACTTTGAACTCAAAGGTCCCACGTCCTATCCAGAGACATGATACAACATAATATCACCAAGTAGGATGACTGTCCAGTAAATATGTGGTGTAAACAATCAATATTTTCAACATGCAGCCCGATAGCTACCATTTACCTAACATAACGCTTTGAACTCAAAGGACTCACGTCCTATCCAGGGACACGGTACAACATAATTTCACCAAGTAGGAGGACTGCCCAGTGAATATGTGGGGTAAACAATCAATATTTTCAACGTGCAGTCCGAAGGCTGCACGTTGAAAATATCGAATGGTCTACCCAAGGTAATGAATATGGACTCTTCCAATTGATGTCAATGAATTGACATAGAAGACACTATCAGTGTTCCAAGGGTTCGTAAACTCATCATTGGAATTTTATTAATTTTTATAGCTTATGACCTGAGGTGTCCTGAGTTATGTTTTAGAGATAAAAGAATATGATATATGATATGATGTGATATATAATTTTTAACCAGCATACAAAAGACTAAACACAAAGTACATGAAATCTGAACATTTACAAAGTATAAATATCGTTGTCACTAGGTTACAAAACCGTCAATACTTCATTCGTATACTGGTAGGGTAAGACATAGCCAGACTGGCTGTCTTCTTGCCTTCCTATGTAGGAGAGAGAAAGAGCTGATTGCAGATCAACGTTCGTATTAATGCCTCCATTTTGTGTACATCATATGTACAGCGTCATTATCTTGGCTTCTTGTACTTACCTAATCTGAAAACTTAGATCAATGTTCACATCAATACCCTCCACTATGTGCAGCCATATCATCTTGTGTTCGTATATTTATGCAAATATTCCTTGAAAATTCCATTTGTTCTCAAACTGTGACATGGCTGCTGCAGACCATCCACGCTACATTTTGAGCACAAATTGAAACATAATACGAAATTTTTACCCAGATCAATGTACATATTGATGCATCGTGTACTCATCTGAATTTGAAAATTTAGATCAACGCTCATATTAATGCCCTCCACTATGCGCAGCCATATCACCCTGCGTTCGTGTATTTATGCAAATATTCCTTGACAATGCCACATGTAAATGTACACGACTTAATGGAATTTCCGTTTGTTCTCAATCTGTGGCATGACTACTGTAGAGCAGCCACGCTACGTTTTGATTACAAACTGAAAAATAATACAAAAATGATATCCAGATCAATGTCATATCAGTGCTTCGTGTACTTCTCCAGATTTGAAAACTTAGATCAAAGTTCATATTAATGCCCTCCACTATATGCAGTCATATTATCTTGCGTTCGTGTATTATGTAAATATTCCTTGACATATTCCTTGGAAATGTACACAATTTAATGGAATTTCCGTTTGTTCTCAAACTGTGGCGTGACTGCGGCATAGCAGCCACGCTACATTTTGGATACAAACTGAAATGTACACAATTTAATGGAATTTCTGTTTGTTCTCATACTGTGGCATGGCTGCTGCAGAGCAACTACGCTACGTTTTGAGTACAAACAGAAAAATAATACAAAAGTGATATCCAGATCAATATACATATTAATGCTTCGTGTACTTCTCCTGATTTGAAAATTTAGATCAAAATTCATATTAATGCCCTCCACTTTTTGCAGTCATATTATCTTGCGTTCGTGTATTTATGCAAATATTCCTTGACAATGTCACATGGAAATGTACACAATTTAATGGAATTTCCGTTTGTTCTCAAACTGTGGCGTGACTGCTACACAGCAGCCACGCAGCATTTTGGGAAACAAACTGAAATGCACACAATTTAAAGGAATTTCCGTTTGTTCTTAAACTGTGGCATGGTTGCTGTAGAGCAGCCACGCTACGTTTTGAGAACAAACTGAAAAATAATACAAAAGTGATATCCAGCTCAATGTACATATTAATACTTCGTGTACTTCTCTAGATTTGAAAACTTAGATCAAAGTTCATATCAATGCCCTCCACTTTTTGCAGTCATATTATTTTGCGTTCGTGTATTTATGCAAATATTCCTTGACAATGTCACATGGAAATGTACACAATTTAAAGGAATTTCCGTTTGCTCTCAAACTGTGGCATGGCTGCTACAGAGCAACCACGCTACGTTTTGAGAACAAACTGAAAAATAATAATACAAAAGTGATATCCAGAACAATGTACATATTTATGCTTCATGTACTTCTCAAGATTTGAAAACCTAGATCAAAGTTCATATTAATGCCTTTCAGTCATATTATCACGCGCTCGTGCATTTATGCTAATATTCCTTGACAATGTCACATGGAAATGTACACAATTTAATGGAATTTCCGTTTGTTCTCAAACTGTGGCATGACTGCTGCACAACAGCCACGCTACATATTGGGTACAAACTGAAAAACAATTCAAAATTGATACCCAGATCATTGTCCATATTAATGCTTCGTGCACTTCTCCAAATATTAAAATTTAGATCAAAGTTCTTATTAATGCCCCCACTATGTGCAGCCATATCATCTTGTATTCGTGTATTTATACAAATATTCCTTGGGACTGCCACATGGAAATGTACACAATTTAATGGCATTTCCGTTTGTTCTCATACTGTGGCATGGCTGCTGCAGAGCAACTACGTTACGTTTTGAGAACAAACTGAAAAATAATACAAAAGTGATAGCCAGATCAATGTACATATCAGTGCTTCGTGTACTTCTCCAGATTTGAAAATTTAGATCAAAGTTCATATTAATGCCCTCCACTTTTTGCAGTCATATTATCTTGCGTTCGTGTATTTATGTAAATATTCCTTGACAATGTCACTTGGAAATGTACACAATTTAATGGAATTTCCGTTTGTTCTCAAACTGTGGCATGACTGCTGCACAACAGCCACGCTACATTTTGGGTACAAACTGCAATGTACACAATTTAATGGGATTTCCGTTTGTTCTCACACTGTGGCATGGCTGCTGCAGAGCAGCCACGCTACATTTGAGAACAAACTGAAAAATAATACAAAAGTGATATCCAGATCAATGTACATATTTCAATGCTTCGTGGTCTTCTCTAGATTTGAAAACCTAGATCAAAGTTCATGTTAATGCCCTCCACTATATGCAGTCATATTATCTTGCGTTCGTGCATTTATGCAAATATTCCTTGACAATGTCACATGGAAATGTACACAATTTAATGGAATTATTTCCATTTGTTCTCAAACTGTGGCATGACTGCTGCACAGCAGCCACGCTACATTTTGAGTACAAACTGAAAAACAATTTAAAATTGATACCGAGATCAATGTACATATTTCAATGCTTCGTGCACTTCTCCAAATTTTAAAATGTAGATCAAAGTTCATATTAATGCTCTCCACTATGTGCAGCCATATTATCTTGCGTTCGTGTATTTATACAAATATTCCTTGCCAATGTCACTTGGAAATGTATTTATTTATTTATTTATTGGTGTTTAAGGTCACATATTTCTGCACAATGGCTAACCATGACCATGACAGTTTTACGGGTGGAGGAAGCCGGAGTACCCGGAGAGAACCACCGAGCAACGGCGAGCAACTGTCAGCTCCCCAACATACGAACTCCACACAAGCAGGGTTAGCATTGGTTGAAGACAAGTGCACCATCGACGTACAGTACGCCTTAGTACACAGCGTCACCGTGCCCCCACGTGGGCAATGGGGGTGAAGTGTCTTGCCCAAGGACACAACGCGGTTGCCGCAGGTGGGATTCGAACCGAGGGCCTCTCGGCTTGCAGCCTGCACCTCAACCAACTGAGCCACCGCGCCCCCACTTGGAAATGTACACAATTTAATGGAATTTCCGTTTGTTCTCAAACTGTGGCATGACTGCTGCACAGCAGCCACGCTACATTTTGGATACAAACTGAAATGTACACATTTTAATGGGATTTCCGTTTGTCCTCAAACTGTGGCATGGCTGCTGCAGAGCAGCCACACTACGTTTTGAGAACAAACTGAAAAATAATACAAAAGTGATATCGAGATCAATGTACATATTAATGCTTCGTGTACTTCTCTAGATTTGAAAACTTAGATCAAAGTTCATATTAATGCCTTCCACTATATGCACTCATATTATCTTGCATTCATGCAAATATTCCTTGACAATGTCACATGGAAATGTACTCAATTTAATGGTATTTCCGTTTGTTCTCAAACTGTGGCATGACTGCTGCACAGCAGCTACGCTACATTTTGAGTACAAAATGAAAAACAAGTCAAAATTGATACTCTCGGAGCAGCCATGCTGCAGTTTGATTTCACACCAAAAAAGGGAAATCCCGTGGGTCATCGTCAAGAATATTAGCGATGACTAGTCCAGTGTATATTTTAGCGCTATCCATTATGTGCAGCCTAACAAACCCGCCCTCACGTATTTATCGGTATATACCCATACCAACATGACAGAATATACACTTATCAGTGAAATTTCAGTCTTTATACTCCTGATAATCACCTGATAACTATCTACACATCTTACTTTTAACATGAACATTTCCACAACTGACATGTACTGCCGTTTTTAACATTTTGGTTACACTTTCCTTATTTGACTATCTACTTGTTCAATTTTTCCCCCATGAAACCATGTATCCCTTAACCTGAAAGAAGAATAGGTCCACTTTGTCTAATTTTATTATAATTATTATTATTATTAGTTCACTACTTTGTATTTGTTTCTAGCCCTTCCCACCTTCCCGCCTAACTCAGTGATAAATGAGAGATACATTATGAACAGTATTTAGGTTTATCAACTCGATTCTCTTTACTCACCCACTCAACTGCCATACACGCAGCAACATTCATTTCAAAAACATACACTTCAGTCTTGTCCTAAGTTACTATAACCCAAGTTACAATCGACAGCAGAGTAGAACACCTGTGTTATTATAACCCTTTGTTTCCTCCACTGTGTGTCAATTTTCAAGATGACCAGTCCAGTCTCGCTTGATAAAGTACAGAATGATGCAGACTTCGACTTTGTAACACAATTCAATCGTGAAGTTAACCGTGTTTCTGAAGATGATCCTATCACCCCCCCCCCCCCCCCTCTTACTGCCTATGTGAACACCTGCAAATACTACACTGCAGAAACGTTTTCTACATCAGTGGACATGTTTAACAAATCTTTTGCCTTACTTAACATTAACTTCAGAAGCTTAAATGCCAATTTTGATCAACTGAAAAGTCTGCTTTGTGATCTCCAAGTAAATGAAAATATATTTGACATCGTAGGTATTACTGAAACATTTAGCGTAAAAGAAAATATCTCCTACACATTAGATGGCTATCATCCGCTTGTTCTACTTTCTCACCATGCCGGTGATGATGGTAGGGGTGGGATTGGTGTCTTTATTAAAGATTCTACACCATTCAAAATAAGGAATTAATAAGCATTTTCATTCCTCATGTGTTTGAATCTCTATTCATAGAACTCAATGGAAAACACAAATCTATTGTAGGAATTATTTATCGTCCGAATAATGCTCCCAAAGCTGATCTGGACTTGTTCTTATCTCAATATTCAAATCTACTTGATCAAATCAATACTGAGAGAAAACCAACCTACCTAAGGGGAGATTTCAACTTAGATCTACTCAATTTTCACCAACACCAAAACACAGAAAAACAATCAATATTTAGAAGCCCTGTTCAGCTGAAGATTCACGCCCATGATAACCAAACCAACGAGAATAACAAGTCATTCGGCTACTATAATTGACCATATTTTTGTAATAGATTCAATTTAAATACTTCTGGAATAATCATTGCTGATGTGAGCGATCATTTCGCTACATTTTACACCGAACATTTCAAGAGCACCAACCATAATGACAATACACAACAGCCCAAGAGAATTTGTAACACACGAAATATTAATTTATTCAAACAGCTACTATATGAATCTGATTTTGGCAATGTATGCCAAGAGGACAGTGTCAACAAAGCCTATGAGAAATTTCTAGCAATTCTAATTACGGCGTTTAACCAAGCCTTTCCGTTAATAACATTAAAACCCCGAAGAAATACGTAAAAAGAGAACCATGGATGACCTAGGTCTTCTACAGTCCTCCCTAAACAAACACAAATTACTTGAAAAAAATATAGGTCCCCGACCACTGACAATATTACAAGATACAAAAACTACTGCCAAATCTTCAATCAACTTAAACGTAAACTTAAAAAGCATTATTACAGCCAGCTGATTTCAGAATTCTCCGCAAGGCAATAAATAAGTCAAAAATTCCTCCCCCACTACCATCATCGTTTATTGAAAACAATGAGGAGTACACTGCCTCCATCCATATTGCTGAGAAATTCAACAACTACTTTATCAATATTGGAAATCGTGTATCCAACAACATGGTAAGTTCCACACATCGATTCTCTGATTACCTAAATAACAGCGTATCACCTGCAACCCATGACGAAGTTATATCCGCCGAAAAATGTCTTCCTAGGAAAACCTCTGCTGGTCAGGACAATATATCTCCGAAACTACTAAAAGACATTATACATGAAATTATTGTTCCTTCAACTCATATTATAAATACCTCATTTTCAACTGAAATTGTACCATCAAAAATGAAAATCGCGAAAGTAATACCAATTTTTATATCCGGGGATAAACAGTCTTTCGACAATTATCGTCCAATAAGTATTCTTCCTTCCTTTTCTAAAATCTTAGAGAAGGTAATGCATAAAAGGTTATCATATTTCTTAGATGCACACGGCGTTATTTATAACTATCAGTTTGGATTCAAAAGGGGTCACTCAACATTTCACCCAATAATTCATCTTATTAACCATGTTTCCATAATGAATAACAAAACAAATAAAGACTGCACACTATCCGTGTTTTTAGATGTTTCCAAAGAATTCGACACTATTGATCATGAAATACTGGCTCGAAAACTTGAACACTATGGTATAAGAGGTGTAGCTAATTCTTGCTTTCTAAACTATCTCTCCGAAAGATCCCAATATATTCCATTCACTTGTGAATCGTCGGAGTTACTCAATGTCACTACAGGTGTACCCCAGGGCTCTGTACTCGGTCCTCTTTTGTTGTCCTATATATCAATGACATTAGTGAATCAACTGACATGCGTATTCTATCCTTTGCGGATGACACATCAGCTCATGCATCTGGGAACGACCTTGACCTCCTTACGGAGAAGGTAAATAATGAATTATCAAAAATCAACCGCTGGTGTTCTGCGAACAGGTTATCTTTAAATGCTAACAAAACTAAAGTCATACTTCTCCATCCCCAAAATGACAACTACAATTACGATAACGTATAAACCCACATTACATTGAATAATTCAGATTTAATAATAGCAGGTAACAATCGTGACCACAAATTCATAAAATTTCTAGGAATCAACATGGATGAGAACCATAAATTTTATCACCATGTATCTACACTCTGTACAAAAATATCCAGAGCAATTTACATCTTGAATAGAGCCAAGAATTTTTTACCGCCCGAGACATTACGTCTACTCTATTTCACTTTAATTCAAAGCCACTTAATTTATGATATTCAAATATGGGGCAACGCAACGGCTACCAAACAAATTTTAAACGTACAAAAGAAAGCTGTACGCATCATAGCGAACAAAAAGTTCAACTCACATACGGACCCGCTGTTCAAACGTTTAAAAATTCTTAAATTTAATGATCTGTTCAAATTACATTCACTTTTATTTATGCACGACTGGTCACAGAACAATCCCTCCGTCAGTTTTGATGATACGTTTCCAGTGTCCTGGAATCCTTCGGGCATGACTACGAGGCGGTTGATGTGGAAGCATAAACACCCATAAACCTCGTACTCAGTTCTCAGCCGCACTTCCATATTTTTCGTTTCCTAAACTGTGGAATGACCATGATACAACGATAAAAACCCTTACCCGAACATCTTTTAAAAAATATTAACTGAACAATATCTGAATACATATATCGCCAATATTAGCTGTTCAAACCCAAGATGTCCCGACTGCTTCGGCCAGTTACGACTCTCGGTGTCGTTATCATATTCTCTTTTCTCCCAGCAAGCTGATAACCAGATTTGTACTGTCACTTATGGTCATTTACTTCACTCCTTTAGCGTGCGATTATTATATTGGTTTACCAGCGGACGTTTATTTACTTCATCCATTCAGAAATACGATTAAAACACGGTTAATCCTCAATCCACAGACCTTAATAACCAGAGTCAGAACATCTGGAAATTTGATCCACAACGAGGAACTAATAATCCATACATATCAATACAATATTAACATAAAAACAATGCTACTGTCAATACTTACCTTACTTGAGTCCATCATTTGCCGTTTTGCTGTTTAGTTTTTATTTTTATTGTCTAGGGGATGACAGGAAGACAGTCATAAGGCTATGTCATTCCCCACCGTATACATTTGTACATCTACCTTTGTTTTTTGTAACCTTGTTCCTTTCCTTTGTATATGTATGCTGTGAAATAAATATCGAAATGAAGAGCATTGAGATGTAGAAGAGGAAAATAGAGTGAAATAGAAAGAGGAAGGGGGTAGAAAAAATGAAGAAGTTCTAATGCAACATAGTAAATTCCCATTATCTTCTTTTAAGAATAGCTCGACTAAATCATGTGTTGGTGGTGCGTGTGGTGGTTGGAGCCCAGTTCAGCTAGGCACATGATACAGACTTCACCATTCCTTGAATATATATGTATGCAGAGTGAGAGACAAATTGCTCAAAATAAGATCAGAAGAATATGAACAAGTTTAGTAATTTAAGAAATATGTTTGAAAGTATTATCTAATGGTCGTGTTAGGTGAAGGATTAAACAACAACAAATAAATAAATGCATTTATCAGTGGACACTCCACTTTATGGGTGCTTCATCTGTAATCCACTTTTCACTTGCTATACTTAATTTCTACCTTTTTCTCTGCAAAGGACTTACGTCATGTAATATTTCTCTATCAGACTATGCGTACGAACAATTTATCTCTGAGAACTTCACATACCGCCCTTCACTTTTTAGCGGGCACATCTACGCCATTTTGGTGAAGGATTAATCTCCGTAAAGATCTCTACGATAATTCGTTCCTATTTAAGCGTAAATTCACACATGGACGATCTAAACGCGTAAATGGTTCTGAATCAAATATATCCATCAAAATAATGGGATGTGGGAGTTGAAGACGAATTTCGCAATGTTGTGTGATTGAATTCAATTTCTAATGTACAGAAGAAAAAGGACAATGAACATGCACGAAAGCTCTTTTATTGATGGATTTGTGCGCCTCATTAGAACAGCCCCCATACCAAACTGTCGAGAAGGGATTCGGTATCGAACAAGTTGTTCAGGCGTTCCACACATTAACTGGTACATTAACTTGCCTGGAAATTAACACTTGATTCGCCAACTATTCAAAATCATCGCGTCTCTTCGCCTGCTAGTTGCCTTTGGTCAAGTGTCGTCTGCATGCTCTGGATACCTGACTGCAACCATCTATTTAGTTGGTTCACCTTTTTCGTCACCGTCACCCGAACTGTCAGTCTCGGGATACCTGCAATACAGCATCGAAGGCGAAAAGATCCCGTTACTCTCGTGAAGGATACGCGAAACGAAATTCACTCGAAAAATCGATCGGTTAAACAAAATCTACCGACACCCGAATTTCCAGATAGAAAATCTGTCCAAGTACAGTACAGTCACCGTGGATTGATCGTACTCCACACGTGAGCAGTGATGTCCACGCATGCGTTTACGAGGTAATAAAATCATCATCAGCAAAATTTTAATTTATGAAGCACCGGGTTGTAACCGGTTCTTCATTAATTAAATTTTAATGATTATTCCTTTAATTAGTGTTTGAAGTCTAATATTATTGCGTCCGTGGAAATATTGTCCATTCGTGGAAAGTTGCCAGTCTACGTCTGCTGTACTGTATATTTGTGGTAAACACCTTGAACGTAACACGATGTCAACTCCAAAATGAAAGCACTCGGAACAAGACTGACCTGGTATAACACTGATTATGTCTGTAGTTTCCCCCATAAACTTATGTAATGTTATTAAGTGACACACTATAGGAAATAACTCTCAGAGCCTCTTTCAAAAGTGTGTCACATAAATAGAGGATATGGAATGAGTGTTTTTCTCATATAATATTTATGAAACGAGTCTAAGAATTTTCTGTTTGGGCGAGCCTCTGGCGAGCCCAAACGGAAAATTCGGACGAGTTTCATAAATATTGTATGAGAAAAACACTCATTTCATATTCTATTTATCATACGACACACACACGCACAAATTAGCCACTTAGTATGACTTTTTAACCCATCACCTAACTTGAGTTGCAGACGGCACTTGGAAAAAACATCCTCGTATAACTAAAAATTTTCATTTTTGCTTCCAAAACATAGGTTATGACACCTCATTGGAACGAGCACGACACGCTAGTTCCAATGAGGTGTCATAACCTATGTTTTGGAAGCAAAAAGCGAAAATATAAAAAAAGAAAGGCGTTTTTCTTGTATTGGCCGAGACGGTTTTTGCCGTTACGTTACGTAAAAGATTAATACAATATAACCCACCCTAAATAGGACAGATAACGTAAATTCTCCCTACTGAAATTGTGCAAATATGACCCAGTTGTATTTTGTTTAGCCAATCAAATTGTCCAGTTTTGAAATTGACCAATGAAAGCTCCCAACTCTAATTATGCAGATTATAAAAATGTGGCCGAATTGTATTTTGTTCAGCCAATCAAATTTTCTAGTTTTGAAATTGACCAATGAAATTGACGGAAGGCTTTATTTATCACTGATTAATATGAAAACAAAATATCAAATGTTTTAAAGTGAACAAAACGGACGAGTCATATGATAAAAACATTTATCACATAATCACCATCAAATAGCTCATTACGGAAAATATCGTTTGTGGCAAGTCTAATAGGGAATGACGTCAGAAGTGAACGTCGACGAGGTAACGTTGTGAGTGACTTGATTTCAGAAATAGAATTGGATTAATTTTCTCTTTTGTTTCATTAACTGCCTACCTAATGCAAATAACAGACGACATTTGCAGAAAACATTTTCAATTACTGTCTCGAAAACATAGCATATCACACCTCATTGGAACGACGTCCATGGGCTCACTCTACTGAGAGGACAAAAGCTATGTTTTTGAGGATTTTTTTTTTTTAAAGTAGTAAAATTTGGATAGCGATTTTCGTGAACAGCGCTGGACAGCTATAGTCGTCACGTTACCTAAAAGGTTCAGTTACACATTATGTGATCAAAGGAGGAATATCAAATTCGTCACGAGTTTTGAGCCTCGTTCACTAAAATCGATCCGAGCCTCGTAAACGTCAGCTCAGATCCATTTTAGTGAACTCGGTACAGAAATCTAATACGACTCAGATATTATTAGTTATCCTTGTGTTTTCCAGGGTGTATGGGAATTTACACCGGTTTGGGAACTCATACATCCTGAGGCAAAGCCGAAGGGTGTATGAGTTCCAAAACCGGAGTAAATTCCCATACACCCTGGAAAACACAAGGATAACGGGTTTATTTCCAAGAATTTTGGTGTAGTTAATACTTTAACCTACATTGTGGGCAAAACCTGACAGAAAATTTGTACTTTGTACGTTTCTTAATAAAACCAGACAAATATGGATGTCATTGGAACTGGCTCAATGAGCCAGTTTCAATGACATCCATATCTGTAATATTTTATTGCACACAAATATTAAATTTCCTGCATTTTTATTTTTGTTCTAACAAAACTGATCAGAAGATATGAATTAATAATTAAAAATTGGTACTTTTTTAGCCATATAGCCTGCTATTGTATATTCTTGTTTTTACACCGTGGTTAACCACGGTGTAAAAAAACCCACTGTGGATTGCAAGTTACACTATACCTCTCAGCCAATCAAAATGCAGTATTTTGTTTCATTTGGATAAAATGTCTATTTCCCATTTCATAGAAAAGATGCAAAGCAAACTTGATCTCTCTCTTCTTGAATAACTAATTTTTTTTCATTTTTTGTCTCAAAAACATAGATTATGATCTCTCATTGGAACGAGTTCGACGAGCTCGCTCCAATGAAGGGTCATAACCTATGTTTTTGAGACAAAAAATAATGAAAATTAGTTGGCGATTTTTGAGAATATCTCTGACCGGTTTTGGCCCATACGTTGGGTAAAGGATTAACACCTCCAGCCCACTTTCATATTCCAGTAAAGCGACAGAGAATTCAGTTCAATTCGTATATAAAGCAAATGATAATGCGTTGTTGTGGATTGGTTTCTTTACAAAATATTGGTGAATGTCTTTCAGCTTTCATAACTGAAAAAAAAAATATTGATAAACAAATGCCCCGTTCTAAAAATGATAGCATATATTGTCGTTGTCGTAAGTGTTCTTATGATTCAAAGAGTACTGAGAAACATTTGCAATTCATGTTAGTAAGGTTAGCCTAAACACCATACATATACGGTACGGTCCCCGTGGAATGGTCACTTGCCACAAGTGGGCGTTATTTCCACGGTCGCAATAATATTACATTCTAAACACTTATTATTCGAATTATCATCAAAAATTTTATTAACCCTTTACCTAACGTAACGGCCAAAACCGGCCAGCGCTATTCTCAAAAATCGCCAATTAATTTTCATTATTTTTTTCATTTTTTGTCTCAAAAACATAGGTTATGACCCCTTGTTGGAACGAGCTTGTCGAGCTCGTTCCAACGAGGGGTCATAACCTATGTTTTTGAGACAAAAAATGAAAAAAAATTAGTTATTGAAGAATTTTTTTTGCAAGTGTCGTCTGCTTTTCATGTTAGGTAAAGGGTTAACGAAGCACCGGGTACAACACGGTGCTTCATGAATTAAAATTTTGCTGATGGTGATTTTTATTACCTGGTAAACGTATGCGTGGACATTACTACCCACACGTGGATGAGACAAGTCATCGGCCACTGTAATGTACTAAAAAGACACACCTGATTGATAATTTCTACTAACAAATAGAATTAAGAATTTCATAATCACTTTAGAAATATATTTATGAAACAAAAACACGGCGATGTTTGATATTTCAAAAACAAGAATACACGTGACTGCCTGTTATGGAAATTATTGTTGGCCTTCACGAAAGGTCCATTAACAGCTTCACATGGAAATGAAACTACTCACTTTCCTCAAGAAATTTAGTACGTAGTTGGATTGGCTGAAACCGTTTATGCATTTCATTAATGTGCAACAACTGCAGTGTTTGGAATGTAACTGCAGTGTTTTTTATGTTTGGATGACATTTCTTTTTTGTCTTCTGAAAAACCATATGAGCATTGTAACGTTCGGAAGAATCGTAATTTTGAAGAAATGTTTGAATAAGATGCGTATAGATTATACAATTAGTACGCATAACCAGACACCCACAATTGTCGTCGTTTATGGTTAAAAAATGTCAAAAACAGAAAACTTTCAAACGAAGTCCAATTTAAATTGCATCAATCTAGCTGGGGATCTCCGATTTTAAAGAGAACAATTGTTGCTAAAATTGATTTCTTTCAAACTTTCCAGCCCACATTGATACTCCAATAAAGCGACAGATGACTCAATTCAATTGTTATTTAAAGCAAATGATACTTTGTTGTTGTGGATTGGTTTCTTTACAAAATATTGGAGGAATGTCTTTCAACCTTCTTAAACGAAAAAAAAATGAACACTAAAGCCCCGTTCCAAAATTGATAGCATATATTGTTGTTGTCGTAAGTGTTCTTATGTTTCAAAGAGTACTAACAAACAAAACACCATATACAGTATGGCTGCCGTGGACTGGTCACTTATCCATTAAAATTTAATTAATGAAGCAGCGGGTACAATTCGTTGCGTGCTTTATTTCTTATAATGTTGCTGCTGATGGTTTTTATTATCTGGTAAACGCATGTGGACACCCCTGCCCACGCCTGGATTATGACACGTCCACGGTCACTGTACTGTACTAAAAAGGCACACCTGATTAACAATTTCTACTAACAAATACAATTTTAGAATTTCATAATCACTTTTGAAATATGTTTATGAAACAAAAAACACGGCGATGTTTGATATTTCAAAAACAAGAATACACGTGACTGCATGTTATGGAAACTATTGTTGGCCTTTACGAAAGATCATTAATAGCTTCACATGGTAATGAAACTACTTTCATCAGCAGAGTTAGTATGTAGCTGGTCAGGATGAAACCGTTTATACATTTTACGAATGTGCAACAACCACTGTTTTGCAATAAACCTGTAGTGTTTTTTATGTTTGGATGATCCCTTTCTTCCCTCCTAATTTCGAAGACTTACAACGCATCCGTGTTCGGAAAGTGAGGTCGAAGGCACGGGAAGGCAGCCCCCAAAGCACCTAACTTCAGATTGTTTTAAGACAGAAGAGTGATGGGGTACTGTTGAAGTTTAGGAGACCAGACGCACTGATCTTACCTGGTTGTTGCACGGAGAGTTTCATTATTGGGATTAGGTGTTCCCAGTGGAATGCTGGGAAGAGAAAGGACAACCAATGTCCACTTCCACCTTCTAAAATATTTCCATGTACACTGTGACGTACATTTATCAGAAAACAACTGAAGATTTTGTGATGTGAGAAAGTGAAATTCGAAAACCACAAAACCTTGTGATGCAAGACGAGGAGCACTTCTGAAGTGTGCTTGGAAAACCGTGGTCTTACCCTCAACCATTGGAAACCGTAAAGCCGCTGATTTTCCACTCCAGTATTGTGCTACGTCCAGAATTCATAAAGTGGATAGTTGCTCAATGAATTTGTGTGGTAGAGCAATCAAGATTTTCAACGTGCTGCCCCAAGGCTGCACGTTGAGAATATTGATTGGTTTTCCCCCAAGTAACGAATATAGACTCTACCGGTTGATGCTTCTGAACAGGCATGGAATATACCATCAGTGTACAAAGGGTTAAGATAAACACACCTAACTAAATATTTGAGTAACTAGTGTTCGATATATTTGTGTTACGAATCTGTTTTCAAACAAAATATTGAACAAAGATATATGGATGTTTCTTTATTTTGATTTTGTCATCAGGACAAAATGTATAATTAATTTTGGAATAAAAATCTATGAGCTATCAATATTGGAATGGCCTTTCATATCACTCTTTTAGTTCTTGGTATTCAGACTTTACCTAGCGACGTATGTTGAAGGGTGGATACATGTCCATCCGTTATTTTCAGGGAATTTTACTTGAAAAGTCTGCAGCCAAGCACGCAGCTATCTTCAGATATTTGGGAGGTGACCTGTGTTTTTCCATGACGTAAATTTGCCCCACCTTCTTATATTCACATGTACCCGCCTTTCTTCCAATGGGTGAAACAAACACAAAAGGAGGCGAGATAAGGTTTACGTGGGTTCAGTTTATTTCATATAGGAAGCTGCATGGTTATCAAAATATATTGTTTCAAAATTCAGAAAAAATCACAGTCCAGTTCATGTATCCAAAAATAATCAACTCTGGAATTATGAATTCCAATCCTTTCCAAAGAATGGTCCAAGAAATACACTTAACAATTGAAAATTATTTTAAAATTGGATGTAATAATTCACTGACTTTCCAATAACACAAGAATGGGAAGAGTGAAATCCTTTCTCATTGACCAGTGCGAATAAAAGTGAACACCTCAACGATTAGCCAATGAGGGATTGGTTTAGTAGTGCTCAGTGCATGCAGTGAGTGGAACATGGTGATCACACAATGGTAAAATAAAATCTGGTGACCAGTTAGTGAATCAAAGGGAGAATTGTTGGTCACCTGTAATATTAACCCTTCAATCAGTAAGCTGAAATAAAAATAAGCACTGACAGTCTATATCTTCCACAGTAAATGAGACATCTAGATTAAAACAACCAAATTTAATATAAATTAAATTCAGTGTTTCAAGTCTGTTACATTGTCCCCCCGTCAATGGAATGTCGTCCCGGACATTTAATTTGTAGATAAAAGATTTATAATGGCTTCACATACCTTATTACTACTAGTGTTAAAAATCCCTGTTCTGACAAAGTTTTCAAATATTCCACTCTTTCTTTCCATTCTGGTGTTATTTGTTGTGACATCAGATACTCACCTGTTTCCATCCATTGTGGCTTTGTTTTAGGTCGGGTGGAGCGTCTGGCTGCAACTGGAGGTGGTTGTTGATTACCATCTTCTGCAATTCCATCACTTGACACAGGTGGAAAAGAATCAGTAGTGAGATGAACACTACTAGTGTTCGCTGCATCAGGATTAATACCTGTTTTACCAGGAAGAGGATCGCTGTCACCATCCTTGTGACTATGGGCGTCCCCAAGACGATCCACTTCCTGGATATCCACAACTGAGCCGATGTCATCACATGGCTGTTGTGAAGACATTCTCTCTTCTAATGTGCCGGCACTGTGCACAGTGTTAGATGAAACACTGTCCTGATTATAATTGTGATAAACATAACATGTTTCATCACTATCGTCACTGTCATCAACAACAGAAATCACTTCAGGCTCCACCTGCCTTTCCTCAACTGTCTTGACTGGTAATTTTTTCCGAGGTGCCGGACGTGGCACACGAGGTGTGGGAACAGGGTGTGAAGCTTGATTTGCATCATTTTCTGATGTCAGATCCTCATTCAAAGTTCCAATAGGAAGTAACATATTTCTGTGTAGTTTTTTTTACTTACCCTAATTATTTTCCTTTCTCACCTCATATATCGGTATATCCAAGTTAGGCTGATCAACAACTTTATATGCCTCATCACTCCATTTGTCAACCAACAACTTGTGTCGACCATCAAATGCTTTTCTTTTGACAAGCACACGATCACCAACTTGGATATGGGCACCTCTCACCTTTGTGTCATATTTATTCTTCTGGTGCTGCTGGGCTTTCTTTATATGTTGACTTGCTGTTTCATAGGCTGTTTTTAGTCTACATTTTAGCTCCTCAGCATACTTAGACAAGGGTTGAGATGGTTGGTTTTCCTCTAAGCCAAATTCAATATCCACTGGTAAACGAGGTTCTCTACCAAACATCAAATAAAAGAGAGAATATCCAGTGGAATCATGGCGAGTACTATTGTAAGCATGCACCAGAGAACAAATGTGGGAGCTACAATCTGCCTTTTTCTGTACCTCCAGCGTTCCCAGCATATCAATTAAAGTATGGTTAAAGCGCTCGCACATCCCATTCCCCATAGGATGGTACGGCGTTGTGCGGGACTTTGCTACCCCTGCTACTGACAGAATTTCTTGAATAAGTTTGGATTCGAAATTCGCACCCTGGTCCGAGTGGATTCGTTTTGGCAAACCATAATGTTGAACAAACCTATTCAAGAAAACGTCAGCAGTAGTCTTTGCACTCATATTCTTGGTAGAATATGCTTGCGCATAACGGGTATAATGATCCGTTATAACAAGAACATACTGCAAGCCAACCTTAGCAACATCCAACTGTAAATAGTCCATGCATACTAATTCCAAGGGCTGAGATGTTTGGACACTTACTAAAGGTGCTTTCTGGTTGTCAAGGGCTTTGAAACTTACACAGGGGCCACAGCTCTTAATCCAATCCTCCACATCTCTTCCCATTCCAGTCCAATAAAACCTGTCTCTCAGCAGGGATAGTGTTCTATCCCTGCCTGGATGACCAACCTCACCATGAAGAGCTGTGAGCACACGGTGACTGTAGACAGATGGCAGCACTAGTTGTAGTCTTTTTTCTTGATTTATGGTTGTCTCCTTATATAAAGCACCTCTTACCATTTTAAGTCTATGAAAACTTCTATACATTGCTGTATGGAAGGACGAAGGTGACATCTTGGATAAAATTGGTCTTTGTTTTTTAGTAACTGAAGAATACCAAATACCAATAAAAGAGTCATCTCTTTGAGCAGCACGAATATCTCTGGTATTGAGCTGTAAAATACTTTGTCCCAATAACTGTACATCTGGAACAACACACTCAGACATTGACAAAGTATCAATAAAACCATTACTCTGAATGCTATTAGAAATAGCTTGAATTGCTTCACCATTAATTAATCTCTTTTCACCTTCAAAGGAGACTTGTTCTGAATTTGCCGGATGTCTAGAAAGAGCATCTGCATCTTTATTGGCCTTTCCAAGCCGATACAGAATGTCAAAATGGAATGAGGACAAAGATGCAAGCCATCTATGGCCAGTAGCATCCAGTTGAGCAGTGGTCAAAACATAAGTAAGTGGGTTGTTGTCAGTGCAAACCGTGAATTTTCTTCCATATAAATAGTCATGGAACTTGTCACATACAGCCCATTTTAGAGCTAGAAGTTCTAACTTGTGGGCTGGATAATACAACTCAGATTTACTGAGTCCACGGCTAGCATAACTTACCACTCTTTTTTTACCATCTTGCACTTGATAAAGTATGCCCCCAGCCCCTTTTGGCTTGCATCACAGTGCAATTCAAAAGGACTGCTGTAGTCTGGGTAAGCTAATACTGGGGGTTTTGACAACATATTTTTTAACTGCTGGAATGCTCGATCTTGTTCCTCAACCCATTTCCACTTTGAAGATTCTTTAAAACTGGCTATCTTCTTTCTTTTGGTCTTCTTTCTGGCCTGGACATAAGTTCTGTTAGGGGTTTTGCTACTTTAGAAAAGTCCTTGCAGAACCGTCTGTAATACCCAGCAAAACCAAGAAATTTCCGGACTTCTTCTGAATTGGTAGGTTTCGGCCATGTCTTAATCTGCTCAATTTTGCTTGGATCTGTCTCTATACCACTCGACGACCCCACATAACCACAAATCTAACCTTTTCCTTAAAAAAGGAACACTTCTTAGGTGACAGCTTTAAGCCAGTTTCCCTGAGACGATTAAAAATCTTCTCCAACCGCTCCATGTGTTGCTGTATACTGTCTGAAAAGATGATCAAATCATCTAAGTAAATGAAACATATTTTGAGGTGCAGCTCCCCAAAACATCGTTCCATTACCCTCTGATACGTCGCCGGCGCATTTCCGAGACCAAATGGGAGTTTGTTGAATTCATAAAACCCAAGTGGACCAACTGTAAATGCAGTTCTCTCCTTATGATCTTCTTCTACGTCCACTTGGATTTTGTGAATTCAACAGACTCCCATTGATTCATACCTGGGAGTCTGCTGAATTCAGACTGTGCTTCCGGGATATTTTTGGTGGCGAATTCAAGATATTCAGACCTGAAGCCGATATTGACTGTAATTAACCTCGACAATGAGAAATGGCACAGTAAAAGCCGAGGCATTCTGCCTATTGTCGTGGTTATATCTAGGACTGCACAGACTCGCATATCACCAAAGTATCGTCCACCTGTGACAGAATACTTGGAACATGCCAATTATATAACAATAGTACCCTATCCGGGAGCTCGATGGCCGAGTGATTCGAGCATTTAACTTTAACCCTTTACCTAAGACGAAAAGCAGACGACAATTGTAAACAAAATTCTTAAATAACTAATTTTTTTTAATTTTTGCGTCAAAAACATAGCTTATGACCCCTCACTGGAACGAGCTCAACAAGCTCGTTTCAATGAGGGGTCATAAGCTATATTTTTGACGCAAAAATGGAAAAAATAATGAAAATTGAATGGTAATTTTAGTGAATAGCACGACTGTTTTGGTCGTTATGTTGGGTAAAGGGTTAAACCGAAAGATCGACGGTCCGAGTCTGACCAGCGATAACTACGTTGTGCCCCTGGGTAAGGCACTTAATCCCTATTGCCCACGTGGGGAAACGGTGGCGCTGTGTACTATGGCATACTCCACGCCAATGGTGCACTTGCCTTCAACCGCTTCTACCTCTAGTTGTGCAGAGTTAGGACGTTGGAGAAGCTGATATTTGCAGGCCACTGCTCTGTGGTTCTCTCCAGGCACTTCAGCTTCCTCCGCCCGTAAATCTGTCCGACATAATATGACCCTGGTTGTTGAAAGTGGCATTACATCCAATAAACAAACAAATAATCTGCCCTACTCTACTCAACGAGAACATTTTTTGGGTGGTCTGGCCTCCCCCCCCCCCCCCCCCCCCCCACACACACACGGCGATTTACATCCCTAATAGCAGCCTGTTCGACTGATTGAACTTTGAGACTTTACCATTATTGGACATTGGACTACCCATAACCCTGTGTAACCTGGGTCTTAAGCGTTTTCCTGACTTGCTACCAACGATGAATGTCAATCATTCAATAAAAATACTGTATTTTTGTACAAGAGTTATGAGATAACTAGCTAATCAATAGAAATAAACTCCTGAAAAAATAATTTGCTGTTTGTTTAGTCTTGGTTATCTAGCTCGATAATGAGATAATATGTATCCAAACATTGCCCCTGATCAATAGATGAAGTACACATAACTACTGGTGAAATTAAAACATCTGCTTGTATTGTATCATCCACATCATCTATAATATTGTGAAGCAAATTAGTAATTAATTTTTGCCACGAAATATCTACATCCGGATACGAGTGTTTATTGTACAGGGTATTTGAATATGTATTAACATTGGGGGGTCTATTTATTTACAGATAAGGCCGAAATACAAAACCGATTTGATAACCCCAAAACGAATTTGCTTCACATATGGTCCGCCTTAGGTAGAGCTGAGAAGAAGGATTCAAGAATGGCAGACTAAAACTAGAAGAATTGGTGTTCTTTCCGGTAAGAATTGGAACTAATTATCTGTTGCGTTATCGGAGTATGAATGTGGGATGGGCTATCAATTTGTATGAAGTGTGAGAGATGAAACTTAACACGTCTATCCCACATTCATACTTCTATAAAACGAAGATAATTCATTTCAGTTCTTATAATTTAATTCAGTGTGTTTGCTTGTATTTTAATGCACCCTTACGCGGCCAGAGTGGCCACCATTTACTTCACTGCAGTCATATCCACCTTTATGAACACGGAAGTTTTATTATTTTCAACATTGGCTAATACGGCTTTGAATACCGAAGACAAAGACTATTGTAAACAATCCACGTGAATGCTAAAGAATGAATGAATGAATGAATGAATGAATGAAAGGTTTTAGCGCGCCGAAGAACAGTCAATCTTCAGCAGTTATACTTTATTTGCATCGTTGGACACGCCCATAATGTTTTGATTGACAAATGGGCTGGACAACACAAAAACATTCATACGATAAGGAAATTAGTTATCGAGTTGCGAAAAACTTATCTCGACCAATCATAATAAAGCAAATCGGAAATCTTTAATTTATTTATTTACTGGGGTTTAACTCTTTACCCAACTAACAGGATATCAAAGATTTATTTATTTTTTTATTTATTGTTTTTCAAAATTTATTTAAAATGTTTTTTAAAAAAACTTATTATGTAACCCCCTCATTGGAACGAGCTCAATGAGCTCGTTCCAACGAGGGTTCACATGATATATTTTGGTTGAAACTTTTTAAAATAAATATTTTTTTCAACTGGTAAATTTGAAAATAACGCGGGCGGATGCGGCTGATTCGATAAATAAAGGGTTATCGACACTTTCGACAGCCAGGGTCAGTTTTAAGGGTGGAGGAAGCCGGAAGACCCGGAGAAAACAACCGAGCAAAGGCGAGTAATTGTCTGAATCCCCAACGTACTAACTCCGACAAGTGCGCAATCGACGCGCAGTAAGCCTTAGTGCAGAGCGCCAGCGTGCCCTCATATGGGCAGTCGGGACTAAGTGCCTTGCCCAATGATACAACGCAGTTACCCCTTGCGGGGATTGAATCGTGGAGCTTTCGGTTTGAAGTTCAATGCTGTAACCACTGAGCCACCGCGCTCCGGATATCCTTAAAAGGAATTAAATAATTACATATACTGTAAACTCAGTTGGGTTAGCATTCACCAAATCGACCGGGTTATGTGAATATGAACCCATTTGGGTTCATATTCACCCAACCCAGTTGATTTGGGTTCATTTTAATCCAGCAGATTTAGGGTGTAAATACCTACATACACATTTATTTACGCTCACAACTACCAACATTTTTAAACCTGAATTCTGTATATAGAGTTATCAGGGCATAATTAGTAATATGTGATTTATGCCAAATCCTAAATCACTCTTTGTTTGGAAGTCATCTCCCTGAGCATAAAAATATCCGATTTGCAAAGATCTATAAACGTGCAGATTTTACAGCATGTCATCTATTAGAAGTTTCACACTGAAGCCTGACCCACTTTTACTCATTTTTTAGTAACCAATGTAGGGCATTTTTAAGCACCTTGCGTGGATGAACGATTTGATAAACCCTGTGCTATGATTGTAAGCACTTGGCAGTCAAAAACCAGCTGTAAATGAGCTTTCAATGGTAATCGAACACCAATCTTCTCCTTAATTTCCTCTGCAGCGTCCAGGATCTGATGCCGCCCCGTGACTTAATCTATATTTCTTGTATTGCCCCCAGTATCTAATAACACGTTAATCACATTGAACATTGAAATATTTATTCTCATTATTATTATCTATTAAATTACTTATCTGTTTTCGATAAAGTAAATGAAGCAGTCTAGACAGATACCCTTGTTAATCGCCTTGAATAATGAGGCAACCATTACACTGGTAGTAAGACGGAACCCCCCAGAATCAATTGTGATCTGTATGTCGTTTGTCAGGTTAATTTATCGGTACTTGTTACAGAAGATGGACACGTCAAATGGTTTGCCTGTGTTTCATTTCAAATAAATTTGCGATCAATGCAGACAGAGTTTCGAACCAAAGTTTCTCTTCCGAACCACATGACGAAGTAATGCGGAATACTTCCTTGTAATTAAGAAAGCTGATGTCATAAAGTTTTAGCTTTGCCAACCGATTCTAGCGCCACTGACTCGTTACAACTAAATGGTCCAACATGTTCATCTTTCTTGAAAGCAGTGCGGCTGAAACATTGTCTAATTTTGTTTTCCCATTGGAGGTGATAAGAATATGAATAACTAGGCCTTCAAACTCACCGAAAAATGCTATGCCCCAAATAATGGTAATTGGTCCAAACTTATGCGGCGTTTATTTGATACTTGTTTCAGAAGATGGACACGTCAAATAGTTTGCCTGTGTTTCATTTCAAATAAATTTGCAATCAATAGAGACAGAGCTTCAAACCAAAGTTTCTCTTCCGAACCACATGAAGTAATGCGGAATACTTCCTTGTAATTAAGAAAGCTGATGTCATAGAATATTAGCTGTGTCAACCGATACTAGCGCCACTGACTCGTTACAACTAATTAGTCCAATATGTTCAACTTTCTTGAAATCAGTGAGGCTGAAACATCGTCTAATTTTGTTTTCTCATTGGAGGTGATAAGAATATGAAACACTAGGCCTTCAAACTCACCGAAAAATGCTATGCCCAAATAATGGTAATTGTGCCAAACTTTTGCGGCGTTTAATTTGGTAACGTTTCCAAATGCACACAAAATGATTAGGGTCTACCTGTCGAATCGAAGGATGCTAACGATAAAGCTGTTTTAAAATTACCGAGTTCCCCAAAAGAAAACAATCTGCGCAGACAGCGTCGACACAGATGGCTTTTCAATGTCGAACACTGAATGAGGATGTCGCATGAGCTTAACCCTTTACCTAACCTGAAAAGCAGACGACACTTGTAAAACAATTCTTGAATAACTCATTTTTTCAATTTTTTTTTGTCTCAAAAACATAGGTTGTGACCCCTCATTGGAACGAGCTCGTGTCATAACCTATTTTTTTGAGACAAAAAATGAAAAATATAATGAAAATTAATTACCGATTTTTGAGAATAACGCTGGCCGGGTTTTTCCGTTTCGTTGAGTAAAGGGTTAAGATCCAGTCTCTTTATTTCTGCAGCTTTTCTTATTGAACTTTCAGCGTTATGCGTTCTTCATTTTTAAGTGACAGTTTTGTGTGATGCTCTGTTGAGACTAAAAATATTTTCAAATAAACACCAGATCAGTGTGAAAGACCAACAACAACGAAGGATCCATAACAGGAAGACTGTAATCTATGTGTCTGAGAGAAACAAGTAGACAAATATCGGAAACAGATGCTGGAGAAACCAAAACAACCGGTGATTTTCTCCCCACCAGGCCGCATAATGGGTCCGCTTTTGTGTTTGTGTCGAATTAGACCAATTGAAAGTCCCGGAGAACAAATAATTCATGTTATCGTTGCTTTGTTTGAATGTTAACATTGGGATATATTTAACCCTTTGAACCCCAGAGGCCGTTTTTCCGGCTGGGTCTTAAGCTACGTCAAAATGTCATTAAGGGGGATGGTACAAGGAAAATGCGTGGAGCAGACCAATCAATATTTTCAACGTGCAGCCCTAAGGCTGCACGTTGAAAATATTAATTGGTCTAACGCCAAATAATAAATATGGACTCTTCCAATTGCTGCCATTGAACTGACATGGAAGATACCACCAGGGTTCAAAGGCTTAAACACAAGGCTTTTAACCGTGGACCTTACATCAAATGAAGTCAGTTTTGGAAAATAGCATCAACTGTCCATAACGAGGATACACCTTCAAAAATATGATTTGCTGATTCCAGGCGCCTCAACATTCCTGTTTTGCTTTTGGGGGCGCCTGGCATTATAGGATTTCAACTTTAAAATAATAAACATTATGTTATCATTTCTTTATTTTATATTAATAGTTTAATACCAAGTTAAAAGTGGGAAGGCAATCGTAATTGCGATTTACTAAAGTATATGAAATGACTGAATCTGTTGGCAAGGGTAAATTTGTTATGTCCGCCGGCTAACTGATTACCGGAATTTTGTTAAAACACGATGTGTCGAAATAGTTTATTAGGTTCAAATAGTGAACACATATAGCACAGATCTGCCACATCTAATATTGTGTGCTGTGTAAAAAAGATCAGCTGAACGGAAAGAATTTAAAAGCCTAACAGGATTAGGTAATTAAATGACTTTTGGTGAAACAGAATGCGGCTGCTGTAATTGGCTGAAACGGAAAGTGGAAACCGCGAATACATCGTATTTGACAATCATAGGTTATTGTCGTGCGAATAAGCACTATAAATAAATACTTTTTTCTTTTAACCTATCGCATTCTGATCTATGTCTGAATATAATGCGCACACTGTCAACCAATTACCCTTACAATATGATAAAGTAAATGGCAACAACCTGTCGGTCCCATTACTATACCTCCTATGGTAATACATGTTGCTGCTTAACCCTTTGAACTCGAAAGGACGCTTTTTCGGTTCCATTCCAGGAACATGATACGGTATACTTTCGCTGAGTATTATGACTGCTAAGTTAAATGTGGGGTAGACCAATCAATATTTTCAGAGCGCAGCCCCAAGTCTGCATGCTGAAATTATTAATTTTAGTCTGTACAACCCCCATATAATAAATATGGACTCTTCCAGTTACGTCCATAGGACTGACATGGATGAAACCACCAGGGTTCAAAGGGTTAAAGTCCAATCGAACCAGCTACTAATCGAGGAGTGCCAATGTTTAGTGGAGCAAACTGGATTTCTTCCCGAACGAACGCATGCAATTTTTTAACCCTTTACCTAACATGAAAAGATGAAAAGCAGACGACACTTGCAAAAAAAATTCTTGAATAACTAATTTTTTTCATTTTTTGTCTCAAAAACATAGGTTATGACCCCTCATTGGAACGAGCTCGACGAGCTCGTTCCAATGAGGGGTCATAACCTATGTTTTTGAGACAAAAAATGAAAAAAATAATGAAAATTAATTGGCGATTTTTGTGAATAGCGCTGGCCGGTTTTGGCCGTTACGTTGGGTAAAGGGTTAATTCTTCTATTTTCAAAAATTGCATCGTGACGTTGAAACATGACTTGTTTTGGAAGAGTTCGTTGTTAAGATAGACGGATTATTATTTTTAACCATACAGCCATGGCACAACAGGTTAACCCTTTGGATCCTGATGGTGTTCTTCGTGCCAGTTCCATCAATTGATTAAGTCGACATTCGTTACTTGGGGAAAATCATTCATTATTATTTTTTGTGGGGGGCTGCACATTGCAAATCTTGAATGGTCTACCACACAAATTCACCGAGGAACTATGGACTTTATGAATCCAGGTTGTATCCACCATCCTGGGCGGGACTGAAAAAGGGCCTTTCAGGTTCAAGAGGTTATATATATTAATTAGCCTACTTTTTATGATTTTTAAACAGCATCCCGATTACTGTAAGGGCAGTAGCATAGGCACATGTAGATGGTTGCCAGTGTTTCCCCATATTTTCAACGGTATATCTGTACCTCTAACTTTCAAAAGTGACGTCTATGTATGAATAGCCACCCCGCCCCATTCAGTTCTATTCTATTCTTTTTGGAATTTTTTCCACATTTATGGACCAGTACTTATGAAACTCTGCACATATGATTCAACAGGAAGCATAAACGAGCATATTCCTGTAGACCGCGACCCGTTCCTCATGGGAACCCCACATGTAGGTCTAAAATAGATAAGAATTTCAAATGTTTTTATATTTTGGATCAATTTCTCATACATGACCATAAGTACATTTTACTCGCCACTGTGGGATCTCAGTGGACGACGCTTCTCACATCTTTGTTCGGAATGTTCAGCGTGAAATCACTCTTAGGTTTACTGACTTAATAGCCGTTACGTTTTCCCAGTTCCCTATTCGACATTCGTTTTCAACCGATTTTATCAGATGATAACGAATGTCGAATAAGGAACTGGGAATAAGTAATGGTTGCCAAGCCCCCTCAGGTTTTGCTTCACGTTTTGAAAACGGTCGCTTCAAAAACGTCTGCATGTCAGTGTCGTCACTCCCACCTCGTTTGAGGCAGGTATTGTATGGATTTGGACAAGTTAAAACTCATTTTTCCGGCGGCTTGGTCGGCCTGAGCAAATTACAGCGACACCAATATGGGTAGTCATATAAAAAATGTTATCGTGACGGATACAACGAAATTAGTCGAAATTACTTGATGCACCGTGGAACAGTAAGAAGGTTCATAACGTTTGAATGAAAATTAGAAATTCACGATATATCATCACGTTTCAATTCTTTCCACTGCGGTACAGTGTATTTTGCAACTCAAAGAGACTGACTATCTTCCCTCCAATTTCAGTTTAATGAGATTAGTTCCCGTTTTATTATCTCCAAATCGAATCAAGAAAGTTGCTGCAGAAAATGTAATAAGATTACCTTTTCCTAAATGCGACATTTGAGCAATGAAAACAGAAAATATTACGAAAGAACGAAATGCTGACTGTCTGAGTGCAATTTGGTTTTGTGTTCACTGGTTTATTACTTTAAATTATACTGATTAGTTATGGATAGGGTCAGTGTGGCACTAGTGGCGTGATCTCGTTGGAACTCTTTTTAGTAGAGCAGTTCTCGTTTACTGTAATGAACAAGTTCTGTTTTACCGGTATAATGGGACTTAATAATCAACACTTTGGATGAGAGTGCTTTAGCCTCGGCAGCATAGCTTAAAAGGTCGTCTAAGTTGTCCATTGGAACAAAAAAGTGCCAACTACAATGCTTAGAGTCCTCTAACAAGGCAGCATAGCTTAAAAGGTTGTCTAAATTGTCATTTGAGACAAAACGGTGCCAACTACAATGCTTAGAGTCCTCTAACACGGCAGTATAGCTTAAAAGGTTGTCTAAATTGTCCATTGAAACAAACAGGTGCCAACGACAATGCTTAGAGTCCTCTAACACGGCAGTATAGCTTAAAAGGTGGTTGTCTAAATCGTCCATTGAAACAAAAAGGCGCCAACTGCAATGCTGATGCATTGCAGTTAGCACCTTTTTGCTTCAGTGGACAAAATGTAACTCTTTATAATTGTGCTGTGGTCACTATTTGACACAATGGGGGTGATCTTAAACACCAATAAACGATTTTGAGATATTTGACGTGGATGGCTTTTCCTCGTGGAGACGAAGCCATTAAATGGTCGACAGCTAGGCAGATGGCACGCCGAGATGCTTTTTGTAACTAATTTCCGACCTCGCAGTCTCTGTATCAAAATTGTACAATTGCTAAAATTAGTAAATATTTTGAGTACATGCGTTAAAGCAAACAAACGTTCTCGATATCAAAAAGTTCTTTTCTAAATAAAATGTCTTTTATAAGACGTTGTTTGCATCTCATTTTACACACTGTTGTCGGATTAATCCTTTTTATCAGATAAATTTTTATAATGTGCCAGATTTCTTTTTATTTAAATGCAACACCAAAGTGTTTTATTAGAAATTTTCGTAAGTATTTTCCAAAAGCCCCAGGACTACCTTTACCAGGGACACTTCACTGATGTGTTACTTTTAACGTCTTACAGTGCATTGATCACAAAGTCGGTCTCTCTATTGCGAACAGATCATGATCCGGTTGTGATACACTTACATCAGTGGTTCAGCACTGTGTGCACAAAATATCGCACAATCAAGACATAATCAAGTGAAAATGAACGAAAATAATTTCAATTTGTTGACGCCTGTTCTGTGAAATCCCCACCTACAGCAACGGTAACCATGCGGAAAATGAAAATCCGTTCCGCACACATGTGCAGAGCAGAAATCGTTGAGCAGACGATTGATCACCCGAAATTGAACCGATTGAGAAATAACTAAATAAAATGTCTAAAATTGAAGGATATAACGAGTTTAATGTGCACGAAAATAGCGAAGAAGAAATAGAGTCGATATATGAAGGGGATAATGAATATCCAGAAGAAGAGTATGAGTACGCAAATTTGGTTAGCAATAAAATGTGTTCTTTTTGTTGATAGTAACCGTTGTCAGATGAATTGCTGAATTTTCTTCTAATAATTGTTTTTATAGACATGATGACGTGTAACAAACACAGAACGACACTCGTGTGTCGTTCAGCGTATATACCGCATTTCGTTTTTCGAAAAGTAAAATTTTACAGTTTTGCGGCGTAGGAAAGCGAAGTGTGCTCTCAGTGATGGCTGTTTATTTATGTATTCATGTTTTGAGACTATATGTTCCATGGAACGAGAAAAAACAACCAGCGGTTTCTATGAGGCCAACGAATAAGTTACAATTTAAGATGAGTTGTTCGTCAGCATTATTCGCGTCAGGAAATAGTCCTCGATGAAGAATGGATTGCTAAGTTAATTTAGTTTAATGACAGAATTTTTAAACAAACATCACTACTGCCGCAGACAAAAAATGTCTGTCATTCATCGTCTCCTGAGTCTGTCATTCCCCAGCACTTCATATGCGGTGTATTACCATTTCTAATGAATGGACTTAATGACCAGGAGAAGAGTGAGATCATGTAAAAAAATAAAACATACTCTGTTGAGAGGATATGATCAACGATTCAATGTACAGCGCAATCGCTGTGGCTGATCATAATCCACGTGTGGGCAGTGATGCCCACGCATGCGTTTACTAGGTAATAAAAACCTTCATCAGCAAAATTTTAATCAATCAGTGAAGCACCGGGTTATTAATTTTGATGATTATTTAGGCTTTTCCCTCTGGAAAAGACTATTGTTTTTCTACGGATTATTATTTTATTTTTTTTAGGCTTTTCCCTCTGGAAAAGACTATTGTTTTTCTACGGATTATTATTTTTTTTTTTTGGGGGGTTTTTTTTTTTTTTGGGGGTTTTTTTTTTGGGGGTTTTTTTTTTTTTTTTTTCCACACATTTTGTCCGTACGATTCAGAAGCCATTTTCGAACCGATTTTCACGAAATTTTGCACACGCATAGAGGAGCACAAAATCTAAAAATGTACCGAAGCGGAATTTTCGATTTAACCCTTATTTCGTCAGAATTGGCAAAAAACTGCCAAAATTGGGGTTTATCGGCACTTTCTCGAAACATGTCTTGTAGATTTTTTTTATACATTCGTCATTGCTAGACCTGTCTGTGACACACTCTTTGGTACACACGACATATCAGGCGATGCATATGGTAACCCTCCACAGGCTGCCAAACACCGAAATTTTGATAAAATAGGCCGGTTTCAAGCCCCCACTGCACCCAAACAATACACGAGAGATAAACATAACTTCCTTTATTGGGAGTGGAATTCACCGTGGATCATTTTTGTCGGTAATAAGGGTGTTCAGAAAACCAAGCGTTAACCCATTTTGAGCTGGTTAAACAGCAATACCCCCATAATGCTCAAAAGTTTATGTTTTCCGTGGATTTCTCTAAACGAGTCTTGTAGATTTTCAAGAAAAATTGGTCACTCTCAGGTCTTGGTGTGACATTACAAGTTGCATGGATAAAATATTCCGGTCAGCATTAGTTAACCCTCCCCGAGCTGCTAAACATAAAAATTGTGATAAAATGGGCTGTTTTTAGACGCCAACAGCACCCAAACGGTATTCCAGAGAGAAAGGGACCTTCATTTATCGGACGCAAAATTGATCGGAAAATATTTTTGAAAGTGGTAAGGGTATTCAAAATTTGACGTCTTAACCCATTTTGGGCTGGTTAAATAGAGATACCCATTAAAATCTTAAAATCCCCGTTTTCTGTAGATTTCTCTATCAACATTTTGTAGGTTTTCAAGAAAAAATTCGGCTATTTGCAGGTCTTGGTGTGACATTACAAGCTGCATGAACAAAATATTCCGGTCAGCATTAGTTAACCCTCCCCGGGCTGTTGAAGGTCAAAATTGTGATAAAATGGGCTGTTTTTGGACACCAACAGCACCCAAAGGGTACACCACAAAGAAAAGTGCCTCCTTTTATCGAGCGCACAATTTATACGGAAACATTTTTGTAAGCAGTAAGGGTATTCAAAAGTCGACATCTTAACCCATTTTGGGCAGGCTAAAGCGAGATATCCCTTGAAAGCTTTAAATTCCCATTTTCTGTGAAATTCCCTAACGGTAACTTGTAGAGTTTCAAGACAAATTGACTATTCGTAGGTCTTTATGTGACATTACAAGTTGCATGGACAAAATACTCCGGTGAGCGTTTATTAACCATCTACAAGCTGCCAAGCATCGTAATTTTGTTAACATGGGGCTGTTTTCAGACACGCACAGCACCCAATGTAGACATGAGAGATAAACATAATCTCCTTTGTTGGAAGTGGAATTCACAGAGGACCATCTTTGTAAGTAATAGGGGTATTAAAAAAAACAAGCGTTAACCCCTGTTGGGGAGGTTAACACGGATACCCATCGATAGCTTAAAAAATCGTTTTCCCTGGATGTCTTTACAAACATTTTGTGGGGTTTCCAAGAGAAAATGGCCGTTGATAGGTCTTGGTGTCATATGACCAGTTGCATGGATAAATTATTCTGGTAGGCATTTGTTAACCCTCCATGGGCTGCAAAATGTAAAAAAATGAAGAAATAGTCTGTTTTTGGACACCAACAAATGGAAATGCCACAGAGAAACGTAACTTCTTTTACCGGACGCAAAACTGATAGGGAAACATTGATCTTGATATTAACCCATTCTACCATTAATGATGGGTTTTACCTAAACATTTTTTGTTATCAAACCCAAACTGAGTCATTTGAGACTACTATACTCACCTTTCTCATAACATCAATGAGGGAACTTCAGTGAGACAGTTAAAAACAATTCATCAGACACTGTGGGGTCATGAAAAATCATGGAATCTAATCGGGAAAAGCCATGATTCTCCAGAATCATAAAGTCTATTTTTTTTTTTTTTTTTTTTTTTTTTTTTTTCCACACATTTTGTCCGTACGATTCAGAAGCCATTTTCGAACCGATTTTCACGAAATTTTGCACACGCATAGAGGGGCACAAAATCTAAAAATGTACCGAAGCGGAATTTTCGATTTAACCCCTATTTCGTCAGAATTGGCAAAAAACTGCCAAAATTGGGGTTTATCGGCACTTTCTCGAAACAGGTCTTGTAGATTTTTTTTATACATTCGTCATTGCTAGACCTGTCCATGACACGCCCTTTGATACACACAACATATCAGGCGATGCATATGGTAACCCTCCACAGGCTGCCAAACTTCGAAATTTTGATGAAATGAGCTGTTGTCGGGCCCCCACAGCACCCAAACGATACACGATAGATACACATAACTTCCTTTATTGAGAGTGGAATTCACCGAGGATCATTTTTGTCAGTAATAAGGGTGTTAAAAAAACCAAGCGTTAACCCGTTCTGGGCTGGTTAAACAGCAATACCCCCATAAAGCTAAAAAATTCATGTTTTCAGTAGATTTCTCTAAACGAGTCTTGTAGATTGTCAAGAAAAATTTGTCACACCCAGCACTTGGTGTGACAATAGAAGCTGCATTGACAAAATACTGCGGTGAGCATTTGTTAACTCTCCACGGGCTGCTAAAATTCAAAATTGTGATAAAATGGGCTGTTTTTGAACGCCAACAGCACCCACTTGGTGTACCACCGAGAAAGGTTCCTTCTTTTATCGGACGCAAAATTGATGGGGAAACATTTTTGATAGTGGTAAGGGTATTCAAAAGTCGAAGTCTTAACCCATTTTGGGCTGGTTAAAGAGAGATACCCCTTAAAATCTTAAAATTCCCATTTTCTGTGGATTTCTCTAAAAGCAACTGGTAGGTTTTCAGGAAAAATTGACTATTCGCAGGTCCTTGTGTGACATTGCAAGTTGCATGGACAAAATATTCCGGTGAGCATTTATTAACCCTCTACAGGCTACTAAGCATCGTAATTTTGTTGAAATAGGCCGTTTTCAGACGCACACAACACCCAATGCATACCCGATACATAATCTACTTTGTTGGAAGTAGAATTCACCGAGGACCAAATTTGTTAGTAATAAGGGTATTCAAAAAAACAAGCATTAACCCCTTTTGGGATGGTTAATAGCAATACCCACCAAAAGCTTAAAAAATCATGTTTTCCCTGAATTTCTTTAGAAACGTCTCGTAGGGTTTCAAGAGAAAATGGTCGTTGATAGGCCTTAGAGTCACATTACCAGTTGCATGGATAAAATATTCAGATAAGCATTTGTTAACCCTCCATGGGCTGCTAAATGTCAAAATTTCGAAAAAAATAGTCTGTTTTTGGACACCAACAACATCAAATGGGAATGCTGCAGAGAAACATAACTTCTTTTACCGTACGCAAAACTGATAGGGAAAATTTTTAGTAAGTAGTAAGGGTATTCAAAAATTGAAGTCTTAACCCATTTTCTCCCGGTTAAGGGGATGTACCCCTTAAAAGCTTAAAATTCCCATTTTCTGTAGATTTCTCCAAAAAATCTGGTAAGAATTCAAGAGAAATTGACCATTTGCAGGTCTTGGGGTGACATTACAAGTTGCATGAACAAAAGATTCCGGTAAGCGTTTGTTAACCCTCCAGAGGCAGCAAATTTTGAGAAAATGGGCTGTACTTGGCCACCCATTACACCCAATGTGTACCTGCGAGATGAACACAACCACCTTCATTGGAAGTGGGATTCAGCGAGGATCATTTTTGTAAGTAATGAAGGTATTCATAAAATCAAGCATTAACCCGTTTAGGGCTGGTTACAGGGTGATACCCCTCAAAGAGTTAAAAATTCATGTTATGAGAGGATTTCTCTAAAAACATCATGTAGATTTTCAAGAAATATTGGCCATTCTCTGATCTTAGTGTGAATTACAAATTGCATGTACACAATATTCCAGTAAGCATTTGTTAACCCTATGCTGGTTCTCAAACATCAAAATGTTGAAAAAGTGGGCTGTGTTTGCATACCCGCAGCACCCAAAGTTAAGAGGAGAAATCAACATAAGTGGAAGTAGAATTCACTGAGAATTATTTTTATAAGTAATAAGCGTATTAAAAAAACAACCCTTAACCCGTTTTGGGCTGGATAAACAATTATACCCATCAACAGCTTAAAATTCATGTTCTCCCTGGATTTCTCTGAAAACATCTTGTAGATTTTTAAGTAAAAATGGGTCATTCACAGTTTTTGGTGTGAAATTACAAGCTTCAAGAAATGAATAAATATTCCTGTTAGCACTTGTTAACCCTTAACAAACTGCCAAAGATCAATATTTTGGATACATTTGAAATAAAACGGACCATTTTCAAATAGATACAGCACTCAGTGGGTATGTGTCAAACAAACATAACTCTTTTTATCGGTCATTAACTTGTTGGACGACGATATTGATATTACCCCTCTCCACCGTTAATGATGGTTTTTACCTAAACAATTTTTTTTTATCAAGCTGAGTCATTTGAGACTTCTATACTCACCTTTATCATGACATCAGTGAAGGAACTTCAGTGAAACAGTCAAAAGCAATTCATCATACACTGTGGGGTCATGACAAATCATGGAATCTCATCGGGAAAAGCCATGATTCTCCAGAATCATAAAGTCTAGTTCTGTAATTAGTGTTTGGAATCTAATATTATTGCGTCCGTGAAAATGTTGCCCACCCGTGGAAACTGACCAGTCCACGGCGGCCGTACTGTATTGGGTAAAACGTTATTGGAATCGGACCAGGCGACAATACAAGAAATCCTGATTTCTGGCGTGACGTGTTTTATTAGCCGTGTCATGACAGATTCCATTAGAACTGGTGATACCACCAGGGGAAATGTATTGCGTATTCTGTTCATTTATTTTAGGAAAGATTATGTAATGCGCAGTATAAAAAGAGGATCACAGTAAATCTCACTGAATTAACTGTATGTGCTCCAGAATAATGAAAAAGATTACTGTGAACAAATTTATCACCATTATAACTTCGCGTGAACTTAAAGCAGAATTCCCGATCATCATGCAAGGAATGCTGTGTTAATGAACCCAACTATACGATCACAGCTGTTCGATTAGCACAGGCTTTGCAATCTTGAGCAACACCGGGAGAGGGAAATGTGAAATTCCGGCATTCTCGTGGTACAGATACCGGAAAATTAGCATGGACGATACAGGTACTGACGTGTCGATGACAAACGTAGTAGCTTAACACATCAGATGAACCCCTAGTTTAACCCGTTCACCCCAATATGCATAAATATTTGTGTGAAGCAAAAGTCTGTAATGCCGACCCATGAGTTGCCAACACAGTAAACAACTAACCGGACAGGAGTGTTAGAAGCGGACTGGCCATATGATCCACCGGGGCCCCAAAATTGATGCAGCTCAACACGTGTTGGTGCGTGGAATTTTGTGAAAATGTTCAACAGGCGAAATGGATCTGATTGCCGGTATACCGAAATGCTCTCTATGCGTACTGCCTTTGGCAGTCCTCATACAGATATTTTAATATACCAGCAGTCTAATCTGCACATGATCGCTCAGATGCAAGGAAACAGCATTCTGTTCTGTCAATATAAAAACTAAAAATTTTCTTCTATTCGGTCAAAGTATTGTCGGCTCGATTGGTCCAAGTCCCCCACACCCACCCCAGTCCAGCCATTTGTTTCCGAATGAGCGACGAAGATGATATAAATGTGCCATTGAAATGTCCTTTGTGTGGACTGCAATTGATCGCAGGGAAGCACTGTTCTTTCAGTTCGAAAAATCTAAATTTTCTCCGGGTCCTGTGTGCATTTCTCGGTAACTTTTCTCGACTGAGTCCGCCCCTGAGGAGTATCAGTGATTATTTAGCTCTACAGCCAATAGGTCTATATGATTAAATTATTACCCATCCCCCAAAAAGTCCAAGATAGGGTCGTCCATTTTTTATATACAGTAATATATACTAAATAAGACAGGTGGCTTGAGAGTTTGAACAAATCCGCTAACGGTTATGGACTTAGTTGTTTTAGTTGTAAACCTATTTCTTTCACAAGTATTGTTGAGTAAGTTATATTACTTATATTAACGCCTTTCCTTGGCCCACTGACACAGGCATGTAGAATGACCTCCTTAGCGGCCACTTGGTGGCCTCACTCTTCTCGAAAACTATGAAAGAATTTTTAGCCAGCTTGGAGAGTGTCATTCTCCGAACAGTGGATAACCATTATACCTCCCAATGTGACAGAATGTTACTTTGATACTACCAAGAAAGGTTCCGGCAGCATCTTTTGTTGGCTTGATGCCAGCTCTCAGGCCAACAGTCTAATTCTGCTCGGAATTCAACGCTATTATGGGCTGTTTGTTTACTTTTTCGTGGAGTTTGTGCTCAGACGGCCGTTGATACCATGTGATTTCCCTTCCCTCACAAAAATAGGCAGATCGTCTTCTGTGGTCCAGTAATGTCTATTTCAACAATAAGCATTTAATTCACCTTGAAACCATCAAGATATGAACACACTTAGTGGAACTACGCGGCGTGATCAGAAAGCTGCAGCTGTGATGAGTCTTCATTCATAATGATAATGTCATCAAAGATTGGGGCAAATCAAATCTCGATTGAGAAACATTCCTTGCCTCGATTCCAAGAAATTTACTGCTTTTGGTATTTTTAGTGTCAATCGTCTTGAATATTTCAGTTGGTCGCAAAAGCGACCCGTAGGTTCGCTTTTCCGACCAATTGAAATGTTCCAGAAGATTCAAACTAAACATCGGCGATTGTCTATTTAAGGGCTAGACTGGTTACAGGCCATAATAGCGTTGAATTCGTAATGACTTAATACTGGTGGATTGAGAATTTAGGCGTGATGTATATGGCGGGTTAGCTTCATGAAAATTGTTGAACAAACCAATTTGAAACAGATCCCGGATGACATGTGTGTCCAGATTGTTTAGTCCAAAGGTGCTCGTGTTTTTATTTCTCATATAGAACATTATCGACTCAAATATTTCAGCGCACATCATGTGAACCTCGTTTGAGATATGCATGATATGAATAAGAAGAAAGCCGAGACTATTGTTTTCCTGTAAGCCACAGGTGATAGGGAAACTTCAGGGGTATTGAGGAGCTTTTTGCGGTGGTCGTTTGATTAAAGAAGTTTTCGACTCTTTTCGATCATGTTTTACATAGCGCTTCCTGTAAGAACATTCTGGGTCAGTAGTTCAAGCCTCGTGCTCTGCGAATACGATTTGGGATAGAAAGTCTTTGTATTTATATACCATGCAGCTTATTATATGCCAAATTATATCATACATAGTCTGGTCATGATTTGTTTTGATAAAACTCTTCCACTGAAGCTGAGGATTCAGCTCAACAATCTCGTTGCAAACTACTTTAGTTCAAAAATATGTGTCTAAAGTCTCCATGACACAGACAACGAACTAAAGCAATTCAGAAACAAATGACCAAAGTTAGACAAGGCCAGTTTTTAGTTTCTTTTATTCAGGTTCCTGTGTTTCAGTAACAAACGACCTTTTGGGGAAATGCCTGGTGCTCAGATCTGAAACTGGAAGTTCATATGGGTATTTCCTCGACTGACTTCACTCGTCAGTAGCATGGTCCCCCTTCAACAAGTTTGATTTTCAAATTTCTTCGTCAGGATGTAAGCTAAATTTAGCATGTTACTCCTAATCATCTCAACTCCTCGAGCTACTCCATTCCCACAGTGGCTTACAAAATGGCGTCATCGAAGATATATGCTCTCAATCAACTCCATATTTTAAGAGCCACCCATTTAAGATTGCATTTCGTTCTTTGCTCCAAAAGAGGAATTCCGTTCATTTTGAAATTTACGCTCATCGAAAATGTTTATTGTAAAGCAGTGTCTAATCCTTTACCTAACATAACGACCAAAACCAACATTGCAATTCATAAAAGTCACCATTCAAATTTTATTATTTTTTCAAGTTTTGTCTCAAATAATACAGCTTTCCAGAAATTTGTTTGCAATCGGAATCGCCAAACACTATTATTTATGAAGGAAATTTGACACTTCATCAGATTTAAAGGATGCTTATTTACAAACCATCCAGCATGCACACATTATCTAAATTTTAATCTGCAGGGCCAGTTATGATGCCAGCTGTTCGCTCGAAGACAATTACCCTGAATTTCCACAAAGTTAGTTTCCGTGGCCAAGGTATTCCTCAGATCTCGATCTGGTATTTATTCTTGTGTGTCTGGACGATTGGCTCACCAGGGCCAAGTCCCAAGAGAAGCTCACTCTGTCTTCCAATTGCATTGTCCATTCGATAGTCAGGTTGGGTTTGATTTCATGGCGGAGTCTAAAATATTATCTAAGGAGGTCAATTGACTTTCAATCAGGGCCTGATATTTCACGGTTCTGATGGGATATCTTTATCGATGGATCACCTTTGCCATGTACCGAAGTGAATATTGATTGTATTTCTTTACAAATTATTTCAGTTTGTTATACATTATATTGTTCGAAATTGGGGTTAGGTAGGAATGTTCATATTTTCCATTGCAGGATTTCGCTTGCTATGTTTTCTTTTCTTTCGGATTGTAAAGGTGTGTTATGTGATCATTTGGAACATTTTGGAATATCCTCCTGTTACAGAATTTTGTTCTATTTGGGGTTTATTTCTAGTAGCAAAACTCTTTTTGTTCTAGCAGTTACTTCTGATCACTGTGGCAATGCCGCGCGAAAATCTCACATTCGTTGGTCTCATCCCTTAATCCTTCTTCCGGTTTTCTGGCTATAAAATGACGCCTTGAATTGCGTATTGTGAAAACATTTTTTGTCTAAATGTCTCTTTTTCTCAAGTTAGAGATGAGTTTATGGGTCACCCATAAGAAGAATGTATCACAACTGTTTATTAGTTGCGATAAGAGCATTCTTCGTGTCGCATCTATTGTCTAACCCTTTACCTAACATGAAAAGCAGACGACACTTGCAAAAAAAATTCTTGAATAACTAATGTTTTCATTTTTTTGTCTCAGAAATATAGGTTATGACCCCTCATTGGAACGAGCTCGTCGAGCTCGTTCCAACGAGGGTCTTAACCTATGTTTTTGAGACAAAAAACGAAAAAAATAATAGAAATTAATTGGCGATTTTTGAGAATAGCACTGGCCGGTTTTGACCGTTACGTTGGGTAAATGGTTAAGTGCGAGAATAGTTAAATTCATTACAAACTTAGGAATCCGCGAGGGAGAATGAGATTTCAACCTCGGCAGTGTACAGGAATGTCTCATTCTTTTTTGCCTTCCTAAGGGTACTTTTATACCGGTTACCCGCATACCTAATTGTGTTCCCTCCTTGTCTATTGCCTAGTATCAAAGAGAGTGAGAGTGGAGCTGCCGATCCTGCACAGGGATGTTCCTGATTTAAGTCACGAGTATAAGACACAGAACAAAATAAAGATTTAGTCGGTGGAGGCTCTGTGTCGCAGAATATAATAACACAGCGGATATAGCTCTATTTTTTTAACATTAGAAGCTACTAGTCCACAGATAATCCGTCATTAAGAATATCTATCAGTATTACACCTACCAACACTAAGCGTTCACTTTGTCTCATCGTTTAGCGAATGTTCTTTTACAGTAGATTGCAAATTTTTATTCTCCTCAGGAAACAAATTGGCAAATCTCACTTCCTAACTTTTATATCAATGAAAAGAAGGACAGTGTCTGTATTATATGTCACAATTAAGGTTTAATACCGGGAACGAGAATTTCACGACTCAGCAGCTCCCAGTTCTGATAGTCAATCACCATACTCGGGAAATTCATAGATCATGGTATCAATGGTTGCATACTATACTTTATAAGATTACTGCGAATGTCAATTTCTTCCAATGCCAGCACTGTAACTGGAGATATGGTTTAATCTAGCGAACGGGAATTTCCCGTTTATTAATGGTCGGGAAATTCATAGACTAGAATCAGGAATCAAAGGTTGCGGAACGCAACCTTTGATTCCCGATTCTGTCTTATGAATTTCTCGGGTATCGGGACTGATATTTAGAAACGAGAACTGGAAAATTCCCAGTATCGTGACTGACTTTCAGAAAAAAAAGAACCAGAAAATTCCCGTTCCCGGGATTAAACCCCAGTCACAATACACACACTGTTGATATAATGAACAGAAAAAAAAGTTACAGAACATCAAAAGATGGTTTAAAACGCCGCTTTCTTATTTTATATGGGTTTCAATGGGGAATAATAGAACAAACTTTATAACAAATTGGGGAAAAATTTTAAAAAAAAGCAGCTGATGTATTTTTATACTACTCCACAGGAAAATACCTTAAGTTTGTGAAATAATGCGCACACCCATGATACCAATTCGCTAACATTTCGAAGTTTCAATTTTATATGAAATTCCCACACGCTTAGTGTTAAATTTACGGACAGTTTAAAGAATTAGGGAGGGGCTGGGGTGCGGGGGGGGGGGGGGGTCTAACTTTCCCGTGAAAGGGGCTATGATATCTTCATGAAAAATGTTCTCTTGTATATTTCGCTTGAAAATTGTTAATCGAATTTTATCAACTGAATTACTAATTTGAAGTTTTGTTGTATGTGGGACAACCGCAATCCATTCCTATAAATCATTGTATTCATTGGGGAATATGAAAACTAAAACCATTACATCAACGTATTATGCGAGCGAGCGGAGTCTTAGATTAGTTGGATTTGTGCATATAATGGAAATATTCTTTTAAAAGAAGTGAGCATCAAAAGCGAATATTATCTGTAATTATATTAGAAATTGATTTTAAAGGTTGAAATCTCGTAATGTAATATACACCCCGATGGCATTAATGTTCTCTTTTCTTCAAGTTTTACAGTTCACCACTTCCCGAAGTCTTTAAATTTAACCCAGCCGTCGCGTTGACATTACAGTTAAAACTGGAAGTCCTGTCACGAACTGTGCGCTTATCTAGGCTTAATTGCGCGTAGAAATTGCGCGCAATTGCCATATCGAATGGCACCCAAAGCACGGCAGGTTCTCCTGGTTACCCATCGCAAACACAGGCAGTGTTTCTGCCAATGGACCTCCGGGTTACCCGGAGGTCCATTGGCTGACACATTGCTTGTGCACAGGCCATATGTAAAGAATTTGATAGTCTTACTATAGTCATAACGCGTAGATTAACGCGCATATCGACGTGCTATTTGCGCGCATTTTATGACAGGACTTCTAGTTTTAACTGTATGTGGTGGTATGGCGGAGGGAGGGGCGACCATAAAGGGTAACATATTGCAACGTTATTGTCAGCAATAAATTAATATGGTCCTCACCCTCATATTAGGAGAAATTGTCTCCCTATTTTGTTTTTTTTTTTGTAAATATTCAACTGCATGTATACTCAACAAACAGTTGTTAGGCTAAAGAGAGAGGGCACCGAGTAGTGCACCCTATCCTCCTGTTTTTCGTTTGTATCTAAAAACAATAAATGCGTTGCCATGTAGACGTGTTATGAGACTTAAGAGTGGATACACACAGTCCTCTCCCATATACGTATGAGACTGTATTGTGTTTATCGAATTCATTTACCATGTTTTAATTTACTAAGAAGGAAATTTCAAGTTAGTTCAATATATCGCTGATGAACTCGTTTTGCAGTGCTCGGGCACGCTGGGTGGGTAACTGTCAAAATCTCTGTCTCTGCAACTCGCATACCTCTGAATATATAGAGGATATCTACGCTGTTTTAGTGAATATCTGGAATTATCTCATGAGTGTGGACCCGAAAGTCTTTATTTTTTGGAAAAATAACACTTTCAGGTCAACTCTCATGAGATAATTCCCGGCATTCACTAAAACGGCGTAGATTTTTTTTTATTATATGCTCCGTGACATTTTTACTGCGCAGTATTAAGCCCAATTCGAGTGCAAACAGTTTCAAGACAATAACAAAAAGCTGGTGATCGTTCATTCGAGGCGACGTTCAAGGCGACGTCATGCCGAAGTGTAACATCATTTAGGAAGCTACTGACAAAAAATCATCGTGTGGACATGAAAGCGCTCGCGAAAAATAAAACTTTCAGGTCCATACTCATGAGATAATTCCCGAAACTGACTGAAATCGAGTTGATTTTCTTTTTGGTTATATGCTACAAGACATTTTATTACACAATATTCAGCCCAATTCGACCCCAAATGCGTACGTTTCAAAACAATAACAAAGATCAGCTGATCGTTCCTTCATGGCGACGTGATGCGGGAAATATCTTTTAGATAATTTGCGGTAATTCACAGGCTAGCATAAAATAAATCACTATTAACCCTTACCTTACACGAAAGGCAGACGACACTTGCAAACAAAATTCTTGAATAGCTAATCTACTCTATTTTAGTCATTTTTTCTTTTTTTACATAAAAACATAGCCTATGACCCTCACTGGAATGAGCAAACCAAGCACGTTCCAATGAGGGTCGTAGTATGTTTTTGAGATGAAAAATGAAACAAATAATGAAACATGAATGGAAATATATGTATATATGCCTAAGGAGGAAGAATTAGCGTGGAAGCACGAATGGGGTTTGGATGCTTTTCTCTGCTCGAATACAATTCACAAGCGAGGTACAGCTATACTGTTCAGAAACACATTTAACCCTTTACCCAACGCAGACGATATCAAAATTTATTATTTTAAATTTCATTTTTTCGAATTTTTCAAAAAATTTCAACAAAACCATATCATGTGACCCCTCTTTGGAACGAGCTCGACGAGCTCGTTCCAACGAGGGGTCACATGATATGGTTTTGTTGAAATTTTTTGAAAAATTCGAAAAAGAGCTCGACGAGCTCGTTCCAACGAGGGGTCACATGATATGGTTTTGTTGAAATTTTTTGAAAAATAATATTTTTTCAACTGCTGAATTTGCATATTACGCGGGCGGATGCGGGCGATTCGTTAGGTAAAGGGTTAAATACGAAATAAAAAACGAGATTTATGACACTGCTGGAACCTTCATTATACTACACACCGTTCTTCAGGATAATTGTCTGACAATTGCAGTACTGTATGGCCCAAACAATGACACACCCGATTTTTATCACAATTTTTTCGAAAAAATAGAAAGCGTAGGGGACACTTCTATAATAATTGGTGGTGATTGGAATGTCCCAATGGACTATCGCCTTGACACCAAAAACTACAAAAATAAGAACAGTGTGAAGGCCCAACACAGTGTATCTAATTACATGGAACTTTTAGATCTGATTGACATATGGAGACAACAGAATCCATCTAGCAAACGTTTCACGTGGAGGGGCCCGAATGATAAGTCTGCGCGATTGGATTATTTCTTAATAACTTCTGACCTGCAGGACCTAGTTCAGTCAACAGACATCGAGCCTAGTTACCGCTCAGATCACTCTTCTGTATCCAGCGTACTCAAATTTATAAAACAAGAAAAAGGTGGAAGACTTTGGAAATTTAATACTGGCTTATTATGTGAACCTGAATACACAAAAGTTGTTAGAAATACTATTTTTGAAACAATAGAACAATACAGTATAAACAGTAAAGGTGATATATCTAACAACCCACATAATGTTAAGCTCTCTATAAATGATCAGCCTTTTTGAGAAAAACTAAAATTAATGATACGCGGTAAACAATCTCTTATGCATCTTACTTAAAACGAAAAAATCAAAAGTCTGAAACATATATGGAAAATAAATTAAAAGAACTATATATAAAATTAGATAGTGGGGATGAAATAGCTGCAGATTAGATTCAATCTTTGGACTCCGAACTGAGACAATTACGATTCAAAAAAGTGCAAGTCATTATAATAACAACAAAAGCAAAGTGGAAAGTAGAAGGGGAAAAACCAACAAAATACTTTTGTAATTTGGAGAAAAGGCAATATACAGAAAAACTAATAGCAAAATTAATAAAAGACGACAACACAGAATGTACAGATATTAAAGATATTATTTCAGAACCAAAACGTTTTTACAAACATTTATATAGCGCCAAGATAAATACTCCGTCAATATATACAGATGACACGTTTTTCGATAATAAAAACCCATTTCTAAGAAAATGTGACGACGAAGACAATATTTTACTGGATGGTCCATTGACAGCCTCTGAATGCTTAGCTGCTTTAAAAAACATGAAATGGAATAAATCGCCCGGATCGGATGGATTTACTCCCGAATTTTACAAATATTTCTGGAACGATCTCGGTCCTTTTTTGGTTAAATCTCTAAACGCTGGTTACGAAAACGGTGCATTCACAATTACACAAACACAAGGTATAATAACATGTATTCCAAAGAAAAGAAAATCTAAATTGTACATTAAAAATAGGCGACATATTTGTCTTCTAAACGTTGATTTTAAAATTGGCTCTTCTGCATTAGCAACTCGTATAAAAACGGTCCTACCGAAACTCATCTCAGAAAATCAGTTGGGTATTGTAAAGGGAGGTTTATTGGGGAAGCTACACGTCTAATTACCGATCTAATCGACAAGTGCAAATCAATTAATTTTCCGGGAATGTTAGTTTTACTGGATTTCGAAAAAAAACCTTCCGTTCTTTTGAATGGAACTATATTGAGAAAACCCTAAAATTTTACAATTTCGGCTCATCAATCATTCGTTGGTTTAAGGCTTTCTATAGTGACGTTTCCAGCTGTGTCTTAAACAATGGTCATCTTTCAGAGTTTTTCAATGCGGAAAGAGGTGTAAGACAAGGGGACCCACACTCTCCCCGTACCTGTTTATCCTGTGTGTAGAAATATTGAGTGCTAGGTTAAAGTTTAGTCCGGAAATAAATGGCATAAAAATAAACAATTCTGAATATATAATTAACCAGTATGCAGACGACAGCACCTTATTTCTTGACGATGATCAAAAATCACTCATCGCGGCCTTAAATATTGTTGACAAGTTTTCTCACTTATCAGGTCTAAAAGTAAGTTTTGACAAAACTTATATGGTATGGATCGGTTCTCGTAAGGGTTGCGGTGTGGAACTGAAAACGGACAAACCGATAAAATGGAATGACGGTGAAGATTTTACCATTTTGGGAATAAAGTACAACTGAAGTGATACAAATTACCTGGAAAAAGATTTTATAGAAAAAAATAGAAAAAATGCAGAAACTATTAAATGATTGGTCATTAAGAAATCTTACCCTTGTTGGAAAAGCTACGGTGTTAAAAACTCTTGCTCTTCCAATTATCATACACTCTCTTACGGTCCTACTCAACCCACCCGATTGGATTATCCGGGGCGTGGTGGCTTAGTAGGTAGAGGTGCAGGCTGCAAGCCGAATGGTCTTCGGTTCGAATCCCACTTGTGGAAACCGCGCTGTGTCCTTGGGCAAGACACTTCACCCCCATTGCCCATGTGGGGGCACGGTGACGCTGTGCACTAAGGCGTACTGCACGTAGATGGTGCACCTGTCTTCAACCAATGCTAACCCTGCTTGTGTGGAGTTAGTATGCTGGGGAGCTGACAGCTGCTCGCCTTTGCTCGGTGGTTCTTTCCGGGTACTCCGGCTTCCTCCACCCGTAAAACTGTCGTGGTCATGATTAGCCATTGTGCAGAAATATGTTACCTTAAACACCAATAAATAATAATAACAAGAGCAACGCTAACGCGTGTGCTAACGCCCCCGAAGGTAGCCAAGTCGTACTCACGTGTGGATAATCAGACAACAGTTTCACTGCTGCTACATCGCAGAACAGCACTACATTGCAGAACAACAGTAAGGAATGGCAAAGTGCCAATAAGATTATTATTACTTATATTTTGTTAATATGTTTGGTAACAACAGACAACAGTTTCACTGCTGCTACATTGCAGAACAGCACTACGGAGTCAGTAATAGAGAAAAAGTTATAAAAATAATTGCAGATGACTTGAATGGCGCCATATTGAATAATAACTGAAAGAGGCAAAAATAGGAATAGTACATACCTTTGTTAAAAATTCTCAAACCAGTGAAAAAGTAGAACTGGTCTTGCATCTTTTCCAAGTGAAAAAGGGGGTATAATTGTATTAAAAATTGCCGAGTGAAACCTCAAATTGAAACCGACCTGTACTTTGACATGAGTAATCAGCATATAAAATTTGAACCTCATCGGTTCAGCCAAACACTTTTAATTGGTAGGAAACCAAAAAATCATCAATTTTCAAAGTAAATAAGGGACATAACTCCTGTAAGATTTGTCGGACAAAACCTTAGGTACAAGGGCATCCGTTCCCCCAAGCTGCCCTATCACCATACCAAAGAACATTAAAATCCGACAACTGATGTTCGAGTTATAATACAAAATGTTCGTACGGACGGACGGACGGAAAAAGTAAATAAGGGACATAACTCCTGTAAGATTTGTCGGACAAAACCCTAGGTACAAGAGCATCCGTTCCCCCAAGCTGCCCTATCACCATACCAAAGAACATTGAAATCCGACGACTGATGTTCGAGTTATAATACAAAATGTTCGTACGGACGGACGGACGGACGGACGGACGGACGGAGACCTACACTATATACCCCTCGAAAAGATTTTTCGGGGGCATAATAAATAATCGATAAACTCCAGCGAATAGTTTTCACATTCCTTTGATCACATAAAAAAGACAAAGTCAAATTCTCTACCATGCTAAGCCCAGTTGAGAAAGGTGGTCTCAAAATCCCGCATATTAAAACCCTATGTACTTCTTTAAAAATTGTTTGTGTTAAGAGGCTCTTAGACCCGGAAAACTCATCATAGTGGAAAACACTGGCACTTGATAACTTTGAAAAATTTGGATTCAACAATTTTTTGCATTATACAAAAGTCGGTTTACAAAAATGATCGGAATCAATGCCCCCATTCTGGCGAGATGTTGTAATTTCGTGGTCAATCCTTCAAGATTATTCTGTATCAACATATAAAGATATTTTATCACAACCAATATTTTATAATAAAAGTATCAAATTAAACAATGTATGCTATCATTTAGAAAAATGGTTTGCCGCTGGTGTGTTTTTTTATAAACGATACTGTAGATTCTAACAGACATTTCTTAACACATGGTGCGTTTAAAACCAAATACAACTTAGATATCCCGTTCACAACATATTTGGGAGTAATAAATGCAATACCCCAAAAGTGGAAAAACATAATCCAAGAATGTACAGTAAAAATGAGGTTGTGGAGAATTCATTAGTATCCCGCTTAGAGTCAACTGCCAAAGTTAATAAAGATGTTTACGGTCTTTTTCTGAACAAAATAGCTGTACCTTCAAGAAAATCCGAAGCAAAATGGAGCGCTGAGCTTAGATATGATATAAGCACAGATGAATGGCAATATGTGTACAAGACAGCATTCGCTTCTACCAGTGACACATATTTACAGACACTACAGTTCAAAATAAACCACCGTATCCTGTACACCAATTCTAAAATATTTCTTAGTGGTCTTTCAGAAACTCGGCTCTGAAGCTTTTGTTTTAACTCAACAGAATCAATAACTCATCTCTTTTACGATTGTTCATATTCAAAAGCGGTTTTACTCCAACTCACAGAGAAGGTCCATATTGTTTGTAATTCAAATGTTCAGGTCAGTCTTAAGGAAGTGATATTAGGAATGCAAATAGAACCTCAGTTATCCGACACACTGAATACATGTATACAAATTTAAAAATATATATATATCTGCATATAGTCTTGAAAACCGGCTTCCCAACTATACCGCGTATACAGAGGTTTTAAAGAATTACAGAGCTATGGACATATACTCACTCTATTTATACTCGTTTAGCAAGGCAAACAAAATCATATTGAGGTGGGAAACAATACCTAAAATAATTAGTTTAATCTAAATGTCTTCTATAACCACACAGTACTATGTTGAATTTAGGTCGGAACATTGTACTTATTGTATTTTTGTCTATATATATGTGTGTGTTAACCCTTTACCCAACGCAGACGATTTCAAAGAGGGGTCACATGATATGGTTTTGTTGAAATTTTTTAAAAAAATTTAAAAAATGATATTTAAAATAATAAATTTTGATATCGTCTGCGTTGGGTAAAGGGTTAAACTATTTCGTAGTGGTCTTTCAGAAACTCGGCTCTGTAGCTTTTGTTTTAACTCAAAAGAACAAATAACACATCTCTTTTACGATTGTTCATATTCAAGAACGGTTCTACTCCAACTCATAGAAAAGGTCAATATTTTTTGTAATTCAAATGTTCATGTCAGTCTTGAGGAAGTAATATTAGGAATGCAAATAGAATCTCAGTTATCCGACTTATTGAATACAAAATGCCTATAATTTTTTTTAAAAGTATATATGCATGTAGTCTTGAAAACCGACTACCCAACTATACCGCGTATACAGAAGTTTTAAAGAATTAAAGAGGTATCGATATATACTCACTCTATTTATACTCGTTCAGCAAGGCAAACAAAATCATATTGAGGTGGGAAGCAATATCTAAAATAATTAATTTAATCTAAATGTCTTCTATAACCACACAGTACTATGTTGAATTTAGGTCGGAACATTGTACTTATTGTATTTTTGTCTATATATATATATGTGTTAATGTAATTTACTGTGAAAACTGTAAATTAAAAAAGAAAAAAAAAGAATGGAAATTTGGGTGAATAGTGCTGACCGGTGTGACAGGAATGATAGTCCGTAGGAAAATTAGTCCCTCTGGACTATTATTCCGCGGAATTATAGTCCTAGGTCTAACATTTCTAGGAATAGTAGTCCGCCGGACTACTATTCCTAGAAATGTTAGACCTAGGACTATAATTCCTCGGAATAATAGTCCAGAGGGACTAACGTTCCTACGGCCTATCATTCCTGTCACACCCGGTTTTGGGCGTTATGAAGGGTTAAAGGGTTAATATCGGTATTACTTCGGCCATTTGTGTTCAACAAGGCGCTATCTGCAATGATAAATTATTGCAGGTGGCACCTTGTGTTACTCAAGCGACGATTTCTTTCATAGCCCGGTTTTCGACTTGTCTTTTGAAGGAAAACAGAATATCCGAGAACCGGAGGTACTCACTAGCTCTGCAATCTGCTCATTGTTTTATGACGATCAATCGATTTTAATTATTAAAGGATGCGTTATTTTGTTCAAGAGAACAAAACTTGCTGATGACTTAACAGCGTTTGGGCGGACAGGTATTGACAGATGCTTGGAGGCATACATTTTTTATCGATAAAGCGAAGAAACATGTCGTACAGTTTACAGAAAGTAATATATGTGAAAGGCATCAAATCACACAAATAAACAATTATTTATTAGATATGATTTTATTTCCTAGAATTGCCCATTATCGAACTCGAGCTGATATAACTCCAAACTCGGCGTATAAGACCTTAATGTTGGCGAATATGAACCGATCTGAAGTTGTCCCTCTTGATGCGTTACTGGAAACAACCTTTTGTTTACAGCAAAATCGTTCACCGTCATTCATCAAAAGGAACTAATTAGTATTATTATTATTATTATTATTATTTTTTGGCGTTTAACGTCATATACTTATGCCCAATGGCCAATCATGACCGTGACAGTTTTACGGGTGGAGGAAGCCGGAGTACCCGGAGAGAACCACCGAGCAACGACGAGCAGCTGCCAGCTCCCCATCATCGTAAGAACCAATTAGTAAATTTGTATTACTAGACAAAAGGGAGTAGTGGTTGAATGGTGAGGAAATAATGATGGCAAATAAGCAAGGAGTGGGTGGACTAAGAGAAGAAAAAAGAGAGTTGGACAGAAAATTCATCGCAAACTACAATTCAGATTCGTGAACGGAGATTCGTCGAAGTAGGAGAAGAGATAGTTTAGCTAAACGAATGCCGCGGCTTCGCCAGCGGGGAAGCCGATATGTTCGGATAGCTGATCTAGGGATATGAGAAGAGGAAACTTCGGACTTTGTGAAAAGAACGACACTGTAACAAATCTGCGAATTTTCGTAATAATTTGTCTGGGTTTAATAAATGAATAGGATGTTACATAATTAGTTTGATATCGGTCGAAATATCAGTCCTCGGTAACTTCACATACAGCCTTTGACAACTAATATCTAACGTGGAAATCAAATGAATATTTTGAGGTTATTATTTGGCTAGTTCCATATCGGTCGAGATATCAGCCATCGGTAACTTCACATCAGCATTTGACCTTCGGTCTCAGGCTGATATGAAGTTACCTCGGGCTGATATCTCGGCCGATATGAAACTAACCAAGTAAAAAACTCTAAATCATTTGATTTCCACATTAGATATTAGTTGTCTTTCGATAGAAGTAGAAATAGATAATGACAAGGTGAGTTTCATTTCCTACCATGTCTCGTTTTTCCTCTTCTCGCGTCAGTTTGATACAAAGACACCTTACCCAGTGATAGCATACAACAAAAAAGTTTTCTCTAATTACATTCAAGGCTTTTTCCTCTGTTTGCATACACCAGTCACAAATATGTAGGTAAATAGAGCATACGTATATACTGTTAGGGTGCAGGTACCAGAATTATATCACGAGCAGCGACAAGAAAATATAAGTTTAATCCTTTGAACTGTGATGGCATCTTCCATGTCAGTTCAATGGTAGCAATTAGAAGAGTCCATATTCATTATGTGGGGGTAGAGCAATTAATATCTTCAATTTGCAGCCTTGGACTACGCGTTGAAAATATTGATGGGTCTTTTCCACACATTAATTGAGCAGCCATCTACTTGACGAAGTATCATGTTCCTGAACAATAAAGCCGCCTCGTTTGTTTAATGGGTTATTTATTTATTTATTGGTGTTGAAGGTCACATACTTATGCACAAATCTAATCTTGAACGTGACAGTTTTACGGGTGGAGGAAGCCGGAGTACTCGGAGAGAACCATCGACCAACGACAGCAACTGTCAGCTCCTCAACATTCTAACTCTGTTCAAGCTCTGCTCAAGCAGGGTTACAGCGTTGGAAGACATGTGCACCATCGCCGTGCAGTACACCTTAGTACACAGCGTCATCGTGCCCCCATGTAGGCAACCGGGATAAAGTGCCTTGCCCAAGGACACAACGCGGGTCGTCCCGGACGGGGATCGAACTCGGGACCTCTAGCATAGAAGTCCAACAGTCTACCATAGAGCCACCGCGCTCCCGTTTAATGGGTTAAAATTAAGATTTCCTTGCACTCATGGATATGATAATAAGTTTGGTACCTACTAAAAACGGGAGCGCGGTGGCTCAGTGGTTACGGCATTGAACTTCAAACCGAGAGGTTCACGGTTCGATCCCCACCAGAGGTAACTGCGTTGTGTCCTTGTATTAAGGCATACTGCACGTCGCGATAGTGCACCTGTCTTCAGCCAATGCTAACCTTACTTGTGTGGAGTTGGGGAGTCTGACAGTTGCTCGCCGTTGCTCGGTGGTTCTCTCCGGGTACTCCGGCTTCCCCCATCCGTAAAACTGTCCGACATTAGTTGACCCGGGCTTTCGAAAGTGTCGTTAAACTTAAATAAATAAATAAATAAATAAATAAATAAAAGTATTCTTTTTGTTATATTTGCTCTTATGCTTTAATTGCAATGAAACCACTTTTTCATTTCAATTAAAACAATCAAACGCCGAAAACGCCCATTGATATCGATCTGAACCCATTGGGTAATGTGCGTTCGTTACGGGAAGATTTTCTCTTATATCTATTGTGACAATACATATCAGATATTATTTATTTGATGTGATTTTCTTCGGAATTCCCGGAACCGACCATCATAAAATCGGCTGATATGACATCCGATTCGGCTGAAATGACTCCGATCTCGGCTGATATGAACCAAGCTAGAATATTTACGTGATCTTTAAAATAATTATAATAATAAACGAACGTTTCGAACCTACTTCGTCCATTATTCGTCCCTTTACCCGACGAATCACCCGCATCCGCCCGCGTAATATTCAAATTGAGAAGTCGAAAAAATTAAATTTTTTTTAAATATTTCAATTAACCATATCATGTGACCCCTCTTTGGAACGAGCTCATTGTGTTCGTTCCAATGAGGGGGTCACATGATATGGTTTTGTTGAAATTTTTTGAAAAAAATTTAAAAAATGTTATTTCAAATAATAAATTTTGATATCGTCTGCGTTGGGTAAAGGGTTTAAAGACGAACATTGAGTTAGGTTTCAAGTTCGTACCGAATGTCAACAAGTCGGGAAGACGGTCAGAAAATGTTAACACTCTCCACACCATGTAGGAAAATGTCGAGACAGCACCCAACGTTGACAGCCTGTTGCAAAAGTTTGTTATACCGTGGTGAAAGGTGGCCACTGTATTGACCATTGCCACAATATGACCAACACTCTCGATTTGTGGTGGCTGTAGGTGTAATGCACAGATCACTAAACTGCTGGATTGCCGAGACATCAGCGAAAAACGTCACCACTCAAACTGCCTTTACCGACCCATCTTCCCCAAAATGGTGTCAGCTCAATCAACGCGGTATCTCCCCGCAATTCTTGACGTTTGATAAAGTAAAAGCTGTTTACGTTCTCGAATGTCATGACGTTTACCTAGCTTGCAAACTAATAACACTATATCAACTTTCCAATCTCGATACTCGATTTTTGTTATTAATAACTAAAATATGTTGTAAATAGAGGAGATTTAATGTTTTCTTGTGAATGCCGGGATCTATCTCATGAGTGAGTGAGAGGATTCGTATTTTCACTCACGAATGAGATTAATCGCGGTATTTACAAGAAAATATTAGATTTTCTTTTTATTATACCCCTTTCATTTGAAGCTTCAACTGAAACTATCCAAACCGACACCCATACCACGCAATAAATCTGTTTACACAATCAGCTGATCGCTGTTTCCGCTGACACAGATCACATTGGGTGTTGTGTACATCCACACAAAATAGTTTTCGGGGTTGTTGGAGAAATGACGTAATTTTTAGCCACAAACAAATTCATTAAAATGAAATTTCTACTTCATTTTCGCTTCAATAATAATACTTCAACATTGAATTGAAATAATTCAACAATTTAATTCTGAAACAGAAATATTTCGATCGCGCATTAATACATTTTGGCATTCCATCGTGATCTGCCACGTCCTGTTATACTCACTAGTGGAGCGAAAACAACTTTTGTGTTGCGCTTGTGAAAATTCATTTGTAAATTTCAAGTTCACACGAAATGTTAATCACCGAGATGTTTGATCTCACTAGTGAGGGGAGAACGCAATTTATATTTTACCGATTCCTATTATAATTAGACGCTAGGGGTGTAATAAATATTCTTTATTTATTGCCACGAGATATGTGCACATCATCAGTAGATTCATTTTTCACAGACATCAAAGTATATTGTTTAACTCCTTAGCTGCTGCTGACGGATATTCCTGCCCAGGACAGAATTTCTGAAATAAGTTTGATTTGGGCGCATTTAATCAAATTCCTCTTTTATAAAGTGAATGGATTTTTTCACAAATGATTCCTTGATTCCTTCATAGCAGCCATGACTAAATTTATTGAAAAATACTTTTAAAATACCTAGCAGGTTAAGGGTTAAAACTGATCGAAATTGTTTCGATCAATATTTATTTATGCAACCCCCCCCCCCCCCCCCCCCCCCCCCCAGTATGGCCACGGTGGAGACACTTTTCTATGTATGGCCATTGAACGTTCCAGTAATCCAGTTGTATAGAGATCGGTGGTGTAATGAATGCGAGCTACAATAACGATTTGTATCACACGTTCGCTGCGGTATAGTTGAGCTGTCCACCCACGCTTTAACAGCATCGAATTCCCTACATAATTAGATCGTTGGCTTGAGAGATTGTGAATTCCTCTGTAGGAACTCCGATAGGTTGAATATTGCTTGTTAAATATCTTTATTTTCGTGTACCAGCTTTGGTGTTACGGAACAAAATTGTATCCGGTACCTCATTAATGAAATTTTTGATAAATATTCTTGTAATTTGAGTTTGGAATCTTATAGTATTGCACCCGTGGAAATACTGCCCACAGGTGGAAAGTGACCAGTGCACGGCACCCATACTATATATATTGTTCACTGTGGTTCTGTTCTTTGTTAATGAAAACCGTCTTTACTGGTAATACAGGACCGATTACCTAACACAATATATAAACTTGTGAAGAAACTTCTTGAAGAACTAAAACTTTTCATTTTCCTTAGAAAATATACTTACCACCCTTCATTGGAACAAGTTCGATGAGCTCGTTCCACTGAGGAGTCATAAGCAATGTTTTTGAGACAAAAATTGAACAACAAGAATAACAAAATTTGGATAAGAATTTTTGTGAATGGCGCTGGCTGGTTTCGCCGTAATGTTTGGCAATAGTTAAAATTTTTACATAAGTATAAATAAAGTGATAAATGTGACGTCATACTCGTTATGTGGTGATATTGTCAAAGGTGCTGAATGTGATGCCAACTCCATTAAATAAATGCAGAAGTGGCTGACTTTGACACCTTGGAATTCAAGTCATACAGTCGCTGAGAGGAAACTACATAGTTTCTGTTGTTCAATCGATTCAAATGCTTGAGAGAATACACAATCGTAGAGAACAAAACTTGCTAACAGCTTGACATCGTATGGGCGGACAGATACTGACAGTTGTTCAGGGGAATGTATTTTTCTCTGTAAAACTCAGATACATCTTATACATATTACAGAAAGAAAATATCTGTGACCTGGATCGATTCGCATAAATAATTAATGTTCATTTATTTTCGAAGTTGGATACTAAACGTGCAGCATTGTATTTGTCCTCTGAAAGAACATGAAAAAGACAATGGAACTAAGTGTACCATTGTTTAACGTGTCTTATTTTCAGGGGAGATAAGAAATTGTATTGACTCACATTTTGTTTTTGTGCGTTAATGTCTGATGTTCCTGTTTTAGTTTCGATCACATGTATGAAAGAAGAGCTTCTTTTATATCTTTACCATGTTACAATGGCAGTTGCTTGAATATGTCTTTCGTCATCGTTTGGTAAAGAATTTCATTTTTTTTGTCATCACATCAGTTCTCAACACGTGTGTTTATATTCACCCGTTTTGAATGTTTCTTTTGGCACAATGGCCAATGAATCATTCCAGCCGAATGAATCTAAAATGCCATAAGTCTAAAGAAAATTAATCTTTTGCTTCTCAGGCAGCGGCGAATTCGTCTTTTTTTGTGTTCGGCCCGCGTTTGTCATATTTATTTCGGAGACAAATTTCAAAACTATCATAGTTTGTGATTTCAGCTGTATCACCACGCGATTTGCAATGTAATATGTCGTATACATTGCTTGTTATTCTCTTTGCGAAATGCGAAACGATTCTCATATGTATGTACAAAATAATTATTTATTCAACTGGTTGAGAGCTAGATTAGTTATGGTGGTCTGAATTTGTTCATCAAAAATGTTTTATTACAAATTATTGGAGAGTGCCAACAGGCAATCTCCAATAATTTGAAACAGAACAAATTTGTATAAACAAACTATTATTTACGTTTGACTGAATACGAAACATGGGTAATTAAAATGTTGGCTTTTGCACTGGTATACTCATTTTTTTCGGAAGGTCTAATTGTGGCTTCTTGCGCTCAAATAGTTCAAAAACTCATTATTTTTGATCTCCATTTTAGTTGTTCTATATTGATTTTGGCTTGTATGATCACTGTTACAAAACAAATATCAGTAAAATCAACATGGAAGCTCTAGTATTTAATTTTAGGCTCTCACAACTGAATTTCAGACATCGCCGACCATTCCACCAGGAATAAAAAATGATAAAAAACCACCCTCCCACATTCTTTTTTAAAAACAATTGCCTGAGAATCAATTATTTAATTTTGTTTGGCTTAAACATTCATCTTTTAATAAACGTAAGAAATGCTTCTCAACCGAGAACTGACATTTCGAATACAATTATTTATGTTTGTGTACTAAATAATTATGAATGAAGCCTCGCCAAAGTCGTGGTTTTTCATAATGGCGCATAGTTCCATTAATTATGTTGACGACTTAACTGGTAGAGTGCTGAATTATTTTTGGTCATCAAAAGTTGTTCACATATCTTTACCCTGTTACAATTTATGGGAGAGTGCCAGTAGTTTGTACAATTTGCAACAAGGGCCACTGCCCCCGATCCGTAGGCATGTTCGATGTAGCCTTTAAGGTACTGTGACACAAAAAAAAAATAAGTCAAAAGAGTGAAAACAGGGGCATAACTCTGGGAAAATTACTGGACGGAACCCGTTCCTTGTGCATATCCGTTCCCCCATGCGGGTCTGTTCGCACACCAAAGTTGATCCAAATTTGACCAATGGCTCTGTACGGACAGACGGGCGGACGGACGGACGGACGGACGGACGGCTTCACCAGATACCCCCCGAAGCTTCCTTCGGAGGTCGGAGGCATAACAAGGCAAATCCTAACAGTCTAAATAATTTCACTTCAAAGGTGATATGTAGAACATCCACTAAATGTGAAGCCTTTAAGTTGTGGTACCGAGACTTCAGAATAAAGCCCTAATATGGGCTTTCAGCACTCTACTAGTTAAAGGCGAAATGAATACTCTTTGATTGGAACACAAAATTATATCTGTACATATTTGTTAGTAAAACGACATCGTCTTTCATCAATGGTCGTCTACTCGCCGAGTCAAGAAACAGCCCTTAACAGCGACAAATTTCTTACAGAATTATTCTGGTGGCGCGAAAGCTTGCGGTTCTATATAGAAGGCAATATCTAGTTACAACCGTCCCAAAGCAGTCTCGAAGAGCTTATTCATGTAAAAAGCAAATCAGCTGATGAAAGGTTATATTATCTGGCAGTTATTACATAATAGTTGGTATATGGCCATCTGTTGATAAAAGGGTGTATCATATCTCAATATTTGTGTCCAATAAACTACAGCCTCGGAAATAAAGCCAAACATATATCGTTGCCTTGGTTACAGCATCAAAAAATTCCTGTCGAATATCATTATTTTGTGAATGTTAAACGTGGAGCTCGCCAAAGTCTTAAAGGCCACTTGGTGTTGCTATTAAACTTCAAGAACACATGGATCGCAGCTGACTACAAACGCTGCTTGCCAAACATGAACCCCGTTGTACCTATCAAAAACATATTTTCTATTCCCTATATAGTATTCAACATTTAGATCTTCACACTATTAACCCTTTCAGCCCCAGATGCCGTTTTTTCCAGCCGTCATAATGCCATTAAGTGGGATGGCTACAAGGTATATGTGTGGTGTAGACCAATCAATATTTTCAAAGTGCAGGCCTAAGGCTGCTGAAAAAATAGTCGTATCGAAATTGCGAACTAAGATATATCTATTTTTTGGAAACTATGGACTCATCTTCAGAATTAAAACCGACAGTTCAAAGGTGTGATATGTTAGAAAACATTGTAGGTTTGATGAGTACATTGTCTCCTGTTCTGTAGAATTTTGAAAGTCTGGCCTCCAAGATGTCAGTCTTCAACACAATACAAATTAGTGATAAAATATAAAATAGATGGCTGCTATGTAGTCTGGTCCTATTTTCAGACCCCCCCCCCCCCCCCCCGTTAACCCTTTACACAACGTAACGACCAGCGTTATTCACAAAAAATGCCGTTCAACTTTCTATTTTTTCATTTATTGCGTCTAAAACATAGCTCACTGTTGCCGTAAAGCTACATCAATGTGGTCTGTGACTGGTGGTGCCATCTTAACGTTGCCCCGGGATGTGTGTTATGATGGAACTAATGAGTGGATTAAACCAGTTAACATACATATATTGACATACAGACTGCGCTCGTACAGGTTGTATTTGTTCCAATGGAAACGTTTTGTGTTCAAGTATTATTTCCCTTTAGGTTCTCTATCTCATTCTTCTCTCTCTTTTTCTCTCTTGCTCGTCTCTCTCTTTCTCCTGTTCCATCTTCCATTTTTTCTCGTCTATATACTAAAGTTTAAACAATATTAGATGTAGCGTATTACAAAATCTTTCAGTTGAGTATGTACTCTGTTTACCTAGGGAGACGGTTCAAAATAAGCCATTAGCTTCTTGTCGAATCCTGACTATATATCTGTCGTTTCTTTCATTTATCTTGATAATAATAGACACTTTGCTAATTGCCATAAAGTACAGTCATTCTGATTTTTTATTACATGCCCATGCAGTCTCTCTTATGCAATACGGCGTGCAATACGGCTGTGCAATACGGAATTCCGTATTGCACACCAACCTGTTTCAATCGGGTCTTTTGTTTATGCAGTGCGACTGCATAAAGTGCATGGTGTTTACCACCGTTGATAGAAAAGAAAATTAGGTCAGTAGGTGCTTGGGTCATGTAATAAATACAAAACAACATGTATGTTTCAATGAGTCGTTTTGTATTCAATTCGTCAGATGTGCGTAGAAAGAAAACGTCGAGACCTTCGGTCTCGACGTTTTCTTCCTACGCACATCTGACTCATTGAATATTAAACGACTCATTGAAACATCCATGTAGTTTTGTCTATGTATTTAACCTTCACTGTTGTGTGTATATTATCAGTGTTTGCTAAATAAATATTGTTTAAACTAAAAACATAGCTTAAGAAGGAGGGTGTTTGAGAGGTCATAAGCTATGTTTTTGACGCAGAAAATGAAAAAAAATCGTTATTTTTCATGTTAGGCAGAGGGTTAACCTTTACCTAACATGAAAAGCAGCCGACACTTGCAACAAATCTCTTGAATAACTATTTTTGTCATTTTTTTGTCTCAAAACCATAGGTTATGACCCTTCATTTGAACGAGCTCAACATGCTCCAACGAGGGGTCATAACCTATGTTTTTGAGACAAAAAATGCAAACAAATAATGAAAATTAAAAGGCGATTTTTTCAACAAGGGAACTTAGGGTACTTTGAACCTTCTGAATTCAAAAATTACTGTTGATAAGGTGAAATGTGACTTTTGACCTTCAAATTAGGAAAACAAAATGGTCACAAAAATATATTTGATCATGCCTTTTTCTCTTACAGAGATAATAGGATAAGCCTTATTTCTTACGTTACTACATCAGGGAATCAGGAGAAACTAAACAAAATATTCCCATTCGTGGCATATACGTTTTCTAGGCGAGGTCAAGGTAATTTTTGAAATGGCGCCCTAAAATATTCCATATTTACCTACATCCCCTTATAATCTCATATATTATATGCTCTATGATTCCTAAATACCATTTTCTTAGAATATAATTCATCAATTATAACTTGCACTTCAACTAAATACTTATAATATGCAACTACACATGTAGGCCAAGTGAAGGTTTATAGAAATAACAAATAGTAAATAAAATAAATATATTTTTTTGTTTTATATTTTTTTTATTCAAATACAGTTGTGAAAATATATACAATAAAATCAGACATTCGTAGAGGTAGGTTTCTTATGCAAAATTATACACGTATGGTTTCATACAATTGTGATTCTGTAGCAAATAAACGGTGTGTAAACTTTTAACAAAGTATCAGTTAAGTGCCATCAAAATATCAGATGAACGAGTGTTGCAGAAGCAGATGTGAACTCTCAAGGGGCAGTGGTAGAGTATAAACTGTCGTGCCCATGGGGTTAATTCCCTATTTCAGTAGTTCAATGAAGCTTGTGAAATCTTGGGGGCACTTTCTCACTTTGCAGGAATAAATGACATAGATAAGAGTACATATATCTGTTATCGGTTCCGTTTTCTCGTTGTTGTTGTAACCCAAAATGACATACTGTTTTCGAGCGGTAGTGAGATTCATTCCACACCCCCTTTTATTTTTTCCATCAAGTTTATTAATATTGTTTTCGAGAAGAAGCAATCAAAAAATGCGAGATTGTTTCTTTAGCATTATTACAAAAGATACATAATTCTGTTTTAGATAGATTACATTGATGAAGTTTCGAGTTTGTGTAAAGAATCCTTTCTAGTACCTTGTATTATGGAATCTGTAAATAAGAATCATCAGTAACTGTAAATGAATTTTTGTAATCTGCTCCCAGTCACAGATTGAAGCTGATATTCAAAATTCCATTCCATTTATTTTGTGCATGTAGAGGAGATGTGGCAAACTGTTGCAAGAATGCTGGATAAAAAGCATGACAGACCCTTTGGGAGTGTTTAAGTTTTTCAATATTTTCGTTTTTTATGTTGTCAGGTTTTCCATGTTGTCTCACTGTTTCCTTCCACAATATTGGGATGACATGAATCACTCCCTGGTAGACAGTGAATGGTATTTTGAGGTTGTATTTTTCTGAAAACTCCGCAAAGGGTAAAATGTTTCTATCTTCTATTAAGAGATCATTGATAAACATATATCAGCCTTGAGCCACCTTTTATCAAAAGAATGTGTATTATTGATTTTTATGTCGTTATTATAGTGAATAAATCCATTCAGTAGTCAACGTGGTACTATTGTCTAGGAGTAACCAAGCAGGTAAAACGTTTTTGCAGAATGGGTTTGGAAGGTCTCCTATTTTATGTAGTACTTTTTTATGTTGGTGCCAAATTTTGTTGCTTCCCAGATCTTCAATATCATTTAAAACAAGAGTCTTCCAAGGAGCAAAAATATTTCGGTCTTACAGTTGTTTGATGCAGGATAGTTTTAGTGAGTAACTTTAAGCTTTTAATTGGGGGAACTTAATTCCTCCATTTAATAATAGCATTAATTATTGTACATCTTTTTATCTTATCATTTTTTCCTGACCATAGAAAAATAAAGAATTTAGTTTGTATTTTGTATTTGGATTAAACCGATAGGCAGTGTATAAACATTGGTAATACAAGCGTTTTTACTGCAGCAGTCTTTCTGATTAATGTTAAATTTCTAAAGGATCAATCATTAAGTAACATTTCATTTTTTTATGTAATTGTTTAATATATAGTTTTCCCTGAACAGATTGTGCTCTGTACCCAGTATTGTGAAAGAATTTCCGCGATTCCAGTGAACTTGTTCACTAGTTTTTATTTCCTCCCCAGAATAGATATTCGATCCAATCCAAATCACTTGCGATTTCTCGAAGTTACTTTTAGTCCAGAGTGAGTAGAAAATAATTTCACCGTTTCAATTGCGGTATTTAATGAATGACTGTCGTCACTTAGAAAAGTGATGAGTCATCTGCATTTTGACTTATTAAGTATTCTGAGTCATATATATTTATTCCATTGATATTTGGGTTGTTTTTCAGAGCTGCACTGATGATCTTTGCCCAGAAGAGATAGGGGGATAGAGGATCACCCTGCCTAACATCCCTCTGTAGATCGAAACTTTCTGTGCAAGTACCATTGCTCACAACATAGCCGTATATGTTGTTATAAAAACTGTGGAAACCATTGTATTATTGATGGGCCAAGGTTTAGAAAACGTATTGTTCTTTCAATGAAGGTCCATACTAATGAGTCAAATGCCTTTCAAAATCAAACAATGCAAGTAATCTAGAAATGTTTTGCTCTTCACATTTTCTGATTAGATCAAATGTCAAACGTGTTGATTCTCCAGTATGTCTCCCCTTTACGAAACTCAGTTGAGTTTAAGAAATCACTTTCGACAAAATTGTTTTAATGCGGTTAGCAATGGCGGTAGATCCTATTTTTAAATCGACGTTTATTATAGAAAGTGGTCGCCAATTTGTCATGTGTACTTTCGATTTATTTGGTTTGAGTATACACCCAACGACACCAACTCTCTGGGTTATTGATAGTTCTTCTGTACTGTAGCCATAATTCAGTGAGTAGATCAAATGTCAAACGTGTTGATTCTCCAATATGTCTTCCTTTTACGAAACCCAGTTGAGTTTTAGAAAAAGCTTTCGGCAAAACTGTTTTAATGCGGATAGCAATTGCGGTAGATCCTGTTTTTAGATCGACGTTTATTATAGAAATCGCTCGCCAATTTGTCATGTGTACTTTCGATTTATTTGGTTTGGGTATACACGTGATGATACCAGCTCTCTGGGTTATTGATAGTTCTTCTGTATTGTAGCCGTAATTCGATGAGTTTATGAAGAAATTACCTATATCTTTCCAGAAGAACTTGTAGAATTCTGCTGTAAAACCAACTGAATTTGGGAACTTTCACTATATAATATTCTTTCCATTGTCATAAGAAAAGATCCATAACCCTGGAAAAAATGTTATACAATTTCAATGTTTAGCTGAATTTGTGTTACATAATAGAACTTCCATTTTATAATGTAATATTTTGGAAATTGAAATAGTGGCAAGATTTACTGCAGACATATACTGTAATATCATTTATTCGAAGAATTGAGGTTAAATAACAGAATTTCCATTTTGGGCCTTTCATTATATATATTTTCCAAATGTCATAAGGAAATTTACCGGATACTAGTTAAAATGATATATCATTAATCTCTATGGTGGAACTTGTGTTACATAACAAAAGTTCCATTTAAATAATTTGACTTTCTTCTATGACCTATTAATCCCCAGTACATACATTATGCAGGAACTTCTATTCCATCATAATATTATATTTGTTCAGGATAATAAATGTTCCACCCACAACCAATTGACCAAAAAAAAAGTGATAGAATAAGGCATTTCATACTGGAAATTCAGTAATAATCATTGGATGCAAACAAAATTACATGCACAAATGTAAAGTATCATGATTTTGGAACTGCAAGTCAATTTTTCACTAGGAAGTACTCATAGAAACTATTTTGCTGTGTTATTTTACATTGTCGTTTTGGTCTGTCTTCATTCTGAGCCTACTCGGCTGACTTGAGTCAATGAATTTGCTGTGAGTTGAAAACTACTCAGATAATTAAGTACATTACCTGTATTCAGAGCAATAATATTATTACCTGTTGATTAGGTCATGTGTATATTGATTCAATGGAGTGAATAGCTCATGTAATTTGCTGTGAGTTGAAAATTACTCAGGTAATTAAGTACATTACCTGTATTCATAGCAATAATATTCTTACCTGTTCATTAGGTCATGTGGATATCACCCGTGTTTACTGTTGGCCTATAATATTCTTACCTATTATCTACTTATTGATTATGATTTCTTTTCATAGGTAGGAACAATAATTGTGAGCTAAAAATAAATATTGTATAATATTTTTACCAGGTAACTTTTGTTATGGGTGGAACAAATATTATCCGGAATAAATATACGTTCACAAAAGAACCCTCCAAGAACTTTTTTCATCATTCTCCAGAACGTTTGGAAACGGATTGTTAATAAAACAAATAATAAACGTATGTCATAAATAAGTAAAGAAAACGTATAAGTATATATAAGCAAAATAACGGGAGTATTCTGTTATGGGTAATGTTCAGTAGAACATGGAAGGTTTGGCCTCCAAATGCCAGTCTCACAACAATACAATTTAGAGTTAAAATTTAAAGTAAATGGTTGCTGTTCAGTTTGGTCCCATTTTTGGAAATGAAAAATTTGTTAAGATATTTATCTCAATTAGATCAAAACTAAATTTATTTTGGTGGCCATTTTGTTTTTCCTGATGTGAAGGTCAAAATGTCAAAATGAGACCCATTAACGCTGGTGTTCCGCAGGGCTCGATACTCGGTCCTATACTGTTTTTAATCTTTATCAACGACATTACTGTAAACTTATTCAGTAATATACGCCTATTTTCTGTCTATACTTCCCTGTATTTAATAGTAGAGAATCCTGAGCAAGCCTCGACTCTAATCAACCAAGAGTTTGCCACAATCCAAGACATGGCTGGTAGAGTTTAATCTCCATAAAACAGAGAGCATGTTGATATCGCGCAAAAACATCCCTGTTGCCCACCCACCACTATTCTTTAGTAAAACGCCGATGTCTAAAGTAAAAAATCACAAACACTTAGGAGTCATATTAAACAGTTCTTGTACGTGGGACGATCATATTGACCACATCTGCTCGAAAGCTTGGATTTAAACTTATTAAGAAAGCAGAAATTCAACACTGATAGTGGCGTCCGTGAAAAAATTTACTTTGCCTTCGTCAGGCTATTACTTGAATATGCGGATGTTGCTTGGGACAACTGTTCTGCATCCAAAGCGGAAGAATTAGAGAAAATACAGTTTGCAGCCGCGAGGATCATAACCGGGGCAACAATTAGTTACGGTTAGCGTCTACTACATAACACTGAAACACGCTGGGACTCTTTACAAGAAAGACGTCGCAAACAGAAATTGTTACAATATTTCAAAATGTACCATCGAATGTCGCCCCCATCGAATGTATACTGCCAATTATGAATAAGGTCCCTCCAATCATCTCATCATCAAATTTATCGCAAAATCTCCGGTCATGTAACAACCACAGAATTTCTTTCTCTTGGACTCAATTATATCAATCTTCCTTCATCCCTAGCATTACGAAGCAATGCAACATCCTACCCATGTCTGTGCATGAAAATTCTTCACTGCCCAACTGCAAGATATTTTTAAGTGCCGGTAACCAAAGGTCTCCTAAGTTTTATAGTGGTGCAAAGTTCCTCAAAGCTCAAATTTACCACTGCCCAGTCTTCACAAATGCTCGTGATAATTCAATTAAGCTACTACCATTCCCAACTGACGTTCCAACGCTTCTTTTAGGATCTGAAGTTTTGAATAACCAGGAGAACCAGCTTGTTTTCGAAGTGGTTCATGACTTTATTTTATCAAGTGGATGTTTCCACTAACTGTAAAAATAGCATTTCTTCAAAGATGAATCTACCTCTGCTCTCTTTTACAGTCGTTCCCTGTGTCGATCACACTGTAAAACACATCTATCCCCGCCCCATCTCTAAGTAAGGTGCATAGGCTGCATATATCAATATATATCAATAACTACCACGAATATATAGGCAATATACACCGCGTACAAACTGGTTTCTCTGTCCCTTCTTGACTCATTTCCCTTTACTCTTTTTCCATCTTTCTTCTTTTTCTCACATTCATGGTTTAACCCTTTACCTAACATGAAAAGCAGACGACACTTGCAAAAATAATTCTTGAATAACTAATTTTTTTCATTTTTTGTCTCAAAAACATAGGTTATGACCCCTCGTTGGAACGAGCTCGACGAGCTCGTTCCAACGAGGGGTCATAACCTATGTTTTTGAGACAAAAAATGAAAAAAATAATGACAATTAATAGGCGATTTTTGAGAATAGCGCTGGCCGGCTTTGGCCGTTACGTTAGGTAAAGGGTTAAGTAATATCAGGTATAGTCGCCATATGTTCTGACAAATCACGTTTAATGTTCTATGCTTCAGGCTACCTTTGTTTAAACTATTAACCTTGCACTGGCCGGAGCATCGCGCCCATACTCTGTTCATGGATGCGATGCTCCATCCAGTTAGCTGGGCACCTGGCCAGACTATTTTGTAATTTTGAATATGGATCATGACCTTAGGTAGCTTTGGACTAGTTTAAGTAATGTCTCCTACTGCTTCAGATAATTGATATATTTCATGGTTCAGGGAGATGACGCACATAAGCTTTAAGATTTTTGTCAAATCCCTCTATTAATCTGATACTCTACATTGTTGAACAAATGTTGTATTGTAAGATATCTCATCCTACCTCGTTACTCTTTGTAAATATTTTTGTTACATATGACATATTTAAAGAATAAAATATTGTTTAAACCAAAATGCCATAGATCATTAGATTCAGCAGACCCATATTACCCAAAAACACTTCTTGGCAAAAATGACCAACAAATGCTTTAATACTTTTATCTGGCCTTCTTTTGGGAAATGGGACCAGACTAATGTATTTATTAATAAACATGGAGCACATGAAACAACCTATTTGTTAAAAAAAATAATTAAAAAGAGTTTCTAATCAACAAATGAAAACATCGCGCCGCGACGAGACAAGTTTTATATAATACAGAAAAACGAAAATAACTAACTGTATTCAAGGTATATCTTTCATATTACAAAGAAGCCTTTTTGCTTTTAAAATCTTGTAGAAAAGCAATGTTCACGCTCGTCTGAATTTGGTTGGTGCCCAGTGGAATTTCTGTTCTGCCAAATGAATTCTTTTGGTGCCAAATTAAAGATATTAGTGGTAATTAGAATCTGATCGTAATTGAGAACAAATTAACAATGTAACGTCCCGTGATTGCAACAAGGCCCCATCTGCAATGCTGAAGCATTGCAGATGGCGCCTCTTTACGCTCAAAAAACGATATTTTAATTGAGTGTCACCAGGCTCTTTTAGTTATTTTAGTTACAAAAAGCCCACAAATGATAAACACATAGTGAATAAAAAAGAAAAAGGCTATCATTGACGTTTACAAAATTATTTCATGATTATTTTCTAACTGTTTATGCACTCCAAATAAAATAGTAGCAAATATTTTATTATTGTCCAGAAGGATTATAAAAAAAAGATTACACAAGATAAAAAAAATTTAATTAAGGTGCTATATAAGTAATGAAATTTTGTTTATTTTGAAATGCTCACCTCTGATATTCCTTAAATTCAAATTAAATATACACAAATTATACATCAAAATGAAGGTTGAGATGTATAGAACACGATATGTAACCAACTCATAGAGTTGACCGCAGGCACCACTGGTTCCTGGAAGTCTGCTACCGTATTCGTACCAGAACTGATAATAAAATAATATTTCGCGAGAACAACTCGTGGCCAAATGTGCTTCACGTATCCAAGAACAAAGCTAGGCATTCAAAACACTTTCGAGTGCAGCGATATTACTGCATTTGGGAAAAGGACAACACTGTCTGCATTTTGAATTGAAGGTGATTTCCATGTTCGACAGACATGAGAAAATCACTCGATACCACGAATTTCCATCGAAAATCAAAATCGTGATTCTGAGAAATTTCAACAGGTATCATGATACCTTGCATTGAATATGGCAGCTGTGCAGTCTCTATATAATAATAGTATACTGTATTAATGCGATCACTCTCATTATTTGATTTTAGACGGCGTTGTATATCGATGCTTTTTCCGTCCGATGAGGTCGACCGGAAATCGAAAGTAAATTCATATGGAAACAAAAGAGAAGGTTTTGGAATTTACCCCCATGCAGCTCTGCCTCTGTGTTCGGAAGAATCTTGCTTGTTCTTGGATATGTAAAGCACATTTGGCCACAAGTTGTTCTCGTGAAATATCATTAAATTATCAGTTCTGGTACGAATACGGTAGCAGACTTCCAGGAACGAGTGGTGCCTACAGTCGACTCTATGAGTTGATTACACACGTGTTTTGTGTTCTATACATCCCAACCTTCATTTTGATATATACTTTCTGTTTATTTAATCTGAATTGAAGGAACATCAGAGGTGAGAATTTCAAAATAAACAAAATTCCATTACTTATATATCACCTTAAGAAACAAAACTTTTTATAAGAATCAAATTAAATGGATAAACAGTTAACAAAAAAGAACAATGATTAAACCTAGCCGTTACCTATAGATTTCTTGACGGGCGTGAATTATGTTTCGCCTGTGAAGTCAGACAGCGATTTTTATCGAAAACGGCGCATTGAAATGATAAACCACAAAGCTCCAAACCAGTATATGTTGGTGCCAAATTTTGGTGCCAAATGATGTATTTTTGGTACCAAAGGAAATATATTTGCGCAATTGGAATCATTGGCACCCAACAACATTAACACTTTTGAAACGTATAAGAATAAAATTTAGAGATGACCATGTAATATACTTTTCCCACTGAAATCACACGGTGTGTGGATAAATACTGTAGGTATGAATGGTTTCACAAATTGGCTATTGGACATATTTGTTCATTTTGTCACCACTGAAGTGTTTAAAGTAACATTATATGAAAATAAAATTTAAAGTCTCGGAATATAAGGGAATTATGCAGTTGATTAATTCCAGATAAAACTGTACATCAATATATGTTTAAATAAGACAAAAACTCTCGCCATCTGATAGGACGACAGCTCGCAGTTTTTTTCTATGTTTACCGCTCCAGTATCAAATGTTAACGCCTGGCGCCACCGAAATATTTGAAATGAGATTGCTCATTTCGCAATTATTCCTTCAACGGAGTGACTTGCAAACACTTCATTTTTGTAGATTTCTCAAACGTGCAGCAGACTACGGTGATTGATTTAGGATGTCAGCTACAGCAGTGCGCAGTCCATGTTCCGAATGAAGTGTTGTTTAAATTACAATTCGGTTTACACTAAGATTGAGTGACATCGACCTTTATCTGATTTATTGACCATTTGTGCATTGACGTTGAGGCGTACGCGAGAGTTTTTTTTCCCAAACTTGTGATCGTTAAACGTTGTCTTGTTCATTTCACGACGTGCGTTTTGCGCTATAGGTAGGATCTTATTGGAACATACACGTCATTGTGATAAACGCACGGTAATATGGCCTGCGGTCTGCGGCCCAAAGCGTCTGTTCAATCTCCATGCTTCACGTCTCTGTTGAACTTAGGCTTTGTGCCACATACCTCAGATAATGTTACCGCCAAATCATCACAATAACTTATAATGTTAAACAAATTTACAAACATTAGTCCATGTAAATAGAAAAAAGAACTTACCGAAGCTTCGTAAGTGTAAACATTGAACCCTTTGATACCTTTGTACGTCCTATGACGTACAAAATCAAACAGCGCCTTGATACTTTGTGGCCATTTGTTTTGTTATTATATTTTGATTTTTTAAACTTTTAACCTCAATTCCTATTTTCTCCCAAATAGTGCTCAGTCACAACCGTTGAGCCAAATGTTATTGCAGCTTAAAATACTAATATAATCCTGCTGTCGAGACTTCCTAACTGGTTAAGTGCAAGAAGCCACTATCAGGGCTTTCAAAAAATGAGGATACCAGAGCAAAAGCCAACACTTCTCTTGCATTTCATATTCAGTCAAACACAAATAATATTTTGTTTATATAAATTTGCTTTATTACAAATTATTGGAGAGTGCCAGTAGGCACTCTCCAATAATTTGTAATGAAACAAGTTTTGAATAATAAATTCAGACCACCAAAAATAATCTTGCCCTCAACCAGATAATCACTAATGTAAAAAATATCTTGTTATTTGTACTTTCCGACATTTGACGTCGCATTTTGAAAAACGTTGAAGAAACTGAATAAAAACAAGTAAAATGACTATTTAAAACATTGATCTTCCAATCAGTTCTTCTTCAACAAACAATCTCAGTTATTTTGTCGAATCATTTTGGTCAGCCATACACAGATCGAGCAATACACAAACATCGGTATCACATATTTTTAAAAAAGTGGATTTCGGAATTTAGGTAATTCGATAGTTTGATTGAGACAATCCGATGCATCAGAACACAAAAAAGTCTGGTAATTGAAAATTTATATTATAGACATGTGGGCTGTTTTAAACAATGGATACTGATTGTTATAACGATGGTGTTAAAAAGTGTTACTCTAGCGACATAAAACGCAGACGGGTAGCCATGTAGTTTCAACAAGATACAATTTGGCATTTTTTCTGATTTTTCTCTAGACCCATATCTGATGGTATTACGGTGCCTAGAAACGTATCCTTAAAAGATACCGTGTGAGTTTCCCCAACATGGATATCCACAAAATAATGTGTTAGTCAGGCGTTTCGTATGTTTCGATTGCAATAATAACCAAACGGCTCACTGAGAGGAAGTGCCCAGAACATTATGTAAAGAATGTTCTCCCGACACTCCAAAATGCTTATTTTTATATTCCACCTTTATCGACATCTGTATGTCAAATTAAAGAAAATTTCTGGATTGATGTTTGTTTTTGATAATAGGTTACCAGTAATTTCCTCTGTGATCAACACGACGGCAGTGATTTTCAATATATTTGAAAACGCAGAAAGTAAATAAAATGAATCGTATAATTTCAGCTGTTGACAGTACAATTAATTTTCAAGGATACAAATTAAAGCAACATATAATATTAAAGTCGTGGAAAGCAATTACTACCTTCCACCAAATGCAATTTTGTACTGTTTCTGTGGATTTTAGAAGTGAAGAATGTAAACAAATTCTCTTTCATGTCTTGATGTTCGCTATTTTCGTGCATCATCGAGAGCATGCCAATTTTATTTAAAACGCACGCAAGGCGAATTTGGAAAAATTAGTCCTCGCTTCGTATAACCAAGAGAACAGACGTAATAGAAATGTAATCACTTTTGTGTGAAAGTTTATATACAAGCCTGTGGAGATAATAATAATAATAACACTTTGGCCTGCCGCTGATTTGTTGCGGTTCTTAGGTGAGAAAGCCCTGGTTACCTCTGTTTTCCCAACTGCCTTCCTATTCCCACGCTTTTTCTCTCTTCCCAACACTCGGAGACGAACTGCTTGATGGCATCCCTTGCACCATTCTTCCCAATCTCTCCGATTAGCATATTAACCCTCTCCTTTGAATCACTCACAAACCACGTGTCCTTCATTCTCCCATCCTACTTCCCCATTATACTCCCAGTGAATCTCGTTTTGTTAGACTGGTATTGTGGGCATTATAGTAGAAAATGTTCCAGGGCCTCCACAACTCCTACATTTCACATCTGGCACTCCTTTTCACTGTTTTCCCCAAGTTCCCCCCTTAACTCCCGGGTCCGCGACCTCAGCTTGAACACAAGTGACCCCCCCCCCCCCAAAGGGTAGATGTAGTCCCGTTCCTCGAAAAAAAAAAACATTTATTAAAGAAAAGTTTTTTGTTAATTTTTTGTCATCCTGGGTATATAAGCTTTTCCCAAGCAATCACAAGTATTATACTGATCAAGTGAAAACTTTCAAATACCTGTCCTTGTTTTATTATCAGGTAATGAAATTTTCTATTGTACTGATATTCTACTTAACATAACCTTTAACCCTTTACCCAATGCAGACGATATCAAAATGTATTATTTTAAATATCATTTTTTAAAATTTTTCAAAAACTTTCAACAAAACCATATCATGTGACCCCTCGTTGGAACGAGCTCGTCGAGCTCGTTCCAACGAGGGGTCACATGATATTGTTTTGTTGACATCTTTTGAAAAATAATATTTTTTCAACTGCTGAATTTTCATATTACCAGGGCGGATGCGGGCGATTCGTTGGTCAAAGGGTTAACAGGAAATTTGACATTTTTGTGTTCTAGCGATAGATTGTGCTCTTATTCCCTTAGGTCTTGTTTGACAGATCTCACGGGGCCCTGTCAAATAATATATAATAAATTAAATGCATACGTTGGTCGTAGGGGGATCAAATGGGTTTTTCTTATTCGAACAAAGATGAAATTACCAAACTGAAACATTTTGCATCTGTTGCAATCCACCTCTACAAACAATAAAGAGAATGTATTTACTGAGAAACTTGAATCGATTAAAAAATGTATCTACAATTTTAAACATAATGTATTCTATTTATTTTTTTGTAGTCGGGATTTGGATTCGGGTACAATTTGTGATAATAGAATACAAACAATTAGCGTTGAAAATACCGTAATAGTATTGACAACCAGCTGCCTATACTTTTATTTCAACATTTACGGAAGGGACTCCTTCAAGTTTAATCGTACGGAATTAATAGAAGAGTCCTTAACTATTTGAAACAGAGCGTTTTTCCGGCCCGGAACCTGATACGTCATAACGTCATTAAATAGGATGGTTGGTCAGTAAATGTGTGGGGTAGACCAATAATTATTACAAAGTGCAGCCCAGAAGCTATTTAAAATATTAATTGGTCTATCATAAAAAATGAATATGGACTCTTCTAATTGCTGACATTGAACTGGCATGAAAGATACCATTAGAGTTCAAAGGGTTAAGCACTTTGAATGAATTCTTTCTCGAACAAACGCAACTCTTTGATTCCTGTTTTTGCAACATGGCTTCGTCCATGTCGAAAGATGGCTTCTTTCAGAAAAGTTAATTGTTGATGTAAATTAATTTTTTTCTTTTCGTGGGGGGTGGGGGTTAACGAGACACTTTTGACGGTTGGGGTCACCTCGTATCGGGCAGTTTTACGGTGGAGGAGGCCGGAGTATTCGGGAGAACCATCGAGCAGCGGCGAACAACTGTCAGACTCTTCAACGTACTAAATCTACACAAGCAGGATTAGCATTGATTGAAGACATATGCACCATTGACATGCAGTACGCCTTAGTACACAGCACCACCGTGACCCGAACTAATTAATATCTTAAACCTGCATCCGTGTGGCTGTAGGTTAAAGATATTAATTGTTCTAATCTCCATGACATCTGAACAGTGTTCTGGTGTGATGAAGAGAAAACAAAATATGAGTTCCTCGTGGTTTTGCTTTAAGCTCGAACACAAAAAGTCGTCACCGTCCAAAATAGTTCAATATGGTATCCTCCCTCCTCTCCATCAGGTTAAAGAGCATAGTACTGCCAGTATTTGTACTGCATTTTAACGATAACTTTCTATAATGTAACATGACTCTCGAACATTCCACAACAAACTCGATTTTTATGTCTTCGGAAAAAACCAACTGTTATCGAAACGTCGACCTACGGATCCCCAAAGTTGTTTTAATTATAAACTTTAAGAAATTGTGAGGGGAACAAGATGGTTCCTCTGGTTAGGACATCGGATTGCAGTCATTACCAGCGACAAGACATTTAAACCCAATTTCCCAAGTGGTTCAAGATGGCGCAGTGTGCGTGCTACACATCGATAGTACACATTCCTTCAACTGATGCTTACCTAATATTCTATAAATGGAACGAGCTCGTTCCAATGAGGTTGTTATACGATATATATTGGAGGCAAAAATCGAAAGAAAATCGGTTGGCGAGTATTGTGAATATTACGTTCAGTGAAGGTTAAATTGTAGATACATTTTTTTTTAATCGAATGGAGTCTCACTCATTTCCACAATCCGAACTCTTCAATCAATGACGACTCATATAAGTAATCCTGAAGCGTATTTCTGTGTTCGATTTTGCCTCTCTAATTCATCTAGTCTCCAGTCTCCTTTGTACCGTTTGATTCCCATTTGTGTTGATATAGACGAACAATTTCTTTTAAACCCCACAGGAACGTAATTCCATTATCCGTCGTTTTGGATGATGTATTTTAACTCTTGTTCAATCCTCATATGGTGGCTCTTTAGAGAATTATATTGTCTGTTGCGTTTTTCTGTTGATGACTAGATTGTCGAATACGTCCATCCGGAATTTCTCCCTATTTATTTTTTTGTAAATTACAGATCAAAGTAAACACAATATTTTCAGTTATGTGCCTGTTTTTTAACAGTTACAATTTTTACTATTCTCTTGTTGATTCATTCTTAAAATGTCTGCCAGCACCAGAGAACAACGAGCAATATTATATAACTGACAAATTTGATTTTAATTTTTTTTTTAAATGTAATTTGCTTTTACGCTTGTCTCCATGGCAATAAATACATATTATTAAGTAACATCGAGTGACAGAACATATTGCTCTTCACTGGACAATGGACATCACGACTATTTACCTCTCACGGAAACATCTGGAAGTGGTAAACAAGTTATATTTTACTCTTAAAAAAGAACACGTTACCAACCCCTAGGGTTGAACATGGAAGTCTAAGGTGGACAGCGTACAGTGCGGCCGCCATGGATTGGCCATTTTCCACGGGTGCAGTAATATTAGATTCCAAGCACAAATTATAGGAATAATTATCAAAAATTTAATTAATGAAGCACCGGGTACAACCCGGTGCTTCGCTGATTAAAATTTTGCTGATGATAATGCATGCGTGGACATCACTGCTCACGCGTGGATTACGACCAGTCTACGGTGACTATTCTGTAGATATAAACATGGCTTCATACTTGCGCTGCTGTAATTATGTAGCCTTCGATGATGAACATGAGCTTAAATAGCGATAAATTAAGAAATAAATTTAATTCAAATCTCCAGAGTGCTGCAGATACGAGAAGGGACATCGATTGCAATCCAAATGGAATGACGCTTCCATTGGTATCAGTCACCCAGCGAAACTATTCTGAACCACATATACTACTCGGTCTCCGGCAGGAGATCGAAGAACTGCGTTTCTTCACAGTGACGCTTCCCTGCTGCTCCCGGAATGAACATGTATCGCAGCGACAGGTCTATCCTGTAGGAATCGTTCCATAACGAAAGTGAACCCATCGTATGATAACCGTTGGACATCGCTAAAGCATATCTAATATTTTCCAATTTCTGTTATGAATTGTGAATGGTACAGTAAGTTACGTCATCGGTCGATATTCACAGTAAATTGCGTCATCCGTAAACATAATCAAGTGGCTGTAAACGTGGAAATGCATTCACACATCATTTTCAATAAATGAAGTGATGTAGAAGGGGAAACGGGTCATTTCATGTTGTAGTGCAAGATCTGATGTTGTTAAGGAAGCTGCAATATGCCAGAATCACAGAATATTCGCACAATCACAGTGTAACAGGAGGAGAGATAAGTGCGGGGTCAAGGATTTGAACCGTCGACCTCTAGCACACAAAACGACCGATTTACCACGAGACTAAGAGATCCGGACCAACCAGGCTGGTTGGTAATGGCCTTTATACCTCGACGACCGCTACACTACCCTCCCCTTCTTTGGTGATTCACCACATGTGAATGTCACCCAGGTTCCTCCCTCAGAGCGGTCGAAACACCCGCAGTGACACCTACTGCTGAAGATTGGACGAGCCCCCAAATGTAATAGGAGGAGAGATAAGTGCGGGAGCCGGGGTTCGAACCGTCGACCGCTACCACACAAAACGACCGATTTACCACGAGACTAAGAGATCCGGACCAACCAGGCTGGTTGGTAAATAGCCTTTATACCTCGACTGCTACAACAGTACGTCCGCCGTGGACAAATCACTTTCCACGAGTGAGCAATATTTCCAAGGTCGCAGTAATATTAGAATCCAAACACTAATTACAGGAATTATCAGCCAAACAAAAATGAATTACTGAAGCACCGGGTTGTACCCGGTGCTTCATTAATTAACATTTTGCTGATGATGTCTTTTATTACCTGGTAAACGCATGCGTGGACATCACTGCCCACACGTGGATTACGACCAGTCCACTGCGTCTGTGCTGTAGCAAAAAAAAAAAAATATTCTTATCTGTGAATTTCCCAGGGTGTATGGGAATTGCTTGGGAAGGTGATACTACCTCCGGCGTCACCTCAAACTGTATGTATTTTCAAACAGGTTCAAATGTTCAAACACCCTGGAATATATACGAGAATCTAAAAATATCAAGCAAATCATAGACACAGCATATATTATGACCTGTGAACCAGTCACAAAGAAATGTCGTACCAGAGATTTCACTCTAGAAACCACTGAGACTAAATGTCTTTACGCTATACTTATACTAATAACAAAATTATTCGCTTCATTCCAGCATACGTGTAATAAAGTGTTGAGGGAGCACGGTGGCTCACTCGTTACGGTATTGGACTTTAAACCGAAAGGTCCGCTGTTCGATTCCCTCCAGGGCTAAGTGCGTTGTGCCCACCTAATCCCGATTGCCCAGGTGAAGGCACGGTAGTGCCGTGTACTAAGACGTACTGCACATCGATGGTGCACTTGTCTCTAACCACTGCTAACCCTGCTCATGTGGAGTTAGTACGTTGGGGAATCTAACAGTTGCTCGCCCTTGCTGAAATCCAATGCTTTAACCAGAGGAACCATCTTGCTCCCCTCACAATTTCCGGCTTACTCCACCCATAAAACTGTCGGACATGAGGTGACCCTGTGTGTAAAGTATCGTTAAAACCCAATAAATAATAAATAAAAATAAATAAATAAAGTGTTGACAAGAGTCCGTTGACAAATTCTCACTCAAACGTTCTTGCGACCGGCTATCCAAATTAACCATATACAGAAGCTAACAGTGTTTTTTTATAAATATAGTTTTCAAGTAACATTATAAAAATAAAACAATAAGAATATTGGTTGGTATCGGAGTCTTGTACTAATGAAATGAGCATCGTATGGTTGTTTGAGTGGAGTATATCTTAACTCGTTGAGTCAACTACTGTTAGTTAATTATTCAATCCGTTATTATCGATGCATCTAAATTCACCCATTCGTCCCATATTCTAAATTTTAGCCTGGCAATAATGTTATAAGTATTGCTTGACTTGTGGCAGACTATGCCAAAATCGTGGTTATCGGGGTGGAATAGTTCACGCGTCGAAGACGTGTGGACTATTGTCCTCGAAAACCACTATTATGGCAAAGCCAACGAACAAACTGGCGTGCAGAAATTAAGATATTACATCGAACATACCGCGGAAGAATCTTCTACCCATAAGGATTCCAACGCTGAGTACACTGTCTGTTGTCAATGATCTTGTTCAAGACAAGCATTGTTATTCTGGTACTTTGAAATAAAAGAATTAGAAATCCGGAACAAATCTATTAAAAGGGAGGGTTATGTTCCGCAAGTCAAACATTATGGAATACTCCACGCTATCTTTAGACAGTATATAGTGCAAGGGTATAGTGCACGATTACGAGAACCTTCGATAGGTAAAGCTATCGCAAATAGTATAGTACATCTAAGCCAATCAGAGGAAGGGGAAGTCACGCGAGGTGTACTATATACATGTAGGTTTAGTTGACGCTTAACTAAAGCTTCCCGTTTTATTTAATTTTTGGAGTTGAATTTATGCAATTATGGCTTTGGTGCAATACGGTCGCCGTGGACTGGTCATAATCCACGTATGGGCAGTGATGTCCGCGCATGCATTTACCAGGTAATAAAAGTCATCAGCACAATTTTAATTAATGAAGCACCGGTTGTACCCGGTGCTTCATTAATTAAATTTTTGATGATTATTCCTATAATTAGTATTTGGAATCTTATATTATTGCGTTCGTGGAAATATTGCCTATTCGTGGAAAGTGACCAGTCCACGTTGCCCATACTGTAATTAGATGCATGCCGTGTATTAACACTATCAAACACCATTATCTATTTTCTTAACCGGTAGTTTTTAACTTTAATTTCGATATCAGTATATGGTCACCAGTATTTATTTTCTTTGAGCTCTTCTTCTGTCATCACATCTCCGGTACAGTAGATCTGGTGATGGAAGAAGAGGCCAGGAGGAGACACTTTTGGGGACATCTGGACGATTCGAACTTTTCTGAATCAGCGCCACCCTAATCTAGTAAAATCGAATGATCGGGAAGATTTCGAATCGAATACAGTAGCGAAGTTCCACAGGGCCCTAAATGATCCCCAATAGAACGTCCTCGCTGTTGTAAGGAGCCATTACACATGGTTGAATATTTGTAGTTCTATTATTACTTTTAATACACGAGGGTATCTTTAGTCTACAATATTTAAAATACAGAAAAGAGAGTGCTTTACTATGAAAAGACCAACGCACGAAATTTCCGCCCATATGACAACGATATCTTACCTCCTACAAGTATCTGGGAATTTCATTGGTTCAAAGACGTCACATGCAGACTGCATATAAGACCATACACTGCCTGTCAACATCAGTATATGCTGACAGCTATGGGTAATCTCCCCATTGTTCATTGATTATTCAAAATGGCGGCAGCCGATAAACGCTTCAAGTTGAAAGATTGAGTGTTGGAAGCCCATATTTGGTCTGAAGTGCAGGTTAGGCAACTTAAAAGGCTTCATATTCTGTGGACGTGTGTGATGTTACCTTCGAAATGAAACTGTTTGGTATGTATGAATTTGCCTTGTTACAATTTATGGGAGAGTGCCTGTAGGCACTCTCCTATAAATTGTAACAAGGCAAAGGCACGTGGACACATTGCGAGAATTATCTCATTTAATTTTGATCGCTGTTGTTATTAGTTCTGTGCATCGATGCATAATATGGTATTAGTCCAATATGAAATTAACTGACACCATATATACCATATTAGGCCACCAACAAACTGTGTAACTAACAATAGGTCTGCCATCGTTAAACAAGAGACCAGGAATAGCTTGTAAAATAAAAAGCCAACTTCAGATACACATATGCGAAACAGTGGCCTAGCACCTGCCAAGTCTGCAAGACAGCTTTCCAACCCACTGTTTATTCGCTTTCCAGCATGTTTCAGTAGACCTCTGATAGTGGCTTCCGGCACTGGGACAGTTTTGGAAAAACATCTCTGCTAACCTCCATAAAAAACTACATTTCATGGTATTGGTCTTTGAATGGATACCACCTTTTTCAAACCTTTTCTAGCCTCTATCCCCACGAAATCACAGGTATCACATTCTCGCGACCTCTGCTCTACAGCACAGAGCAATGACAAGATGTTCTAAACTTACATATACCATTTCTTGCTCGGGATAGAAATAAATACCCAAGCTTTCAGGCCACCAGTCTAATTCTGTTCGGAATTCGGCGCTGTTCTGGGCTGTTTGCTTACCCGATTTTCGTGGAGTTAGCGCGCAGAAGACCATTGATGCAATGTGATGTTCCTTTACTCACAAAGATATTCAGATATTATTTCGTTTTCCAGTTATAAATGTTCCAATGATTAAGTATTTAATTCATCTTGAAACCATAATGATATTAACAGAATCAGCGAAACTACCTGGCGTATTCATAAAACTCTGGGTGTGATGAGTCTTCTTTCAGATGGTAATGTCATAAACATTTCGGTAAGATCAAGTTTCGATTGAACAACATTTCTTCCATTGATTCAAAGAATTTGAATGTTTAAGGTACTTTTTAGATTCAATCGTTGAGAACATATCAGTTGGTGGATAAAATAGAACTGTAGATTGGCTTTTCCAACCAACTAAATAGTCCAGACGATTGAATCTAAGCCACATACGATAACCTATTTGGGGTCTAGATTGGTTCCTTACACAATTCGACCGGTGACCCGGGGTCTCGATAAATACCTTCTTCTACCCAATGTGAATAGCAGGCGACACTTGCATAAAGTCCTTTTTTTAAACGAAAAGGGGTTCATACTTTCCTTCAAAAGCATAGCTTACGGCCCACGCCTCTTTGGGACGAACTGAACGAACATGTTGCAACGAGGAGTCAAAAGTTATGTTTTGAGACAAAAATGAAATAAACAATTGTGAATGTTTCTGAAGAGCGCTGGCCAGTTCTTGTTGTTGGGTAATGGGCTGAATTTACCTTATTCTTTCAGAAACGTTGATTACTCGTATAAAATAGAAGGAATCAATTACTTTCCTTGTATAAAAAGACCATAGCCTAGCTAAAGAAAAAAAAAACAACAACCACCCCCCCCCCCCCCCAAAAAAAAACCCAAAAAACGAAAATGTTTTTTTACAATATTTTGTTTATATTCTGATCTATCCCCCGGTTTTGCTGGGTAACGACTTGGAAATAGAAAGTCGGTCAAGTAAGTGAACGTCAAAACTGCGCTGTTGTACACTAATTTGGCATTTGAGAAATATAATGTTCTATGTGTTCTGACTGAATCATTCGTAAGTTCACAATAACGTTTATAAATGCTCTTCTTTTCGATTTTTTTTTTATCGCGCGAGCTTGTCTGTTACAGAAACGAACCAATAATGTTCCCTGTTAAACGGAATTGCAAGCGATCTGATCGATATGTTGATGCGGAAAATCCCTCACTGTGATGTCCGATCCACGATATACTGTTTACAAGTACGTTCTTATAGCTTGTATAACCGCGCTGGCAGTCTGTGTTTTGTTTTGATTGAGCGGAAGTCTAAGGAGTCGGATTTTTTTCTGTTTACAGGGCTTAAATGGGTAAGTAGATAGTGTGCGTGGAACGGATCTGTCATCGATCTGTCAAGATGTTATGACTCATCAAAACATTCTGACGTTGTTTTCTCATGACAAGTTCTTGTAATGAGGGAAATGGGTTATAGAGGAGTAGCGACAACTTCGTTTCCCTCTACTCTTTTCTGATAATGAAGCGTGCCAACGTCTATCCAGCTTCTGATGCTAATGATGGGTTACAAGAATGACTCAAATGATAGTTGGTGTTCCTCGCGCCAGTAGCAAGTCCTGGAGTTAATTGACCTCTGTTGCCTTTACATAACGTACACATCACCTGTACAGGCAGAAATCACCAATATCCGCGTGCATGCAACCATGTATGATTGTGTAATGTGTTCCTGCCCTCCTTCTTAGTTACAGATTCGAAAAAGATGTCAATTCTCTATTCAGACGATATTGAAACTTATTATTATAAGTGTTATTTTTTTATTTTTTTTTTTCTCAAAACATCCCAATAAAGCAATGTCATGTAATCCCGCTCGACAATCTCGCTGCAATGTGGGGTCACATGATATGGATTTGTTGAAAATTTCCAATTTGTTTTTTCAACTGCTGTATTTGCATACTATTCGGGCGGATACGGCTGAATTGTTGGGTAAAATATTAATAAGTTACAAAGTAAGGTCGCGTGGTTGGGGTTTAAGATTTTACCCGGTAGTACCACTGCAGGGCCTAAGTGTTCTTGTTTCTGCGGTACACGTAACAAACTGTCCCATTGCAGTAACATCAATGAAAAGAACACAGAACAAGTCTTCCATTTACATAAAATAGTAGAAATCGAGATGGCATATATAGTAAGCATTCTTATTTGTTCATCTAACTGATGTGATTGGAAGATTGAAAAAGAATAAACTCACGGGCGTCGCGACGATGACTGATTGATGGTTCTAACCTTTTGACCCCGGGCGGCCGCTTTTCCGACTGGGAACATGATACGTCATAAGGTTATTAAATATGATGCCTGTTCAGTAAATGCTTGGGGTAGGCGAATCAATATTTTCAACGTGCAGCCCGGAGGGTGCACGTTGAAAATATTGTTTGGTCTACCCCAAATAATGAATATGGACTCTTCTAATTGCTGCCATTGAACTGGCATGGAAGATACCACCAGAGTTCAAAGGGGTTAAGCCTGATTTATCCCGACTGCGATGGCTCGAGTCCCGATTGATAAAATATTCCAGCTACATCATCAAAACATTCTTATTTCGAAGGCATGCCTTGATGATGTAGGTGGAATATTAGTCAGCCAGGATAATAGTTAAGCAACTGCAGACTTCTTGGATGTTTATTTTTGTGGATAAACAAAATACACATGTAGTAATCGTGAGGCAGCTTGTTATTTAATTAACACCCACTGTACTCCAAACTGATCGTGATGACCATCAACTGCCCGAATCTGGTACTGCAGCCGTCCATTTGGGGGACCCTTTTGTTTATGGACTGGGTGTCTGACATAAGATCAAGTATCAAATCTCGTTAAGTCTAAGACTCAAGTCAAGGTGAAAATGTCCCGACTGAAAACATTTGTGGATTTGTGTGTGGGAGGGGGGGGGGGGGGGGTGGGCGGGAGGTTGTCATGCCGCTCTTAACTTAACACCCCTTCGCCTCACCCCTGGATAAACTAAAGAATGCAATCACGAGCAAAATAAGAATGAATTGGGTTGACTGAACATGAACTAGGCGTTCCTGAAAGCAGTATCTCATTTTTTGTTCAGTCTTAATCATACGACATGCTGTTATGTCAGTCCTTGTCAACCCTTCTCGGAAAGGGCCAGGAGAGTTTTTTTCATCAAGGTGTACCGAAATAGAACGTGCGAGAATCAATTTGAACAGTTTGCAATACGATATTTTATCAAAAGAGCCAAAAACATCTACAAAAGATCTCTTTTATCATTTTAGGAAAATAGCGGCACTAAGCAGTAAAGCCACAGATAATTTCATGTCAGACAAAAGTTTCTGTTTATATATTATTGTATCTCATAGATAACCTATTCGAAAACATATTCGGTCAACATAAAGCTGTAACTTTGCATATTCGGCCAACATAGAGCTGTTACTCTGCAGTATAACCCTTTACCTAACATGAAAAGCAGACGACACTTGCAAAAATAATTGTTGAATGACTATTTTTTTTTCATTTTTTGTCTCAAAAACATAGGTTATGACCCCTCGTTGGAACGAGCTAGACGAGCTCGTTCCAACGAGGGGTCATAACCTATGTTTTTGAGACAAAAAATGAAAAAAATAATGAAAATTAATTGGCGATTTTTGAGAATAGCCCTGGCCGGTTTTGGCCGTTACGTTAGGTAAAGGGTTAACGAAACATAGCAAAAAGTTGAAGTAAGGTTTCGAAGAATATCTACTTCTAGAAAATCCAACAAAATACGACACCGTCGCGACGAACTGTTTCAGCTTGCGAATCTCCAATGAGATATGAGTATTAATCGACACCGAATCTCGAAAAAATACATTGAACCAAAAGTCCATGCAAAATGTTTTGCGGTTAGCCTTCGGAGCTCTTTCAAAATACTGAAATACCAATCAGAAAATAGTTTTGCGCATAATGTTACTAGGAATTTTACCAATCCAGTCTTGGTTGACAGAGCTCATCGAGGTCTGTCATAGAAGATGGAATTGGTGAAATTTCTAGGTTGTAGGTATTAAGGGAAACATTTTTATTACATGCCTATTCGATGAAATCTGCATCAACAGCAACGCTAAACAATGCGAAAAATGAAAAGCCGTTCCGCACTTATGGGCCGAACGAAAATTGTTGACGGACTATTTTAAAATAGAAGAGAAATATCACTGGAATTTTCTACAAAACGTGCACCGCAATTACAATTTGAATCGCTATCGATAGCTAAAAATAGTAACACGGGTTCCCCTTGCAAATTTAGTTGGCGATAAAATGTGTTCTTTTGTTGACAGTTAGTGCCCTGATTTCCAATGTGTTCTATGTGCCTACTGGCACATAGAACACATTGGAATTCAGGGGACGAGTTGTCAAATGAATTGCTCGGTGTCCTTCTGGTAACTGCTTTTATAGACGTGAAGGCATTTAATATACACAGAACGGCACACGTGTGTGAATGGGTTAATTGATATGGCACTTGTGCTATTGCGGAAGGATAAAACTCGAGGCCAGCTGCCTCTCGTTTTATCCTTCCGCGCTGGCACTCGTGCCATATCGATTAACCCATTCACACACGTGTGTCGTTTTGTTATTTCGACATCAGTGTGCAGATGGTTAATAAAATGCAGTATGGAGAGAACAGATTAATTCCAAAACATTGAGTGGTGGATTGTTATCTAACTTACCAAAGCATATTTATAGTGTTTCTGAAAAAGACGGAAGAGGCACTAATAGGTTATAAAATTGTTCCTCAAGGTCTCACTTTTGACTTTGATAATTCCTGCTCAGAACATGCGTCCATATTCATAGTATTTGTGTTAACTTTCTGAATGTAAAGTCTCATGGCAGTGGCGCTTGGATACATATTGAATTGAAACTACTGCAAAGCCACATGACTAAGCTTGTCGTTCCTAACAAATGCTGGCCTGAAAGAGTTAAGTTAATATCACATAGCTCTCGGTGATTCAGGAATCGAAAGCTCGGTTGTAATTCTTATACTTTTTAATACTTTCAGGCGCGCGAATCATCTCGCTCTTTTGCTAGCAATCTACACTCCCCGTACTGTACGATATATCTTATATTCTGAGATAGTTTGCAACATATGATAAAGTAGAATTATTTTTATATTTTTTTAACCCCTTCGAACTATTGGCTGAGGTAATTTGCTCAAGTCCAATAGCTTTTCCGAGATTTGTGAATTGCCTGTTGTGATGCATGGCTATGTACTATGTAAAACCGTAATGTTGGAAAAATACTACAATATTACGCTCTTAGTGTGGTGATAACTCCATCGTAATTCTCACATATCATTGGACGAGGAGGTATGGTCGTAAAATATATAAGAATAAAATAATCGTTTTTATTCAAGTCCTACAAAAAGGGTTTTAGTGTTAAAGTGAGGAATTGTTTGATCATAGTAGTGGTAACTTATTATTCGAGATTGTGTCCTGGAGGTGTGGAAAGGTGTATTATACAACATTTTGGAAACATTATCGACCCCTGAGACTTGTTGAACCAGGTACATAAATTAGATCAGATTTAAATGAAAACACAACAACGTAATGTCAGCCACACGTTATTTTATCACGAGCGCTTTAAATGCTTTAATACAGATGTCCACATATGAAGATTTTGCAAAAGAAATGACACAGCTATGTTTCTCTAAATGTTATATTATTTTTTACAAAATTTACGTGAAGTACAAATATCTAGCTGATGATTTATCGAATCCTTGAACGAACGAAACGGCCATAACAGGCCACAAAAATCGCCATTCAATATTTTATATTCTTTTGCCTTCAAAACATAACTTACTGGGGCGAGCCCATTGAGGTCGTTTCAATGAGTGTCATTATATATGATTTGAGGCAAGAAATAAATTTTAAATACTTTTTGTGCAAGTGTCGTCTGCCATTCATATGATTATTTAGGCATTATGACTCCCATTACACAGTTCTCCCAATCACTCAAAATTATAAGACGTGTCGACGTATTAGATGTGTCATACTGAGAGAATAATAAAGACCACAACAGATCTATGTGCCAAAAGTCCAGTCAGACAATCGAGTCCCACACCAAAGACATTGTCAGTCAATGTCGACGACCATTTGCACTTCTTGGACTCATTCTTCTGTAATATCTTTAACACGCCTCTTCGCTAAAATTGTACTTTACCAAGGCAAATCCCTAGTCTAAACATAAGACGGGCTAGCGTAAATATAAAGCATTTTAACCCTTTGGACTCTGGTGGTATCTTCATTGTCAGTGCAATGGAAGCAATTGGAAGAGTCCATATTCATTATTTGGGGGTAAGTCAATTAATATTTCCAACATGCAGCCTCAGGGCTGCACGTTGAAAATATTGATTGATCTACCCATCACACTCACTTGGCAGCCATCCTACTTTATGAAATGAGTACGTTCCATGTTCCTGGGCTAGAAAAACAACCGCTAGGGTCGAAATGGTTCACATGTGATTGCATTTCGCCAAAAGTGTAGAAGTCTGTAATATGCAAATATTAGATTAAAATCGTAATATCTTCGGCATGCATTGTACCATTATCAAAAGGCCCCGTAATTCATTGTTTTCTCTTTGCCATTCAACCTCAGTTTTCTTCTGTTTCTTTCCTTCCGAAATAAGTTTAGTTGCTGCCATGTAATTAATATGTTTTGTTGAACCATATGTTTAAGGAGAGGAGTGTTACTAAGTGGCAAGCACTTGTTCTCCAATCCTTTTTGTACTTTTTTTTCGACAAATAAAATATGTTTAAACTAAGTTTAGTTGTTTAGGAATTCTCTTTTTGATGTTGTATTGCTGGAACGCTTTCGGTGTTTTATTCAGCACTTGTTGAAATTTATCAAGAGGATGGATAAACAGCGTTACAATCGACCTTTTTCTACAATAAGTTATTTACACTTTAGCACTTCAGCTTTTGATTTTTATGACAGTTTTGTTCAGCTGATTGACCACAAATTCACTTTTCAACGCGCACAAGTTGTGTTGCTTACTTCCTTGGACGACAGTAGAATGTTTTGTTTATCATTTATTTATTTATTAGGGTTTATCGACACTTTAACAGCCATGATCATATCGTATCGGTGACAGTTTTACGGGTGGAGGAAGCGGGAGTACCCGGAGAGAACCACCGAGCAACGACGAGCAGCTGCCAGCTCCCCAACATCGTAACTCCGCACTGCAGCATAGTCAGGGTTAGATTGGTTGAAGACATGCGCACCATCGACGTGCAGTACGCCTTAGTACACGGCGTCATCGTGCCCCCATGTGGACAATCGTGGTTAATTGCCTTGCCCAATGGCACAACGCGGGAGTCCGAATCGATCGCTCACATGGTCACCCATCCATGGACTAACCGGGCTCGACGTTGCTTAACTTCGGTGATCTGACGAGAACCGGTTACCGCAACGCTTCCGCGCCTCCTGTTTATCATTAAAACATAGAACGTTAGTTTGAATTATGTTGATGAATGTTTGCTGTCGTTCCAGAAATGATAATTAGCCGGCATATTTACACCTACTCTCATAGATTACAAGTATTTTGTTCTATTCCTGAATTTTGGTTATGAAAATCAGTGTTAGTGAAACTGAATCCGATTCACACACCCTCGGTGGGTATAACACACGTGTTATTAGTCAGGTATTTGGTATTGTTAGAAAAGGTGAAATACAGGGATGACTGTTTTTAAAACTTCTGCACTTTGCACTAAATCTCGGTTAAGGTTTATCCGCATTCTTCAAATAATAATAATAATAATAATAATATAGAGGATATTTAGTGTTTTTGAGTGGATACTGAAAATTATCTCATGAGTGACCGAGACAAATGTTTATTTTTCGCGAGCGATTGCGTGAGCGAAAATAACCATTTGTCTCGGTCACGAGTGAGATAATTTTCGGTATCCACTCAAAAACACTAGATTTTTCTTTTTATTATACGCCTTTTATAAGGATCTGATATTTCCACTCATTTCAACCTTGAATTGATGCATGAAAGTAAACAGCGCATTGAATCATTGATACGCGGACGTGATTTGATCGATACTCGGAACAGAGCGTCTTGCTATCTGTTTCAGCTGGCGGGTTTCTAGTCCAAACATGGCCTGAAAGTCTGTAATATAAGTTGTTGGTTTGGTACGTCCTTTGAAAGGACATACCAAACCAAAAACTTATATTACGGACTTCAAGACCATGTTTGGACTAGCGGGTTTCATGCATCAATTCAAGGGGAAAACGTGTTGAATTATTGCTGGAATTGATCGGCATCCACTCAAAAACACTAGATTTTCTTTTCCTTATACGTTTCTAGAACAAATTGATCATTTCCAGTGATAATTTGACTCGTATGCACCTTGAAGTGATGCTTTGAAAGCCGCCATTTTGGTTGATACCGTGAAAGTGAAAATTCCTATATCTTCACAGTGGGGGATACGATTTCTATCTTTCCGCAATGTCTTCGATAAGCTATCGTTTAGCGTATAATAAAATAATAATAAGAGGCTTTACAAAGTATTATATCAAAACAAAGTAAAACTAAAATACAGTATTTTAACTATTGACAGCAGATTGGTAGCGGCCCGAAAGCGACCTTAAAGAGATACCTTTTTAACCCTTTACCTAACATGAAAAGCAGACGACACTTGCAAAAAAAAATCTTGAATAACTAATTTTTTTTCATTTTTTGTCTCAAAAACATAGGTTATGACCCTTCGTTGGAACGAGCTCGACGAGCTCGTTCCAACGAGGGGTCACAACCTATGTTTTTGAGACAAAAAATGAAAATATTTTGAAAATTAATTGGCGATATTTGAGAATAGCGCTGGCCGGTTTTGGCCGTTACGTAGCTTAAAGGGTTAAAAAGAATTCAGATTCTGTGGTCTTTTGAAATGCTCTCATCTGATTCCATTAGTAGAAAACAGTAACAGCGAAAGCTCTATCACCCGCAGTGACCAGGTAAGTTGATAGCCGGGTGGTGTGCTTGGCTTCGTATAGTTTCGCTAGGCGTCTGGTGCAGAGAGAAAACCTTGGCTCGGTTCGAACCATTTTGCTTCGAACCATGTTTCCTTCGTCACCAACCAGTCGTCTGAGTGCTACAATGTTCTATTTCCCCTATGGGACATAGAACATTCTAGCACTCAGGCGACGAACCACCTAGCAACACTATACTAAACAATGCACACCACTCCGTGGCCGAATGATGCGCGTGGTTTAGTACAGTTTCGTCGGGCGGTTGGGGAGGAAGGAAACTCTCTCGGCGTGGGTTCGATTCACCGCTATGCCGTTTAAATATGTGGAATTAAGTGATGCAATCTTCTTACACTTATCCATATTCAAATTTCATTATTTTTTCAACACTTGCCGCCAAAACCTAGCTTATGAAACCTCATTGCAACGAAGAGGTCTGAACGAGGAGCCCATACACTATGTTTTTAGGCACGATTTGAAAAGTGTTGGTTATTTCAGAATTTTTTTTATAAGTGTTATCGAATTGTCGTATAAGGAAAAGGCTTTAACAGCTTGAGTCGTTCTTTCCTTCCTGTAATTTTATTCAAATGCCGAGATAAAACACAAAAGTACTTGTGACCTTCCAGAAAATTAACTACTGCGCTATTCTTAGTTGTGCGCGCCGTTGTGTTGAAGCAAAGTTCTTCCATCAACAAATATTCACGTATCTCACCAAGTTAAAAGCTTTGTTCTCCTTTACTTAAAATTCTCAGGGATGCTTATTATACATTTTCGTTTCAGTTTAGCAGTCACTCCCAAATCGTGTATAATACGTCAGGTTGCATAGACGTATTTTGATAGAAATATAGAAAAAGGGAATTAGAATTTCCGGGTCGCGTAACTTGGGAACGAACACACACATCTTTGATCTGATATATTTACGAGCTAACAAGATGTGGTTAATCTAATGGAACCTGAGAAATGTGTTTATTCATACAAGACAAAACGAATATCGATCGTCCCATTTTGACATGCACGTTATTTGTAATATCTTCTATACTTGTAAGCTATTATGCGGTCAGTGTACATAATGTGATAATAAACCTTCTTCTGTCTTCGTGTGCAAACGAAATTAAATACCAAACTGATTAGAATGTGTTTTTTGTTCCCTTTTTATTGCAACAAAATTGGAGACATACTTCGGATTTGATTGTTGTTTTCATCCAATCTGATTTTATTATATGACTATGTAATTTCACCACAAAATATCACTGCTGTTTGACGATCTTTTCCTGGTCCCCGGAAAATCCACATTGTGAAACCCGATTCCGTACAGTATGATAGACTATTTACGGGTGCGTTCGAACGGCGGTCAGGGTTTCTTTTATCGTATTCGTGATGTTTTTCATCGTATTCATTCGCATTGGGGGATTCCCCGGAAGTGTGCACCTGTTGCAAAAATAAGTGTAAAAAAATAGTTCTTTGTATTTCATTCCAATTTACCCCCAAGATGTTGGGGGATTGTTAATGCCAGCGTTGGCATGTGATGTTGAACTTTTGGTCATATAAAAAACCTTTTATCGATACAGGGCCGTCGCATCACGTCTCGTCCGGGAGGTCAGATCGCCGGATCAAACTCGCAGCTCGTTTGATCCGACGATCTGACCTCCTCAACTCGACGTGATACTACGACCCAGATCACTTCAAGGTAGCGATAATGTGTACTTTTTCTGACTTAGATCCGAATGTGTGTTTATTTTAGCTGATGTCGAATTGTTATACGATACAGAGCCCTTTGAAAGGAGCTATTAAGTTCTAAAAATAATGTGCTTCTTTGAATACTTTCATGGTGAATTTTTACCACTTTTCGCTCATGCGATATGTTAGTCGCCGTTTGCTTTTTCAGTAAGTAAAATAGACGTGAACGATGCAATTCACGGTATACGTATATTGTTAATACAAAATCTGCGTAGAAACTTCAAAGAGATATCGAAACCATTCCGAATGGACAATGGAATGTCGGGGCACACAGTATTATAATAACGTTCGCCGTGGTGTTTACGCTAAAGCTAATTTCTTCGAACGGTGAACATGTTGAAGAAAATTGTATGACCGTTGAACTCCCCGCTTGCACGCATGCGTTAACATGCCTATATCAAATGGTCCTAGGGGTAACGCAGTTTTATATTCTTATCTGAAGGCCATTTGACTAAGATCAACACAGGAAATTCCAGACCACGTTCGGAGTTTCTTCAATTGAACCAATGTTAAGCTGTTATGTAACACAGTGTTGAGGACAGATTTCCAGAGAATGAATTCGATGGATGCCTCACTCGTACTCAAAAGTGTGAGTAATGTGCATTCACACTCTGCAGTCACATACTTAACTGAGTTTCAGTCTTTAACTCTTTGCATGCTGCTGGCGAATATTCCTGCACAGGACAGGAGTTCTCTTGCCAGTGTAATTTGTATAATTTGGGCATATTTTATCCAATTTCCACCCTGTGAATAAGCCCTCTGGTTGTTTTCAGCGATGATTTCTTGAGTTAAATTTAGATGAATTCTATTTTTCATCAAACCTTGTCATGGCTGCTTCACGGCAGCCATGGCTACATTTGAGAAAATATATCTTAAACATACTCTGACCCTTTTATACCCTCAACCAAACAAACAAACCATGTCAAAAGTTTATAATGCATCGTGCCCTGGACCTTAAATGTTTCCTGAAAAATTAAAACTAATGCTAACTGAGCACCCCATTTTCACAACGCAATCAAACAGCATGTGAAGGGTTTAGAATTTCTTTAGTCTTCTTTGAACAGACTATGGTAGCCGTTCTTTGCAAATAGTTTTTTCAAGATACAAATTAAACGAGGAAGGTGGGGGCTACTGCATTGTGCTCTCTTATTCTGGACTTCATAAGATGCCTTTCTTCCAACCAGTGATGGTATGGGATATGAAGTAACAGCGATGTACGCTACTCCGTGTGTGTATAGAGTGGAACATTTGCATGTTATGATATTAAGTCTTTATCTAATACACGTTATGTTTTGAGCCAAAAGAAATGAAAAATGTTTAGTTGTTAAGGTTTGTTTCCACACGTATCGTCTGATGTTCGTATTAGGCAAAAGGGCAAGAGAATGTGAGTTATTGCCTACAGGTTAACTTCACCCAGCAGGTGCTTTTGTTTTATCACTCCACTTAAAGAATCAGTGTTTGCCAAAAAGTTGTCAATAAATTCCATTCATTTTGTTATCGGCAACTCCCTTTTTGCTGAAAACCATATATGGAAAATCACCACCGCCACTCCGCTGCATGCGATCCAAACATTCAAACAGTCCAGCAAGACCGAGGGACAGAAAGTCCCTTGTACTACTTATTTCTAAAGATATATAGTTCGGGAGATATGAGATCTAAATTTTCGATCGAGATAGAATATAGGGCGGCATTAGTTTTTAGATACTTGCCACTGATCTAAAAACAGTTGGATTGCTGGAACGTCAGTGAAAATCTACACACACAGTGTAAACGCTTTCACGTCGTCGTACATCAAACGGAAGCTTAGCACGAAAACTTGTGACGCGGTATTAACTTTCCAATATAAGTACTTGTGCTTTGTCAATAATGGCTAAAATATAATGTGAAAACTCAGTTTGCAATGTCGTGAAAAAATGTTTACATCTTAAATGTTTTCGTTTTTCGCAAACATTAAGACAGGTTCTTTAACCCCCTGCACTCTGATGTCGAGAATACTCGACACCTCCCCCACTCTAAGCCCCACCACACCTCCCTGTCATCCATGGTTATCCCCCCTGTGTTGTCAGAAATTCAGCAATTTAGATTTTGGTTGACAGAGCTCAATTGGAGCTCTGTCAACCAAAATCTAAATTGCTGAATTTCTGACAACACAGGGGGGATAACCATGGATGTCAAATCGGACGTTTAGTCATCAGAGTGCAGGGGGTTAAAAAACAATCATTGAACAACACACCAGGGACTAATACTATAGAACTTTACAATTGTATTTTCTAGAATTGTATTTTCTAGCTGGGACTTTAAATGGGTTGAAATGAACCATTAGCATTTTCAAAGATGTGACAATTTGCCAGTTGGCAAATTGCTAATGATTCATTTTAGTCAGTTATAGTAATAGGTAGCAAATACAATTCTATAAAATACAAATGTAATAGTTTTGTAGTATTGGCTTCCGGTAGAGAAACTATTTTTTGTTGAGGATTGTCTATTTATACAAATGCCCCCACCCCCCTCAAAATGATCAATGAGTGTTCCAACAATCGAGCTGCGTAGAGATCTATGATGCTTGCTTATCTACGCTTAATTGCGCGTAGGAATTGCGAGCAATTGTCATATCGAATGGCACCCAAAGCACGGCAGATTTTTTTGATTACTCATAGCAAACACAGGCAATGTTTCTGCCAATGGACCTCGGGTTACCTGGAGGTCCATTGTCTGAAACATTGCTTATGCACAGGCCGTATGTACAGAATTTGATAGCCTTACTATGGTCATAACGCGCAGATTAACGCGCAGATCGACGTGCTATTTGTGCGCATTTTATGACAGGACTTCTAGTTTTTTAACTGTACATTCGTGGTGGTGTAGAAATTTTCGACAGATTTCTCGACAACCAAATTTCTATTGACATACTAAACGGGATAATTATCGATAAATCAGTCTAAAAACGTTTGTTTGGACATAAATATTAATATTATTTCTCAATTTTACCAACAAAAAGCCTCAAATTGAAACTTTTGACATGACACAAAATATGGGATGGGAGGGGGTACCGCCGTCACTTGCCCCTTTCCTGTATCTCTGCCACTGGTTGAAAGGTTGCTTGTGTTTCATGTTCTTTTCGCAGAACTTTTAAATTACTGTCAGGCGGAAAAAAAACTACATATAACCTTTTAACTTACGTAACGGTCATACCCAGTCAGAACTATTCACAACAGTTTTGAATTTTTCTCTCAAAACATAGCTAAGAGCTACTCATTGGCACACGCTCATTGAGATCATCCAAATGGGAGATCAAAAGTTATGTTTTCGAGGCAAAAGACGGAAGTGTTTTCTTGTTCAAGAATTTGTTTACAAGCATCGTCTTCTATTTGTATTAGATAAAGGGATAAATAGAATCCATTATCTTCGTGCAAAATGCGATGCAATCTTCAACAGAAAATATTCTATAGGCTACCCTTTGATCTTTGATATTCCATGAAGGACCACGATTTGTATTTATTCTCTCTTCCTCTTGCTTAGTCGTTAAGAGGTTAAACAAATAATCGTCTGAGCAAATGGACTGCTGACAAATTGTAAATCCATCTGATACTCTATTAATCCAGATCGCTTTCAGAAAAATACAAATACAGAAAAAAATCATTACTCGACTCATCAACCATCGGAAACCGTACAAGGTGTTAGTCGATAAGAGATGACCTGTCGATTCGCTGTCAACAGCTTTTAATGATACACACTTTATTTTTTCCCTGGTGGATTCCTTCAAAGTGCTTCTTTCCGAGTGATAAAACCTGTTGTTTGCTTTTTATCTCAATTAATAAAATCATAAAAATTACTCACCAAAATTGTCGCCGCCTCAGCTGTTTCTGCCTTCCTTATAATTCTTATACAAATATCCACGTTATTTCTGTTTCATTCAAAATGTAGAACTTCATGAATGAGTTTATCACCGAAGCACATCCCGAACACAAGGGACTGGTTTGTGCAAACTCCCCCAAATCTTGTTAGAACTTATGTTCGCATCTGTGACAAACCTAATTTATTTAATCCTGTACTACATGACCAGCAGACGACACTGTAAAACATTTTTTGAATAAGTTACAAAATTCATTTTTCCCACCAACACATAGCGTATGGCCCTTATTGGAACGAGCTTATCGAGATCGTTCCAATGAGGAGTCATTAGCTCTGTTTTTGAGACACAAATTTGAAAAATTATATATTTTGAATGGCGATGTTCATGAATAACACTGATGGGATTCTTCCGCCATGTTATATAAATAGAGGATATCTAGTGTTTTTGAGTGGATACCGAAAATTATCTCATGAGTGACAGAGACAAACGTTTATTTTTCGCGAGCGCTTGTCTGGGTCACACGTGAGATAATTTTCGGTATCCACCTCAAAAACACTAGATTTTCTTTTTACTATACGCTTGTTATAAGACTGATAATTCCAGTCGTTTCAACCTTGAATTGATGCATGAATGTAAACAGCGCATTGAATCATTGAAATGGGTGGAGGGCCAAATACAGGTTCGAGGTCTTTCTTTCTTTCATCGGTTATTCTACTGTTGAGACATAGGCAGTGGTAATTGTAAACATAATCCAGTCTACTCTATGACAGTGTAGTTTTATTTACATATTTCGCGGGGACAACAGGAAGACATCCAATGTGGCTATGTTGTCTCCTAACAATGTACCACTATATCTTATATATGAAAAACTCTCTGTACAAATCTAACATGTGCTTTTGGTATATTGTTGAATAAACTTCGTTCATTCATACATTCATTCAGCTGGCGGGTTTCAAATCTATGCATGGCCTGAAAGTTCGTAATATAAGTTTTTGGTTTAGTACGTCCTTTGAAAGGAGGTACCAAACCAAAAACGTATATTACGGACTTTCAGGCCATGTTTGGACTAGTGTGTTTCATACATCAATTCAATGTGAATTCGTGTTGAATTATTACTGGAAATGATCGGTATCCACTCCAAAACACTAGATTTACTTTTCATTATAAGTTTTTAGAACAAACTGATCATTTCCAGTGATAATTTGACTCGTATTCACCTTGAAGTTATGCCTTGAAAGCCGCCATTTTGATTGATATCGTGAAAGTGAAAATTTCTATATCTTCACAGTGGGGGATACGATTTCTATCTTTCCGCAATTTCTTCGATAATCTATCGTTTAGCGTATAATGAACAGTAAATACCTTTTGACAAGAGTCTGGAAAGATAATGCAATTGATGTCAAGAGAGACACGAGTTGGTTTCGAGTAATGGAACTTGACAGAGAAAGGTTGTTTTGGTATGACTCCGCCAAAAATATATCGCATTATGTTTGCTTCGTTGCCATAGTTTAAATGCTAAGTCGCTGTCACACTAGAACTGGAAAGTAGTCTCAAGTAGGACAGTAAATATTACCTGTTGTGATAGCGATAACCTTTCAAGAGCGAGTATATGCAATGAAACGTATCCATAACTCGTCGCTTTTCTATACGACATACAGAATCGCGAATCTTTAGTAGAGAGAATTTGTGTCTCCCTTATCATTCAGCCTTCTGCGTATTTCTTTTTATGTTGGCTTTGTAGATTCATAATATGCGGATTTTCATGGAAAAGAAGAGAGCGCTTCCAAATTGAACCTACGTCATAGGTTAACCATATACCTAAATCATGGGCCATGTCCGACCATCTCTAATAATAAAATCGCCATTCACATTTTATTTATTTTTTCACCTTTTGCCCATGACGTAGTGTATGGGCTATCAATGGAACGAGCCCGTTATATTAAGGCGCCACAAGCTATTCGTTTTTTAGGTGAAAAATGAAACATTTTAGTATTTCAGGGAAGTATTGTCTGCTCTTCCTATGAGGTTGCGAGTTAAAAAAGGTGAAATGGAGCCTTTGGAAGAAAAAGTATGAAATGGGGAACAAACGAGTGGTTTATTATAGTAAGTGTTGGGTAGATACGGCTTCATAAACCTGCTTTTTCTGGTAGACATTATTTGTTGACTTATGTTTATTTTTGCAGATGGGTTAGATTAAACTTATTTTATTTGTTATAATTAACAAAAAGGATTGGATGACAAGTGTCCAGCACTCAGATTATATCCTTTCCTTAAAATAAGTTGAAAAATTACAAAGTATGCTTACAGTTTTAAAAACAGTTACAAGTATGTATGTGTAATGGCGAAGCAAACATATATATCTTTCGAAACAATGTTGTGTATAGACAGGGCTTGAACAAAGCTGATGGCTGATCAACATTGAAAGAGTCAAAACGGAAGAGAGAGAGGGGTGGAGAGGAAAAGTAAAATGCCACACTGCCGGTTCGGATTTGCAAATCTGTACGGCTGATACTTCAGTTCAACACCACCGCGACTCCAACGGAGTCCCACACCACTGCTGTAGCCAGGACTGACAGGACAAACGTGCGGAAAGCACGCCATTTGTGAAGTACACGCAGATGGCCATTGATTTTATAAGTCAAGAGCTTTGGAGAAAGTTATTTTAACCCTCTACCCAACATAACGGCCCAAAGCGATCAGCGATCAGCTCTGTTCACAGGAATCTCCATTCAAATTTCATTATTTTTTCACTTTCTTGTCTCAAAAAACATAATGTTTTCAATTTATTGTCTCAAAAAACACAGCCCATGACCTCTCGTCGCATTTTTTCGCAGGACTTTCATCTGCATAGTTACTCCAGTCTAAGAAGTAGTGGTTAGCGTCTTTAGACTCGTAACCACATAGACAGTTTGGCGTGTTTTGGTTATTATTGTAGCTACATCCATGTGGATTCTATCCAATTTGGAAAGTAAGTAGTCCGGTGCACCGGCCCATACAACATCAGCATATTCTAAGATAAGGAGTGTGAATGACTTGTACAAAGTTTCCAGGCTTTTTCTACCAAGGACATACTTAAGTTTTCTTAGCTGAGAAAGTCTGGAGTTAACCTTTTTACATACTCTATTATTTTGAGTATGCCATTTTAGGTCTCCCTGTAAGGACAATACGAGATGGGTATGTGGCATTGTGAGTTCAAGTGCTTTCTCACCGAACATTACAACATTACTTGGGTTAATATTTTTCGAATAAAACGATTCGGGTTTTGAAGGGTTAAATGTGACTACCCATGTACTTGCCCATTCGGAGATGACCCTAATGTTTTCGTTAGACTTTGCCGCAATGTCATTTAGTTCGTATCCATTTTCTATTACACTGGTATCGTCTACAAATAACCTACACACATCAGTAGACTCTAAGTATTCGGAAATGTCATTTATAAATACCCGAAAAAGAAACGGTCCCAGTACAGATCCCCGAGGGACACTACAATTAATATGCAAGTACTCTGAGAGAGCTGAGTTAACAGTTATCCTTTGTTTACGATCGGTCAAGTAGTTGCTGATCCAATCGATGAGTGGTCCAGATATACCACATTGTCTCGGTTTATAAATTAAACCTTTATGCCAAACCCCATCAAAGGCTTTTGATATGTCACAGAATACCCCAAGAGAAAAGTGGTTGCTATTAAATGCTAAGCAAAGCTTATGGTATATTTCATTGATTTGATAAATCTCCTTTTTATGAATTGGCACTACTGTTTCCATCTTCCATTCTGATGGGTAGACACGTCAGGTGAAAGAGAGCCGAAATAATTGAACCTGGCTTGCATATTGTAGTTTTCGTTTCTTTGACCATACGGTTTCTGATACCGTCGTGGTCAGTTGCCTTTTTGGTTTGTAGGTTGTCGAGGATCTTAATCACTTCGTCGTCAGAGAAGTCGATCTCCGACAGGATCTCTGAGCACTTTGGTCTGAAATGAAGTACGTCAGTTACCTTTCTATTTGATAAACATGTTTTGTTGAGTAAGTTGGCTTTGTCAACGTCGTATGTTACCACACCTATGCCGCCGGTATCATCTTTGTGATTTAGAAAGAGGACAGCGGGTTTACTGTCGAAATTGTGCAGTAACTGTTTAACTGTACGCCAGAAATTTTGGGGGTTTCTATTCACCGCAAGTGAAGTGACTAGCTTTGAGTAAAAAATAGATTTAGCCTTCTTTTTCATGTTATTTAAAGGGCTTGATCGTTTCATCTAAGATAACTAAGAATGGGATACTAAAGAATTCTCTCCATAAGCCGCTTATTTCTAAATGGTACTATACTCTCCTCGTGTGATTATTAGAGACGCGAAGCATCGAGGTTGAACATACGCTCCGAGCCGCAAACCTCGGACCACGTTACCGTCAATTCATCACAATAACGTATATGTTCCAATAAGACCCCACCCACAACCCAAACCCACGCCGTGGAATGAACAAGGCAACTGTCAAGATAACAAACTTGATTTAGTAAATACCCCTCTCTCCGTACCCCACGGCATTCCTGGACAACAAAGAATTAATAATTTAGATAAAGATCGAAGTTACTACACCTGAGTGCAAATCATGAACAAGTTCATGATTTGAACTGAGATGAAGTAACCTCGACCTTTTGAAATAAAATGAAATAAAATCGAGGCTTTGGAAGAAAAAAGTATGAAATGAGGAACAAATGAGTGGTTAAAAGTAACTGTTGGTTATATACGACTTCTTAAATTTCATGATTTAAGTTTATTTTTATAAATGGGTTTGATCGTTTGATCCAAAAACACTAAGAATGCGATACTCCAGAACTTGCGCTATAAGCCGCTTGTTTTTACATGATACTATAATCGCCCCGTCTAGTTATTAGCCACGCGATGAAACCCAGATTTCATGTTCCTCATACAGACGTAATGAACACTATTGATTTTGGTTGCAATCCAACATACCAATTAATTGACAGAGCTGCCAGATCGCCGCCTATAGTGTTGAATACAAATGAAAATATTACGCAAAACTAGATAGTAAATGTGAGCTGACGAACGTAATTCATCTGACATTTATATACATAAATGTTTCTTGATGATTCACGTTTATAAGCAAGCCACAGTATCCTTGTCATATTTTCGTGTTCATATTTTTATTCCACGATTGGATATGTTCCTCTAGGGTTATGGAAAGCACTCAGGCTATCAAGGAAAATCTGTAAGGAATCCGACGCTGCTGTGTGATGTTTGTTCTCCCACTTTTCGTTGAGTTTGCTCTCAGACCTCCGTTGATTTAATGTGACGTCTCATTACTCATAAAGATATACAGATATTCTTCCGTACTCAATTATAGATCTTCCAATCATTAAGTGTTTCATTCTCCTTAAAACATCCCGATAATAGCACAATAAGAGGACTGTTGTGATGAGTCATCAGTCATAATTCGTTAGTAAACAAACGTGTCTAGTAGTATTGGTTAGGGCGTTAAAGACTCGGTCAAATCAAATCTCGATTGAGAAACATTTCTTACGATTGTTTCTTCCAGACACCTGGTTTGTAGATTCGCCTCCAGTCATCTCTCGCGCGGCTCGTTTGGCCCATCACCAGTTGCCCTTCTTATCCAATATTCGTGTTGTTTTATCAACTGCGATGCGCTAAGTACTTTAGCAGTATAACCTGGAATTAATTAACCCTTTACCTAACATGAAAAGCAGACGACACTTGCAAACAAAATTCTTGAATAACTATTTTTTTTTCTTTTTTTGTCTCAAAAAACATAGGTTATGACCCTCATTGAAACGAGCTCGACAAGCTCGTTCCAAAGAGGGGCCATAACCTATGTTTTTGAGATAAAAAATGAAAATAGAATGAAAATTAATTGGCGATTTTTGAGAATAGCGCTGGTCGGTTTTTGCCGTTACGTTGGGTAAAGGGTTAAAATAATTATTGAAACCATGAACTGAACAAAATCTTTTGCTGAAGTTTCATATGAAAAACATGATTGTGTGCCTTGAATTCCTGTTCCGTTGGTATAACTCATGCCAGTTCAAAGACCTTTAATAAGTATATTTAGCAAGATATTTCCATGATAAACTATCAGCGTACTGCAGCGAGCGGACCTTGCCTTCTCATTTCCCACATCGGGTAACAGACAGAAATGAAACACTGTAAGTATGTTTCATATCCCGTACACGTACATGTGCCTACAGCAGCTTAATCAGCGCACAGCATGGGATTCCATCTTGAAACAATCTTTCGATTATTTGGAGATGATGACAACGTTTGTCAGATCTTAAAAACGAATTATCTTTTCAATACATGCCTCACGTTCAATGATGTGTTATTCAAAACTTATTATTATTACTATTTCTTTTGAGTTCAGTTTAACCCTTTCAAACAGGCATGTCCAAACTTATGTATAAAGTAAACTGTATTATACCACAATTGCTGTGTGCATTCAACGTTACTCGTTACAATACAGACACTGAGACATGTGCAAGATACACCACGTGTGGCATCTGACCTACGTGTAAGAACGTTATACAAGCATCCATATGACTGGCTGTTACGCATTTTATTGACGTTATGACATAAAAATAATGTTTTCGACACTGAATAGGGCCAAGAAAGAAAGTAAACAGACCGCCGAAAGTGATATCTTTCTGTACAAATATCATCTTCATTCACTTAATTCAGGTTTAACCCTTTACCCAGCGAGTCGGTCACGTTCGCCCGCGTAATATGCAAATACAGCAGCTGGAAAAATATTATTTTTCAAAAGATTTCAACAAAACCATATCAAGTGACGCCCTTTGGAACGAGCTCGTCGAGCTCGTTCCAATGAGGGGTCACACGATATGGTTTTGGTGAAATTTTTTGATAAATTTAAAAAAATGATATTTAAAATAATAAATTTTGATATCGTCTGCGTTGGGTAAAGGATTAAAGGTGCAATAAGTATAGAACATAATTCAGTAGAGTGCGTGACACATGATAAATGACCCTTGTTGAAGTTTCTCGCACATTTCACCGGAAAAACTCCACCTCGGGTCGTTGATTTCTGTTCCCCGTACTCCACCCTCTTCGTGTTCTGTCTTAGTATTCAATAGCAAGATGACACCATACCCAACATAACGGTAGTGAACAACATCAATTGTTTAATTATACAGACATACAGAAATATAGAATCGTGTTCCAATAAGACTAAGATCCCTGCCCTCTGATTGAAAGAGAGCTCACTTAGTTTTTTCTATGTTTAAGGCTCCAGTGGCATCTGTTACTATCTGACGTTACAAAGTAAAATATTTAAAGAGATAACAATGGGAGGAGATTCAAAGTGCATACTGCCTATAAAAATCGTATTTTTCGAGGCCAATGATCATTCTTTGAATGTATACTCACAACCCACTTATAAAAATGTAGAGGTTACTCCTATCTTAGTTCAAAATATCAGAACTGAGGTGGAGTAACATCGAACTTTATCTAAGGTATTGCTTTTTTGTTGTCCATTAAAGGTTTATTTACTACATTTGTTATCGTTAAAGTTGCTTTGTTCACTGAAGTTGTCTTGTTCATTTCGTGATATGGGTTTTGGGCTTTGGGTAGGGCCTTATTGGAACATATACGTTATTGTGATGAATTGACTGTAACATGGTCTGAGGTTTGCGGCGCGGATCCGATCGTATGTTCGCGTCTCAGTTGAACATAAGCTCCGAGCCGCAAACATCAGACCATATTACCATCAATTCATCACAATAACTTATAAAATTATTGCTGAACCTTCCCGTGAACACAAAATACATTCGCTAACGTTGCTGTAAATTGTATTCTTCCAGGCGATATCATTCAGGAGTTCAGTGTTGATGGGGTTAAACATGACTGTTTAAAATAACTGACACACAACCTCTTTAGTGATTATTATATATTGGCTCGTAATCTGGTATTGATCGACACATTTGATTAAATTTTCTTGTCTTAAATTCAGCTTCCAATCAAATCTCATAATTTAAACATAGTTAGCCAACGTTTATAAAATCGTTGTTAAGAACGAGTTTTGGATTATTTTTCAATAAACACGATGCATTCTTCAGAGAAGAATTGTACAAGAATCACTGTTACAGTTTTCCGTGGCAAACAAGTTCTGCCTTACTGGTAAAACAGGACCTAGAGGCGAGAAGTGTTGGCCCGTTTGTCAGGGCTTACATTCAGAACCTTAAGCAGGAGACATATGGTTTATTGATGTTGTTTATTTGGGTCTAATGTCACTTTCAGAATCTATGGCTATATCATAGCCATTACATAAGTATAAGGGCCAGATTCATCGGTTTTTAACCCTTTCAACGCTAGTGGTAGTTTCCATATCAACTGAATTGCAGCAAATGGAAGAGTCCATATTCAGTATTTGGGGGTAGACCAATTAATATTTTCAACGTGCAGCTCCAAGGCTGAACGTTGAAAATATTGATTGGCCACCCTCACACAATGTCATTCAGTTAGCAGCCATCTTACTTAATGGAATTATTACGTGTCAGGTTCCTGGGCCGAAAAATGTGGCCTCTCGTGTTGAAAGGGTTAATATTATGTTCCCACTTTACATGACTCGCGTCCCAGGCGTTATCACCGAGTCCTGTCTATCAAAGCAAAGAAGCATTGCTCCAGAACGTGGACAAGTGCTTCCTTACTTTGGTTGATACGTTTTTTCCATTTCACTGGATGTTCAAGAGTATGCGTGCCTGTGTGTAGATGGGGTCCGAAAACAAACATGTTCCATTTTCTATATATTGTGTATTGTTTCCTTGAATGGTAATTCTTATCTTCATAAGTGGTTAGGGATTGCGTTCTCAGGAACAGAAGGGAGAAAACACTCAAAGGTTTGTTTGTAAGGGCGTGACCAACCATCTGTTCGTAATCATTCATTTGGGGGCGCGATGGCTCAGTTGGTTGAGGTGCAAGCCGAGAGGTCCTCGGTTCGAATCCTACCTGTGGCAACCGCGATGTGAACCGCGTTTTGTCCTTGGACAAAACACTTCACCCCCGTTGCCCACGTCGTGGCGCGGTGGCGTTGTGTTCTAAGGCGTACTGCACGTCGATGGTGCACATGTCTTCAACCAATGCTAACCATGCTGGTGTGGAGTTAGTATGTTGGGGGCTGACAGTTGCTCACCGTTGCTCAGTGGTTCTCTCGGGTACTCCGGCTTCCTCCACCTGCAAAACTGCCGTGGTCATGATTAGCCATTGTACAGAAATATGTGACTTTAAACACCAATAAATAAATAAGTAAATAAATAAATAAATAAATAAATAAATAAATAAATAAATAAATAAGTAGATCATTTGTCCGTTCACGACAATACGTCCATGACTGTCACCACAGGCGCGTAGCCAGGGGAGGTGCGACAGGTGCACTTAATCCCGATTTGCCCAAGTGGAGTTGTTTTTAAGGTGTACTGCACGTCGATAACGCACTTGTCTTCAACCAATGCTAATCCTGTTTGTGCGGAGTTAGAACGTTGAGAAGTCTGACTGTTGCTCGCTGTTACTCGGTGGGTCTCTCCGGGTACTCCGGCTTCTTCCACCCATAAAACTGTCCGACATGAGGTGGCCTGGCTGTCGAAAGTGTCATTAAACCTAAATAAATAAATAAATAAATAAATAAATAAATAAATAAATAAATAAATAAATAAATAAATAAATAAATAAATTTCTCCAGATGCTACTATGCACAGAACTTCATTTGACACTCATTTTTTATCTATCGTCACTCCGGACTCGCAGGTGATCGTTGTTCGCCACTTAGCGTATCTCTTCAACAGAATTCCTGGCTACGCGTCTGCATCACTTAACGTGCATTTGCACTCAACAACCAGGGTCATATCTCATAGTTTTACTATGTCTCATAGTTTTACAGGTTGAGGAAAAAGAGCAGCGTTTCCTTACTTTGGTACACAGGTTTTGTCACTACATGGTGTGTGGGTGTATGTGTTGTTTTTTGCGGGGGTGGGGGAGGGGGGGGTGGTCGTAGGTTTTAACACAAAAGAGTTCCATTTTCTATATATTATGTATTGTTTCCTGCCTCGTAATTCTGATCTTCTCAGCAAGTTAAGAGTTGCGTTCACAGCAAACGAAGAAAAAAAAAAAGACTTAAGGATTTCTGTAGGGCCTGATCAAACATCCGTTTGTGATCATTCATTCGTGTGTTCGTGATCAGACGTTGGCGACAGTCGTCACTTAACGTGCATTCTCACTTTTTTTCTGTCTCCTGGAACATCCACAGGATGGAAAGGATTCGTCGAACATTTTGTGACACAATGCATCATACTATAATTGCTTTTTCTGTTCAGTTTTACCATCCATTATATAAAAGCCTTTATAGCATATTATGCATCAAAAATGTAAGTATTCCCATGTTAACTAATTCACATTTAATGTACATCATTAGTGTGCCATCATAGATTGGGACTCTATAGTTATTGCTTTTTATTTTTATGCGCATCATGAACCGAAAGTTCACTGTTAAATAATACATTCGCTCTTCTCTGTTGGGAACAAAATGCAGGGAACGTGTCTTTCAGAAACAATGTAGTGGAGAAAATGTTTCTAGAGACCTTGCAGAGGTACTTGTTAGCTTCTGATTTATTTAAGATAGGATTAACCACTGTAAAAATTATGTGATAAAAAGAATCACATTTTTGTCCTGGAGCCAATACTGTAAAACTTTTACCATTATATTTTCTAGAATTGTGTTTTCTATCTTTTAATATAACTGACTAAAATGAATCATTAGCAATTTAAAAGACATGGTAATTTGCCAACTGGCAAATTGCCACATCTTTGAAAATGCTAAATGGTCCATTTCAACCCATTTAAATTCATAACTAGAAAATGCAATTCTATAAATACAATTGTCAAGGTGAATTAGTAGTGGAATTTACAAAGGGCTGTTCAGAAGGATTGCTTTAAACTGCAAACAAATATACAACGGTCTTTTCAGGAATTCCAGTTTCGCCTTGTTAACGTGGAATAAATGAATTTTTGCGTGAAGAACACATGGCAGTGGACGAACGAGCAATAAATCGATAGTGAGGATTAGTAAAACTTAATCCTACAGCTTTATGGAACTGTAGGATTAGATATTTACCGAGCCCCCTCATCGATGTTACGATTACCTTCACTTCAACAATTGCTAAACCTACTAGTGCCGGGTTGGCAAATTAGAGAACCCGACAGCCACTCGTAAAACTGTTCGACATGAGGTGACCCTGGTTTTCAAAAAGGTCGTTAAAACCCCAATAAATGAATCCTTCCTCGCGTGTTTAACTTGTTTTCTGTCTCCCAATCAGAACTGCCAACGGCTTCCATCATACCTCACGCAATTTGTTATTAGAGAGGATTAACTCGACCGATAATGAACATCCTCTAAAAGCTTGTCGTTGCTGGCGTAATAAAAAAAGACTTTTAAATTAAGCACTAATGATCATACGAGTTCATACGAGTTGATCATATTAAAATATAATTATATTTGGGAGCTACAACACCTTAGAACGCTGCTTGCTTTTGTAGACTAATAATAGTGCTTTAGGCCTAAAAAAGTTAAACATCTGTTTCTCCCTCTCCCCCGCATGGCTCTTTAGGCTGCCGTATGCTCTCTTTTTATAACCAATGCAAACTTAAAAAATAATAATTAAATGGTTTATGTCTGATACGTTACCAAAGTTAATAAAATTGATACTTTTTCGCTTGAGTGCAACAAGGCTTTGCAATGCTAAAGCATTGCAAAGCCTTCTTGCTCTCAAGGGACGAAATACAAACACTCGTGCTATTCTGTAGATTATGAGGCCTACGACATAAAACAAGCAAGAACTTGAACTTTTGATGGTAAAGAAATAAATACAAAAATAAAAAATAAAACAAAAAACCGCCCGCCCGCCCACCCACATGCAGTTTTACAAAACAACACACGAGAAACAAAAGATGTACTGTGTAGGGCCTTGTTGGAGAAAGTAAAGCTTCTTATCAACGCGTAGGACAAATTTCTCTTTTAAGGCAGACTTGCATGTAAGTAATCTGTCAAAGTTGAGTACTTAAGTATAAACGTGTGTCACTCTCACGGCACCTTCACGCAGCATGAGATGCAGTCACAGAAGTAACGTTATACGATTATTTACTTATTCCTCTGACCACGAGAGGAAGCTAACCCAAGCACGGGCCCACACCACTGGGGATAACACCACATACCACATCTCCAAATCAGCGCCAAACACGTAGAGATTTGTAGCAGTACGCAAAAATGGGTAGGGTATGGGGTATTCTCAGTCACTGGTAGAGCTTTCAGGGACGACCTCGGAAACAAAATGAAAATCACGTGCCATTTGGAGCCTTCTGGCGTCATGTTTTGCAACGAGGCCCCATCGCTTCCTGCATCCTGTTCCTAAGCGAGTTTTGGATTTAACGGAGAGGAGGTTGGTATGTTTACCCGACAGATGTGCTTCACCCCGCCAGACCTTTCTGACACCAATCCTGCTAAACGAGCTATACGATAAAGTCATAATAATGGTAGCTTTCCATGAGGGTGAAGTGTAGTGTCCGTATTTCCGGCTTGACAGAGAAAAACAAGTGATGACAACTACACTAGTACAAAGAGAAACACAAGTCGATGGGTATCGATTTGACCCGGTTAGTCTCACTAGATTGTCTGAAACTCCTGGGCATAACCGTTTGCCGATGCCTAAACATGGTCACCATATTGTCTCAACTTTACGTGTGTCAACAGAAAAGTTAACCTCACTGGGGGTAACATTCGTCGAACACTACTGAATACTAACATTTTACCTTCGCTCAATTCATTGTATTAAATTGCTTTCAATCAACCAGCTCAATAGCCCGGATAGACGCAAAATCCTTTTGACGACTTTCTCTGCAATACTCTGTCGGTTACGTTACTTTTTAAAAAACCCCCAGTAATGTGAGATCAGATTGCACTGCATTCAAACATGTTTTCATGGCCAATGTCAGAAATTGATTAGTCTCGTTTGTACAAGCAATTTAAATAATATTGATTAAATGGTGCAAATGCATTTAACATTGAGAAGACTAGAATGCAGCGTATGCTTGAAGTGTCGGTTCACGTATCACAGATCCCACTTCATGTGGAATTATAATTTTCTGGCGGTATAGTTTGTAAATGTCAACAAGAATGTTTGTCAGGCACTTGTGACTTAGTAACCTTGATCATGATAGTTTGCATAATTATTCTCTTAGACGTAACGTGCTTAAGTACCAATGTGGATTTCTTGTCAGTATCTAACATCCCATTCGTTAACGAAACGAACATATCCAGTCACAAGCTGACAGGACACCAGTCTAATTCTGTAAGAAATGGGACGCTGTTTTGGCATGGAAGCAGTCTAGCTCTTAAGTAGTTCATCATCTATGTTTAGATTCATTCGTTTGAAATATTTCACTTGGTTGGAAAAACGAACCTTCAATTAACATGTTTTGGGGCGCGGTGGCGTTGCGGTAACCGGTTCTCGTCAGATCACCGAAGTTGAGCAACGTCGAGCCTGGTTAGTCCTTGGATGGGTGACCATCTGAGCGATCGATTCGGACTCCCGCGTTGTGTCTTTGGGCAAGGCGCTTAACCCCGATTGTCCACATGGGGGCACGATGACGCCGTGTACTAAGGCGTACTGCATGTCGATGATGCGCATGTCTTTAACCAATCTAACCCTGCCTGTGTTGCAGTGCGGAGTTACGATGTTGGGGAGCTGGCAGTTGCTCGTCGTTTATCGGTGGTTCTCTCCGGGTACTCCGGCTTCATCCACCCGTAAAACTGTCACCGACACGATATGACCTTCGCTGTTAAACTTTAATACTTTAATAATATAAATAAATGACATGATTTACAACTTTTACCGTTTTCTCGCCACGGCATAGCCTTAGATTACCCGGTGCTTCATTAATTAAATTTTTGATGATTATTCCTATAATTAGTGTTTGGAATCTAATATTATTGCGTCCGTGGAAATATTGCCTACCCCTGGGAAGTTACCAGCTCACGACAGCCGTACTGTATACGGTCATTTAAATTCATATTTTTAGTAATAACTCTGTGAAGTACACTCCTTGTATTATCAGCACGCGCAATAGTAGTTGAGGTATTTAATATTGATGATATAGACACACGTTGCATCACTCATACGCATATTCTGGGACGTTCGTTTGAAAGAGAAAAAAAAACACTTCAGGGCTGAGCATTTCCGAGGAATTCATTCATAATTGTAATTGGAAATGTGATCAGAGATTCGGTCAAATCAAGTATCGATTAAGTACCATTTCTCGCGTTGAATCGAAGTAAATGAATGTTTTATGGTATTTTTAAATTCAATCGTTTGGAATATATCGGATGGTCGGAAAAGCGAACCAATGGTTCGCTTTTCCGACCAACTGACATATTCCATATGAGTGAATCTAAACATCGGCAGTGGGCTACTTAATGACAAGACTGTGCCCAAGCCAAAACAGCATAGACTCACTTACAGCCCCAGACTGGTGGACTTAGAGCTTGAGCACCCCATTGGTCATCTAGTCTTCTTCTTGAATAGAATAGGAATGCACTTGTTAAACTAAATCATCGCTAATTCAAATATTTAACTACAGAAAAAAAACCATGAACCGACTTTTTTAAAACTATTTTCGAATTCAGAATGTATATTTTACTGTTCCTAAAAGGGCTGTTTGTTATATGTATTTTTCATTATAAAACTCAGCCTATGTGGCATATTCGTGAATGACATGACTGTAATACTACATTGAAAAGGGATTTTATTTATTGAACGAATCACAATTTCAAATCCTCCGCCAGATCACCTGAGGGATCGTGCATCATCGTGGTTTTTAACACCGACAAATTCTATAGTTATTACACATACGATTTTAAAGTAGAATGAAATTTGAAAGCTCGTGTACTTCTTTTGATAGAGCAGAATGCCCTTCTCTTGACAATCTATTGGTTGTACCGACTTTTCACCGTTGACTAACGCTTTCATTTCACATCGTAAAAGATGAGTGTTAGAACTTGGCGTGATTCCTTGGAGATACTATAAAACTTACAATATCAATATCTATCATCCATTTATCAAGTTTCATTCCATTACTGGACATTTGCATTTCTGACTCGTTGAACGAAATGAACAATTTCTGCTCGAAGCTGTGGTAGTTGGGAAGCCATTAAACGACCAAGGGTTCTAACTTATGCATCTATAAACTGCGACTTCCGTTGCCAATAAACTTCTGGTAAACATAACGTTAAAACCGCAACAGCAACAATTGCTACAATTACAACAGCTATTCAAATAAAATATACATCGTCCTTCATTTAATGTAATTGTTTTTGTTTTGATGGTTGGAAAATCACTGTGCTCTCAGCAATATAAATATTTTTAGTAATATTTTGTCGAAGATTTTATCAACAGAATCTGGCTCTGCTGCTCACCAATATTATTAGTTGAACACTTTGGTAGTGACCTAATATACTATATACGACATCATTTAACCCTTTAACCCAACGAACCGCCCACATCCGCCCGCGTAATATGCAAATTCAGCAGTTGAAAAAACAAACCATATCATGTGACCCCTCGTTGGAACGAGCTCGTCGAGCTCGTTCCAACGAGGGGGCACATGATATGGTTTTGTTGAAATGTTTTTAAAAATTTGAAAAAATTATATTTAAAATAATAAATTTTGATATCGGTTGCGTTGGGTAAAGGTTAATTCCATATTGGATGGGCGCGGGATCGCGGTAACTCAATGTCCACTGCATTGGACTTCAAACATTACGGTCCACGGTTCGATTTCCACCAGCGCAGTAGCATCGTGTTCTTGGGTAAGGCATTTAATCCCGATTGTCCAACGACAGGGCGCGGTTGCGCCGTGTACTTAGGCGTACTGCACGTCGATGATGCACTTGTCTTCAACCAGTGGTGGCGTCCTGCACGTCGGTGATGCACTTGTCTTCAACCAGTGGTATCCCTGCTTGTGCGGTGTTAGTATGTCGGGGAGTCTGACAGTTGCTCGAAGTTGTGCTGTGCTTCTCTCCGGGTAGTCCGACTTCCCACACCCGTAGAAACGTCCCCCTCGAGGTTATTCTGGCTGTCGAAAGAGTCGTTATGACTCCAATAAATAAATAAAAAATTGGACTGGGGCGAATACGCTCCCGCCCCATATGGAATTAACCATCCCTGACTTATATCCTCATGAAAATCATCGACTTGCAATAAAGGTACCCCCCTTTAAATCATTAGTCGAACGTGGAAGGTCCAATTAGGAAAGTAATTTTTGAGCAAACATCTGTGACATCAGAAAAAAGAAGCAAAATTTCATTTTCTTACTTTTAATAAACGGAAACAACAGACAACTCCTGGAACTGTCTGCTTTGTTTAATAGTGATTTTGTATTAAAAGTTACAAAAGGACACTTGGCTTTTTGTGGCAAGATAAGTGGAAGCAACTAGTTACACAGATAGTCTGTCATTAAGAATATCTATCAGTTTCAGCCCCCCCCCCCCCCCAAAAAAAAAAAAAAACTAAGTGTCTAGTTTGACTCTTTGTTTGGCGAATGTGTTTTACAGTAATTTACAAGTTTTTATTATTTCCAAAAAAATAGTATATCTCGCCTCCTAGACTTTTATGTTAATGCTAAGAACAGTGTCTGTATTATATATCACGATGTGCATACTGCTTATCTAATGAACAGGACAAAAGTTACACAACTTCATAAGGTAGTAAAAACGCCGTTTTCTTGTTTTTGAATGGGGTTTCAATAGAAAATAATAGCCAAACCTTCGATCTGATGGGAAGAAAAAATGTAAAAAGCCGGTTTCTGCGTTTTTATACCACTCCACAACCAGAAGTTTGGAAAATGATGCGCACATTGATAATACAAATTCGCTAACATTTCCAAATTTCAATCTCCTTGCAATTGCCGTTAAATTATTTTGACGTTAAAGCAGTGTGACATAAAATTAATTTCTCAGGCACTTGATGGAAGCAAAACATTTGTAAATGTAAACTTTATGCATTCCATTGTCTGTGTTTCAATTTGGATTGATATCCAATATGTATTGTGGCGTTTTATGACAACCCAATTTACTTCTCATCATTTTACCCCATTGGAACTCCCGGGAAGTGGAGGAGGGAGTGCTTGTTTACTGTAATAAACAAAGTTTCCTGTATTGCTGATTATAGGACCCTGTAACCAACACCTGTAGCGGAAGTCTTATAAGGTGGGTAGCAGAGGTCTAAAGAATACGTTTAACTTGACTTCATAAGTTTATACTTATGACATGAAATAACCATATCTGAAAGCGATATCAAACACCAATATATAAGTTAGCATCAAGAATTGTGTTAAGGCAATCTTGAACGTTTTGGTGACAAAAATATTGCATGTTGTGACGAGATAAACGAGAGAAAGTGAGCTTATGCAAAAATTTAGCCCCTTGCAAACATAACGGTCATATCCAGCCAACACTATTTCCAAACATCGCTCTTCATATTTTGCCCCCAAAACATACCTTATGACTCCTCAATGGAACGAGCTCGATGAGAGCTCGTTCCAATGAGGATTCATAACCTATGCTGTGGGCGAAAAATGAAATGTTTAGTTATCCAATATTTTTATTTGGCAAGTGTCGGCTCTGACTGTGTTTTTGTGAAAGGTCAAGCTCGTTAAAGAAGGTTGGTAATATGGCTGGGTTTTACTATCCTTTATACTTAATGCTGCAGTAAGATGCAAAACTTTAGAATTTTTTCTTCACTCCAGTCCGCACTTATGACGTAGAGGATGTTTTTAAATTGCATCAATTTGATTGATTACAAGGGATGTTTGTAGGTTTCATTGATTTTTTTTACCATTCGTTTAAGAGGAAAAAAATACAATTATTTTCCTGTCAGAGCAGTAGATTTGTCCGTAAAATGTTTGAGTTCCTTGTTGTACCAATTATAGTTCAGCCTAACCCTTCTTCAGTGTTTTGATCGATATCAGTTGTAATGAAAAATATGAACTTAGAGTTGGGTACATTTATATAATGGTTACCAGTTCATATTTTATTATTATAATGTAATAAAAATCAGAGTGGATTTTCCGTGTGATCGAAATACAAAGAATGTAGCACTTCGATGAATGCATGGATAATAGAGTGATACAAAATCCAAACATGTAAACCATAACACAATATGAAGCCTAGAATTAAAATCGTAAGCGAATCGACTGATAGGTCTTTTGCAGTAGAAGCGATAGGAACGAGTTACAGTGCATACTGCATCCGCAGATTCAAGGTAGTGGGTTCGTGTGGGGTAGGGGAAGCAGGATAGATATACATATATTAAATTTTATCATGCCCCAAGTTTAATTTGACCAATCAACGTGCTCTAATAGCATCGGAGGACTACGCGATATTATGTTATTCAATGGGGAACCGGCTATCGGATTGAGTCCATACACTGCCAGTGACCGTATATGAGCCCATACACCCCCTTTGCTGGGCGCCATTTTGTTTCCCAATTAATTATCCTACCTCAAGTTTTCACCTATTTTCGTGCAAATAAAATACAGTTTCCTGATAAATATTCAAAATGAAACGATTCGGATCCTTTAATTTATTTAATTCGTTTGGTGGAATGATAAATATGTTACAGGACGTTTTCTTGCCAGGTATGGCCTCATATGAGGCTCAGCTCGATCAATATTAGTTAATTAATCTCATTTCGCCTCACATGACGCCATACCTGGCAAGTAAACGTCCTGTAACTAATAGTATCGGTCTTGCGGTAATTCTAACCAAGTCTACATGGAGTTGTTATTTATATACTAATTTGCAGATGTTGTTGGGTGATACTTCAATGACTATTTACGATTTGCTGAAAGCTCCAGTCATTACTTTTGGCCCGTCGCCCTTCATCTTCCCTATAACATTTCTGAAAATACATAGAAAATCTCCAACAAGTCCCTAGTTTATACTGAAATATACAAAACTAGTTCAGTAAATTAGTCAAGTGGAGATGAGTTTTTCATAACCAGGATGAATAATTTACTGGACGAGTTCTGTAACTTTCGATATAAACTGGAGGCGGAGACGAGTTGAAAATTCCTTTTAGTATATGCTCGAAAACCACACAAAAGACATTTAATTGGAACGAGAAACAAGCAGCCGCCTCTATAAGACCTGTGACTATGTTACAACTTAATGGATGGTGTGTTCGCAGTGTGCGCGTCAGGAAATAGTCCCCGATAAAGAATAGATCACGAAGTATTTAATGACACAAATTTAATGAAATAATTTTCAAATAAACATAAACTACTGTCAAAGACAACAACTGTTTATAATTCCGAATCGGAATCAATCTACGATTATTCTCCGTGATTCGTGTATTGCCCTTTTAGTGAATGGGCTTAATCACCGGTAGAGGGATCAGATCATATAATAAAAGCTTGTTCAAATCAGTTCCCTGGGTGGTATAATTACTTGGGTGTTCCATCGACCCCACATGTTTATACTGTGGGAAAATGGAGGAAACTTTTTTAAAATTTCCCAAGCTACAAGTTCAAATAATTTCATGTTTGATATCGGTACAAAGATGATTCGCGTGCTTGTACAAATGGAGCCAATAATATAAAACTTTTACAATTGTATTTTCTGGAATTGTATTTTCTACCTAATAATTTAACTGACTGAGATGAATCATTTGCACTTTAAAAGATGTGGCAATTTGCCAAAATGGCAAATTGGCATTTCTTTCAAAATGTTCTTGGTTCATTTTAACCCACTTAAAGTCATAACTAGAAAATACAATTCTAGAACATACATTTGCAAAAGTTTCATAATATTGGCCCCTAGTGTGATATTTAGGAGTGCGATGAACACTCTAGGTAATGAGGAAAACGGTAAAAACTATTCCCACAAACCACTGGTCTGAATGCTTTCATGTCTGATGTTTGACATCTTTGTGATGAAGATGTTCAAGTTTGTTCGGATTAACTCACACTGGCGAGGAGCGCGGTGGCTCAGTGGTAGACTGTTGGACTGTTGGACTTCTATGCCAGAGGGCCCGAGTTCGATCCCCGACCGGAACGACCTGCGTTGTGTCCTTGGGCAAGGCACTTTATCCCTGTTGCCTACATGGTTGCACGATGACGCCGCGTACTGCACGTCTTCAACCGCTGTAACCCTGCATGAGCGGAGTTTGTACAGAGTTAAAATATTGAGGAGCTGGCAGTTGCTCGTCGATGCTCGGTGGTTCTCTCCGGGTAGTCTGGCTTCCTCCACCCGTAAAACTGTCACGATTAGCCACTGTGCATAAGTATGTGACCTTAAACACCAATAAATAAATATAAATTCCACACTGGAACGTATCATTTCAGTCAATACTGTCAACGGCAAGTGGGCGAAACCATCCTGGTTTGTTGGGAGGTTCAGTAATAAGTTAAATCCAACAGCTCTGTCGAGCTGTTGGATTAAATTATTACCGAGCCTCGCTTCAGATGTTTTTCTCTGTATATCGTCTGCACGTCCACTACCATTTGTTTTCTTCAATCAAACATTTATGCACACCGGGTTGAAAGGATTAAGTTAAGTAATCAAGGTACCAATGTTTTGACACAGAGGAAACATAAAACACTACTTTCTTCTCCAACCACTAATTCAAATACTTTGACGTTTGATGGATATTTTCGCCATAATCAGCATCACATTATCCTTGAATTCTTTTTCAACATATGATTGTATTATACCAACACCTCTTGGCTGTAAAGCAGCCTTGCATATTTTGATTTATCGCATTATCTCCATGAAAAAGCCAATTACGGAAATATATCGTCTGCAACTTTATACTACACGAAAGGTGGGGAAACAAACAGCCCATAAGTGCGTCCATTTCCTAATAGAATTAGACTGGTGGCCTGAGAGTTTGGGAAAACGGGTCATATATTTTTACGGTGAACCAGACTTCCAAAGAATGGCAGGAAACCCAGTTAATCATTGAATGAAGCACGTAAACCGTGTCTGTCAAGGGAATTTGTTTGTAGTTTTTGTTCAGTTGGACCACAGTAAAATTCTGAGCCAATCAATAGTAATCAAGAAAAAAAGATTACTTTGTTATTTCCAATCTAAGATTAATTGAACATACTCGCTGATGGCACCGACAGATTAGAGTATATTATTGAAAAGCTCATCTGATTTATATGGCATTTACGGGTCCAGTAGACATCGGGGAGAATGGACAATGGGGGGAAGAAATCCATCTATTACAAATTCTTACAATTCGATCAAAGAATTTGGAATGGTAATAGAAAGTGACAAAGAAAATGAACATTAGGCAAATAGGTGCACAGATTTATCCGTTATTCGATGACATCTTGAACACAATCACGCGTTTGTCGCTTAAGTTGCACGATGGGATAAAGGGAATTTAGAAACACTTTTTCGTAGATGCACTCACAATTCTTTTGTCTGCTGCCCTCCAGGAGACTCTGTCCTTGTCCGGACTCCGAACATCATTTTATCTCTTTACCTAACACAAGACCATGGTGACAATGTTTGTCCTTAAATGACTCGTGCTCTCATTCCTGTCCGCACACTTTAAAATCAGTTGTATTGAAAATTAGCCTAAACTCAACTGGGTTGAATGAATATGAACCCAGTTGGGTTCATATTCACTCAACCCTGTTGATCTGGTTTGATTGTTTACCCAACTGATTTTAGATTGTACATGTAGGTATGACTCATCGTTTCTAGACGTTTTCGTCAGACTGGTTCTATGGAAAACGCCAAAAATTGTGATATAAGAAAGCGAACAAAAATATTAAGAACAGTCTTGCGATTTGTTTTTGTTTAGTGATGTGCCAACATGGTTGATTTCTGCAATTAAAGGGGAATAATTTACAATTCATTTGTGTTGCGCTTCACACCTTAATCGTTCGTAGTGAAGTCTCACCAATGAAAATTCCTTCTGGTTTTGCAAAAAGACATCGAATGTATCTTCATGTGCACTGCTTTGAAAATGTCTTTATTCAAATGCAGTTGGACGCATAACAGCATAATTGGGTATTGGAACCTTTGTACAGTACGCGAGACTGGATTACCACTAAAGCACCTTTACGGTGGATTCCTACCCACAAGACAAATTCTTTCACCAAGTATAAGTAACACAAGCAAATCTTCCGCCAACTGACCTCATGATTAAACACATATGGCTGTTGGCTGAAGCTTTCCTTGTGCTTCGCATGCTTTGTGCAGGAATTACGCACTGCTTAGTGGTGAAAATTCCACGTCGCATGGGTTGTAGTGATCAGCTGCTCTGCTTTTCTCTGTCGTGATTGAAGGAGATCACTTTACGACAGGAATGGGATTGGTGCTTTGATATTTTGCATAATTTTCCGACGGATCAGATAAGATGTACAATGCTAGATTGCATGATCTGTACGTTCCATGATTTTAACTATTATTTAACCCGCGAAGAAAGGAACATGCCATTGCGCTGCCAATGTTTTTTTAAGCTGTAATCTGCCAAACAAAGTTGCCACTGGGAACTGTAGAAAGTGAAAAGGGTTCCTCTTTTGTCGCAATTGCACTGGGTGATTGATTAAAGGAAGTCAGTATTTTGATAATGTGCAACCAGTCTATTAAAAATGATTTCCCTTTATCGCTAACTGACACTGTCGTTCGGTTTGCGCCAAGGGATTTGTGAGAATGAACGTTATTACGTCTTAATCTACATCTTATATTGAATTTACGACAAAAATCTATTTTCTATCGTTGTGTTCTTATTTGAATTACAATATTCATTTCCCGTGGGTGCACTCACAACTTCCTCGTCACACCAAATCGTTGATTATTCATACTGTTCTGGGCTTATTCGATCAAGAACAGAACTTAGTAAGTCCGTTTTTGTCTATACTGCTTGAGACATGTTTTCACTATTGTACAGTTCATACATGCACCCAAAAGGAATATGGAGTGTTCTGTGACTATCCTTGAGAGTTTTCCACTTAACGTAGTCAGAGCTTGGGACCCCGCGAAGCTTTGAAGTTCGATTCGATGTAGACATCTCTAACTTGATTCGAATCGGTTTCCTGCGTTGAATATTTTCGAATCGAATTGTTTTATACGAATGAACGATAGCAAATAAATGTCTTCTATTGGCAGAATCATGCCGCAGAAAATGATAAAAATAGTGGCTTGTTACGTTTTCGATTTAACCCTTTACCTAACACGAAAAGCAGACGACACTTGCAAAAAAGTCTTGAATAACTAATTTGTTTGTCTGAAAAACATAGGTTATGACACCTCATTGGAACGGACTCGACAAGCTCGTTCCAATGAGGGGTCATAACCTATGTTTTGAGGCAAAAAATGAAAATAGAATGAAAATTAATTGGCTATTTTTTAGAATAGCGCTGCCTGTTTTGACCGTTACGTTGGGTAAAGGGTTAATTGGTCTATTGGTATGTTTCTCTGCCTTACACGTTACATTGTTAAAACAGTATTTATAAGGAGGAGCGCGGGAATCCGGTCAACACTTTAAAAGTCTGGCTGTAAAAATTTAACTTGCGACTTCTGCACTCGTCAATTTATGCTGTCTGAGCACCAGCGAGTCGTAGTGATATGCATGCTAGTTAGGTAAAATAACAACTGATTTCACAAAAATTGTTTCGCGCTGTTTCCAAATCGATTCGAATTCAGTGTCGACATCAGACCCAAAGGCTTAGGAAGCATCATAGGGCAAGAGGCAGGGGTAAAAAAGGGGGCGCTTAACTCTGGATAGGCGATAAAACAGGGAGTTGTCAACGTATCATAAACTGTAATGACACTCACTTGACAGACTGACATTAGATATGTACTGTTCCTTGTGAGGTATAATGTGCCATCTGCAATGCTAAGGCATTGCAGATGGCACATTGTCCAACCCAGGGGCGATATAAAGCTTTAGAAAACATCCCGCCAACAGCATAGTTTCTTTGCTTTGGTTAGTATCAACCAAACTTATATATGATACCACCACCCCTCGGCATTGGCACTCGTAAAATACGTTGAAGACGAATAGTCGAGAGTTTCTCATTTACACTGCTCGGAATATGTAAGTCTTCCCCACAAGTACACTTTTGGCCTCAGACCATGGTGGGCTGATGCCTTCCTCTATCTCCAGCTTCTAGCGCCCTTGATCAGACCTTCCCTCCCCCGATTTGAGACTCTATTCGAGGATAGAAGTTCCGATTTGCGGGGCCCTATCAGGGATATTCTAACAAAATGTCATTGTAATGTTTGGCAAAAGAGGGCAGATATATCACAATCGCAACTCAGAATTATACTGAAATGCAAAGGTTTTCGCTGAGATATCATGCATTCTAACAAAATTATTTTGTTACACAAAGAGGCCAACGAAGTTTCTGGAAATCGTTTATAATTGCCCAATGATGGATGAGTAATAATATAAAATTTAGGTAAGTTGCTTGATACCACGTTCAATGTGTGTACTCAACGTTAATATGGCGCTGCGAAACTTCGAGATTCGATACGATTTCGAATCTTAAATTGTTATTCGGTTCGATTCGAAATCGGACAAATTGATTTTACGCCATCCGCTTTCTTTTTCACTTACCTTACCCATTAGTGACCAAAGTTAGCAAGTTCGTGTTTCAGGGGAATGAACTTCATATGTTAAAAAGCGTGGCGTGTTATGACGTTGGTCAGATGGGTTGTGAGAGTACAGCAGGAACAACCGTGAAGCTCAGATGGTGCTAAGCAGTCTCGTTGATTGCATGAAAATGTGCATTAAACATTTGGTTGGAGTCACAAGGAGATGAAACTGTGCATAAATAGGAATATGTTTTCTTTTCTTCTTTTACTTTTAAGATAATTCATACACCTTTGTTCTTTCTCGTTGTATCCTTCCGTGGTAGTCCGTGTGATTATCTTTTTCGTTTCCATTAATGAATTTCTAGATTCACAATCCGACACGTCAAACAATCTAATCACTAGAAATTTAACCAATTTAATCATGTTTGACAGAGCTCCGTGAGCTCTGTCAAACTAGATTGAATTGGTTAAATTCCTAGTTGCATTATGGGAAATATTCGTTGCATAATATTTCGGTATATTGATATCAGTGTGCCAAAGGTTAATATCAGGCGCTATGAAATCCTGACTCACTTACGTTCAATGATATAATGGGAAGTATGATTCATTCATCCTGTCTTAGGTGAGGATATCGAGAACTGTTAAATTACTCTCACATCAGAGAGCAGGAAGGAAGTACAGACCAGGTAATCAATGGCTCCTCACCTTCGTTTTCACACAGAAAATCAACTGGATGAGTGCTGGACGTCCTTAAGTGGCCATTATTCTGAATTGCAGATACCGTAACTTAAAGGCTTCATATTTTGTGGGTGTGATTCATATTATCTCCAATATTTTTCAGCACTCTCATAAATTATAACAAGGCAAAGACACGTGAACAAATTAGTTATTTATTTGTGTTTACATGACTGGAACATGGATGTACAATTTAGCCAATAGTTTATACTCATGTTGCCCATGTTAGAGGATTTTCATCCCAAGCATTGGTTACTGGATCCTATTTTACCATTAAAACAGAGCTCCTTTCCGGAGTAACCTCGGGACGTGAAATTTTGTTTACAACTTCCAATTATTTCACCCTCTATCAGTAATGGGTGTGTACATGGCTTACCGTGTTCTCGAATCTACTTCATGGCATCAACATATAACAGCCAGTACCCCTTTATGTTGGTGTTTGCGTCACTCTTGTGGACGGAGACCCCGTTGGCCTTTAAATATACGTGTCCATAGCCATTGGAAAATGGTTAAATCGATTCTACGTCATTTTTGTGGAATTTTGATGCGCTGAGTTTTCTGTTCTTTTAGTGGATAAACAAACATGCTCGTGCCCAACATATTCAGAATTCCCCGTGTAGAGGCAACAGTAATTCACATTAAAATACAGTCAGAGTTTAGTTAGTGGATCGGATGGTACCTGGGTACCGATTGACTGCAGGAACCGAGGTGACATAATGCGTTAACAAACATTTGATTGGCTTACATAAAAACATAACCAAAACGCGTCACCCACGTATTACAAAATGTATCGTGGATTCGAGAAATATAGCTAGCGAAACATCCACCTGTCAATGTTTTCGAATCGAAGGCTGATGGAAATGCAATTTTTGGCATCGTTGCATTTGATCGTAAGACTCAAATCGTCTGTAAACTTTGTGCGAAGTTGGTTTGTGTGTAAACGTCCAGCATTGGTTTCATTCATTGCTCGTGATGGCCGAACATGCAATCAAAACCAACTATTAACCCTTTATATAACACGAAAGGCAGACGACACTTGCAAATAAAATTCTCGAATAAATATATTTTTCATTTTTGGCGTCAAAAAACATAGCTTATGACCCCTCATTGGAACGAGATCAACGAGCTCGTTCCAATGAGGAGTCATAAGCTATGTTTTTGAGGCAAAAAATGAAAAAAAATAATGAAAATTGAATAGCTTTTTATGAATAATTCTGGCCGGTTTTTATCGTTACGTTGGTTAAAGGGTTAAAACTTTGTAAACTGGTATCGAAATATCGATTTTTCAAGCTGCACCATAAAAATTTGTTTGGTAGAGCTTAATTAATTAACTGGTCAAATTCCTAGTTCTTTGTAAAAGAAATTACTACTTGCAATTTGATATTTTGGCCTCGGTGTGTCGAGGATTAATTTTCACTTGCGATTTGAAGTTCGCGTAAGTTTTTTCTTCTTCTCTGTTTTGTTTACTCAAACCGACTTGGACTTCTGTCAATAGCAATCATTTTATCTGTCAGAATTTTCAAGAGAGAAGTTTCCTATCATTCATTCATCATCATGATATTTTTTTTATAAATCTTCTGTTTAATATATTGGAAATACAATTAGCTTGTTGGAGATGTCGTGCGTACGATCACTGCTCGGTTTTCATTTTTGTGTGTTCCGGAAATGCTAATAATCAACACAATCATTCTTATTATATGTTTTCGTGACATGTGACACGCCACTCTTGCTGAATATGTCTATTATAACGCTTTATGAAATCACGGAATCAATCATTTGAGCTGAACTTTGAACACAACAATCATTTGTCAGTGTTTTTTGTCTGTGCTTTTTGACCAGAGCAGGTTAGAAGGCAGGAGAACCTGGGTAGTAAACCTGGGGAACGTGATTTCGGGGACGTGGACTCCAACTAACTGCTCGACGCCATGAAATAGCGACTATCAAAGTGTCCGGGATCTGTAACAGAATTCACATTGGCACCCGTAATTTCACGTATCGGCCCTTAAACCACAGTTCGCGGTCGTCAAATTCGTTCTAGTAAGGTTCGGAAGAAAATAAATACCTATATTTTAGAATATTTAGGAGATCTGTTGCTGCTGTGATCCAGAAGTTTTCTCATGCGAAAGTTTATCGTTAACCACTACAACGTTGTTTATCATCGAAAGTGAGTCAATTAACCCTTCGAAAACTGATTACAGGAAAAGTTTGCCTTTTACACAACTGAATATATAACTTGGGCTATTCATTTTTGCAGTTGTAGAGACGTTCTGTAATAATTTAATCGCCTGGCCCTGTAGGATTGTTGGATTAAAATAGTTCTGAGCCTCCTTAATAATTGGTTGCCCATTATGTTGTTACGAACTGACAATCGACATTTTTACGGAAAGATTTATGCCTATTTCTTCGAATGGGTTAATATACCTACCTCAAAAACATACTTACAAATACACAAGCCTAATAGAATTAACCCTCTATACACCAATTACAAAATACTGAAATTTCAAGCACACATTTTCTCAAAATGCAACTAAAGATTTAACTAATTGAATCGTGTTTGACAGAGCTCACTGAGCTCTGTCAAACAAGATCAGATTGGAAACTTTCTTCTTGTATTCATATTTAACAAATGTCCCCATCAGGCAGAAACAATGTGTGTGGGGGAACGGCATATAACTTTTTGAATGGTCTTTTTCATCTTATGTACCATCGTGTTATGGTTTACAGGAAAATAATAAACAAGATCAAGTTCAAGGCCTGATGGGTAAATTTATTAACATGGAGCCAAATATGTGCATTTTTCTCGACTTATAAACTGCATAGTAGAGACAAATGAAATGAGGGAATATTTGGTATCTTCTTACGCGTAAAGAGTCTGTGCACCCCCTCCCACTACTTTCCAACTGTATTGCAATGGCGGGTTGGGAGCGCGGTAGCTCAGTGGTAGACTGTTGGACTTCTATGCTAGAGGTCCCGACTTCGATCCCCGTCCGGGACGACCTGCGTTGTGTCCTTGGGTAAGGCACTTTATCCCGGTTGCCTGCTTGGGGGTTCGATGACGCCGTGTACTAACGCGTACTGCACGCGTTACATGTCTTCAACCGCTGTAACCCTGCTTGAGCGGTTCTTGAACAGAGTTAGAATGTTGAGGAGCTGACAGTTGCTCGTCAATGCTCGGTGGTTCTGTCCGGGTACTCCGGCTTCCTCCACCCGTAAAACTGCCACGGTGACGATTAGCCATTGTGCATAAGTATGTAACCTTAAACACCAATAAATAAATAAATAAATAAATAAATAAATAAATATAAATAAAGATAATGTTGGCCTACACACACACATATGCTCTCCCTCTTTTTTTTTCTCTCTCTCAACTATTTCAGGAAAAAAATGGGTATGGAGCTCACCGCTCCTGTGCCCACTCCACCCCAGCACCCACGACCCTGTTTGTTAACTGTTAACTGGTAGAATGCTGGAAGCTCGTATTTGGTCTTTACTCTGAAGTGTTGGTACCACAATATAAAGGCTTCATATTTTGTGGATGTTGTTCATATCACCTTTGAAGTGAAATTATTGAGTCTGTTAGGATTTGCCTTGTTGCAATTTATGGGAGAGTGTTTATTGGCACTCTCCCATAAACTGTAACAAGGCAAAGATATGTGTAGAAATTTGGATGACCAAAAATAATTCAGCACTCAACCAGTTAACAAAGTGGCACATCTCTATCCGTGCTTCATTGTCACAACATTATTCAGATATTGGATGATCGTGACTGCCATTTGGGAAACATAAAAATCTGTTCCGTCTGTACAGGTGGAAGCAAGGGAAACGGAATATTTCATTTCCAGTTGAGACTGAGTTAAACTGAACTTATTTCAAAACGATGACATTTAACTGGTAGAGTGCTGGATGTCCATATTTGGTCTTTATTCCGAAGTGTTGGTACCACAACTTTAAGGCTTCATATTCTGTGGATGTTGTTCATATCACCTTTGAAGTGAAATTATTGAGTCTGTTAGGATTTGCCTTGTTGCATTTTATGGGAGAGTGCCTACTGGCACTCTCCCATAAACTGTAACAAGGCAAAGATATGTGAACAGATCTTGATGACCTAAAATAATGCAGCACACTACCAGTTAACAATGTACAAAATTGAGAAAAGAATCATTATCCCCAACCATATGAAAGTGCCGGCAACCTTCTTTATTATCTATTTTCTGACATGGGCAGTTTTTAACATAAAATGGAAAATTATACACCGAGACACATGTATTCCTTCCAAGCTCGTTCACTAACATTACTAACTACCTGCAGCCAGGTCAGATAAAGTCGTTTGTGTGCGTGACCTTTTGGCTGATCTTGAAAATAAATCCGTTCGATGACGTGCCAACATTATAATTTGATAAACCTAACACAATTGCAATGTAAATTGATTTCCTATTCGCATCTTTATTAGAGAAGAGAAGTAAAATTTGCATCTTTGTATAAAGGAAAAACGGCCTGACATGTTTTTTTTCTTAAAGATATATACGATTTATCTAAATCTTTTTTACTTCCTGGACGACGTTTATTGACATTCATTTTCAAAGGCATTGCAGAATGTCTTCCATGTTAATTTCCCTCTCTGTACCCAATAACAACCGCGTAATTATTCCCTGAAGTACAAAGAGCTCTAACTTTCCCAGTCTTCATCTATGGGTTTTCACAGCACAATTATTCAGCATATAGGTCCAACTTGAATCGTCGAAGAGTCAGTAGCGTGTAATATTTATTTATTTATTTATTTATTTATTTATTTATTTATTTATTTATTTATTTATTTTTTATTTATTTATTTATTTGTGTTCATGTTAATTTATTTCTGCACAATGGCTAATCGTGACTACAACATGTATATAAAGTCAAGTTCAGCCAATCGTTTATACCCATGTTGCCCATTTAGAGTACATCAACCCCTTGACCTTAAATACCAATAAATGAATAAATAAATAAATAAATAAATAAATAAATAAATAAATAAATAAATAAATAAATATTTCAACCTCTGGTATTGGTTACCTGATCTTATTTTACCGATAATACAAAGCTTGTTTACCACAGTAAACAAGCATCGCTTCATTCCCGGCGTTCCCACGGAGAGATTTCCACATTGCTCCTTATCAAAATGTAGCTTGTTACATAAGGAATGTCACAAAATACCTCACTATTCCGGTGATTGTACTTGTTCGAAAATTCGAAAAGTTTAGTGGAAGCCTACGTCTGTCTTCCCTCGTCTGATTGAATGTAAAAAATACCATATATAAAACATGAATTTTCTTTGAATCAGTGAGAGAAATGTTGCTCAACTGAGACTTGAATTTGCCGATTTTTTATGACATCACCTACAAAAAATAAAAACGTACATTGGACGTGGAACACTGATTTGTTAATGGCATGATGACTAAAACTTTGTTAACATACAGTCTGTTCAGTCTGTTATGCAGAAAAGTTGTGAGAACATAACATAAAATTGTTCTTGTCTGAAGAACATTAAAGTCATTTGGTCATCAGTATCAGAATAAAACAAAACGCATACTCGAAGTAGTCGGTGTCCCTAGTCACCGCCCTCTGGTTGTTATATTTACTTCAACACTATTTCGTATCCAGCCCCATCAACTTTTCAGAACTGTTTGTGAAAACAGATCAATATTATAATTTATGGTTTGTGTGAAATACATTTGTAATCTATCATTTCTAACATTTATCACATCCCGTAGATTTGCTTGTTCGGGAAGAGATTTTGTTATTCCATTCTACAATGTTCCATTACAATGACTTATGACAGCGGTCCACTGTTTGATTAGGGTCACATGTCTGGATAGAGTCAACACGTCTATGGCGAATATAAATATTGTGCTTGTGCAGGATAATTTCTAGTTACGATGTCTTCCCAGAGTAGACTAAATTGAAGCCATCATTTACTGTCAATAGCGTTATTGTCTATACAGCCAAAGCCATAGTCAATTGATTGCAGGAGACCGATACGCAACAATATTAGGAATATTGCACGGGTTGGGGGTCAATTATGCCAAAATACTGATCCTCGAGAAAGAATAGTCCACGCGCCGTAGGCGTGTTCTTCCTCGAGGATAATTATTTTGTCATAGTTAACATGCGGTTCAATAATTTTTATATTTTATCGAACAAACCATAGAGGAATTTCTTACCCAATATGATTTCAATTCTATAACAACAAGAAAACGGAACCAATAACAGATATATGTATTCTTATCTATAAAAAAAATTAATTTATTCCGTAAGGTGAAAAAGTGTTATCCAGCTCTCCCAAACTTCATTTAACAATTAAAAGCGTACAGAAGCATACAGTCAATGTCCATTGGTGTTTTCTCATCTAAAAAGGCATTGGATCTGAAGGCGAGGTGAGCCAGATTGTCAACAATCATATAACTGTTGACAGTTTGGCCCAACTCGTTTTCTGTTATAGTTTGGCTAGCTCAAGTGCTTTAAAAGCCCGGGAGTTCTTTTCCGTGGGTAAGGATGGCCACAGGCGTCAAGGATGGCGAATATAAAATATAAAGTCAAACGTGTATTTTATTACACAGAAACCTATGTCAGGTAATGTACAATTGCATTGTATAAATTTTTCACAACTGTCTCTGCAAAAAAAATTGTAATTCATCAGTTAAATTCGACCTCGTTGTTCTTTCTGAACCCGTAATTTGATTGGCTGACAGCTGGTCGGCTCCGTACTCTAAATTCAGGTATATTTAGTCTAACCGTGCTCTAATTTCGGGAAGCGGGTCAATTAGAACATGTCTGTATCCACGCTACCCGCGAGCAACGGCGCTAAATCGCTGCTAAGAATATTTGTTTTGTTTTCATTTTCCTTTATTTTTGGGTTGAGATTGGGTGATATAGTTTACGCCTCGAGTTTATACCTCTGACATGATTAATTCATAGTATTTTGACAAGGATCGCGATACTTTGGTGGAGTAAAATAAAACAATCGGCGCTTTAAGGAGAAAGCACCTCTGTGTGAACTTTTGAAGCAAATTGGTTGATTTGTATGCATTTTGTACATTATGTAGCTTCATAGTCACTATCAGGTTACCGTGTGCATGTTTTCTGCGTTGATAGTGCGTAGAGAGGGGTCACTTTGGAGTAATAAGCAGTCCTACTCTTAAGAGTGTCTATTTTCTGCTTACTGATCTGCGGGTGGCGGAAGTTCATCTTGGCAGTGAGGACAGTTCGTAAAGTGATGACAAGGTATTTTTGTCGGGAATCGCAAAAGTCTTGGGTTAGGTTTAAGTCTTCTGATGGGATCAAGTATTTCAAATCGAGCTGCTTTCTACAGCTTTTACCAGTAAACTTTAACCTTTAGACTACCGTCTTTACAAATATTCATGAAATGAAATACCGCACATCCCCATTCAAAAATTGATAGCACAGTGCTTTTGTTTACAAATTTAACCCTCTGCACATTGATGCCAAAATACCAAAATTTTAAACAGCAAATTATTCCCAAAATGCCACTAGGAATTTAAACAATTCAATCATGTTTGGCGGACTTCAGTGAACTATCTAAAACAAGATTGAATTGGTTATATTCCTGGTTTGCATTATGGGAAAAAATTGCAGCTTAAAATATGGATATTTCTACATCAGGTGCAGAAGGTTAATGGCACATTTTAGAATGATCAAAAATGAAAGTGAAAAACCCTGGATGTTTGGAAATAGATTCGTGACAAGGAATAACCCTTTACCCAACGTAACGGTCAAAACCGACCAGCGCTATTCACAAAAATCACCATCTAATTTTCATTATTTTTTTCACTTTTTGACTCGAAACATAGCTTATGACCCCTCATTGGAACGAGCGCGACGCGCTCGTTCCACTGAGGTGTCATAAGCTATGTTTTCGACGCAAACAAATGAAAGAAATTAGTTATTCAAGAATTTTATTTGCAAGTGTCGTCTGCCTTTCGTGTTAGGTAAAGGGTTAAAACAGAACACAACGAGGGTGGAGTACGGGGTACTGGAATCAACGATATGAGCAACGAAGTTTTACGAGCGCCGAAATCTTTAGCCTGCAATCCTCCAGAATCGAGCCCAATTATGGTTTTCCCAGCACCCAGTCACTTAATTAGCTGAATTTGGTGAATGTTTGCTTCTTGGTTGAAGAAATAAATCACAGCATACATTTCTGTGGAAAAGATGAGTTAATGTCCTTTTTCCTCATGTAGACATGTGAATTCATTGCGTTGGATTTTTCGTTAATTTGTAATCATATTTTTTTATATTTTAACTCGTTCTGCAAGGTGTATCATTGTGCCTTTCTATCATATTTTAGCTTCACATTATTTTGTAGTTTGTTCCCTTTGTCTAGCGCAATCTGTTTCTTATCCAAGCTCTATGTGATATGGAAATTTTTGTCTTAATTTAATATATGAGCTGGCCCTTCATGCGAATCTCAAATCGAATACCGTGGCTCTTCAAGTTGTAAATATTGCACCGTCTTACATGTTACCAGACTCTACTAACGTATTATGTTGGGCAAGTCAATCAAAAGAGTGAAATATTTCAGAATGGAATTAAAGTATAATAATAATAAATACACAGACCGACACACGTGTGAGAATGGGTTAATCAATATGGTACGAGTGTCAGCGCGGAAGGATGAAACGAGAGGCCGCAGGCCTCGAGTTTTATCCTTCCGAGATGGCACAAGTGTTCTGTGTTTATCAGACGCCTTCACGTCTATAAAACAATTATTATACCGACACTCAGCAATTCATTTAAAAACTATCAACAACAAGAACACATTTTATCACCAACCAACTTTGTTTTCTCGTACTCTTCTTCTTCTTCTTCTGGTTATTCATTATCCCCTTCATATATCGACTCTATTTCTTCTTCGCTATTTTCGTGCACATTAAACTCGTCACATCCTTCAATTTTAGACATTTTATTTAGTTATTTCGCAATCGGTTCAGTTTCTGGTGATCATTCGTTTGCTCAACGATTTCCGTGCGGAACGGATTTTCATTTCTCGCCTGGTTTAGATTTGCTGCAGATGGGCATTTCATAGAACAGGCGTGTAATAAATATAGCTCAGGGCCATGAATCCGCAAAAATTATGCACTCTCAGGCTTCACAATGTTCTGTATATAGCAAATGTGGTATATGGAACACGGAGAGAATACACTTCTAACGCACACCAAAAGCTCGGGTGAAGAGGTGGGTTTTTAGTGCCTTTTAAAGCTTACCAGCGTCTGTGGTGCCTTAGGGTGATCGCGTAGCCTATTCCAGAGAAATTCCAAAGAAAAGGACTCGCCACTGAAAACGCACGATTGCCTGCTGTGGCGAGGCCACCTGGTTTGTATAACAGGGAGTTCGATGTTGTTGAACAGAGGAATTGATATTGTACATACCTTTGTACTAGACTGCGCAGATAATCAGGAGCCAGACCATGCAGGGCTTTGAATGTCGGAAGGTACGTCTTATACTCTATCCTTTCTTGAACTGGCAGCCAGTGTAGATGAGAGAGGAGGGAGGTAATATGGCATGATATCCGTCTGGTAATAATTCTGCTGCACAATTCTTAATAAGTTGTAGGTTCTTAATGTTGGACTGTTTATAGCCAAATAGCAGAGAGTTACAATAATCAGATCTAAAGCAGTAATTTCAGAAGAGCAACCCCCTTGAACTCATCTTCTATCATCAGGTCTCCTGTACAGGAGACCTGATGGTAGCAGATGAATTTAAGAGGAGACACTTATTAGTATTGAGAACATCTGAAATTTCCGAATCGGCGAAACACAAATCGAATTGAATTGAATCACCCGGACAGTTTGAAATCGAATCGAATTTCGGAGCTTCGGTTTGACTCAAGTTGACTGCTGTCGTGAAGTGTAGATGTGGGATCTTTAAATACACTGATGTGTTTGACTAGAACACCGCAATCAAGCTCAAACAATGTAGACACAGGAACTCATCGCGCTATTTTGTATTGTTTTATTATTGGTCAGGCAAATAAAAGACGGACTCCATGCGCATTAATTTTCTAACCTACGAAAATGAAGTTCAAAATTTAAAAAAATTAGACTGCAAACTCCGAATGAACAGCTGGAACTCAAACTATCAGCCTGCAGACATGCGTAGTTTTGCCTACAACTACACCATCTTCTGCATTTTCACTGTTTATTTCTTCTGCTGAACCCATATAGAGATGTTTTTGTCGATAAAAATGAATTAACGTAACTTTTTAAAGGGTATGAGTTGTTACGTCGTAGCTCAAAATGAAAAATAATCATATGTAATTTATTGTTGAACAGGAAGCCATTGAACATTGCTTGCATGGGTTTCCAATTTTCCATCTTTGTGGTTTATATTTACCCTACGTACGTCGATGACTCTCTCAGTCTGTCTTTTTGATAAACTGTCACAATCAGTCGCTGACTTGGTGGATAAAAACAATTCGAAGTAGGTGCTTCAAAGAAATTTGTTCCGTGACATTGATGTTGTTTGGGTTATGCTGTATTTAGGGATCCTGTTTTCGTTTACCTTCGCGTTCCTTCGACATCGAGGAATGAAATAATTGAAATATATAATAAGCACAGGACACTGCAAAAATAATAAAATGAGCAGAATGCAAAATATAGAATAAACGTATAGCATTTTTAAGTAAAAAATTATTCTACGAGTAGGATTAAGAATGAAACCGACGAGCCTCTGGCGAGTCGGTTTCATTCTTAATTCTACGAGTAGAATAATTTTTTTACTTGAAAACACTATACGTTTACTTTGTTTATCCCATAAATCTTTTACAGGGCAGTCGCGGTGAAATCGTGCTGTTACTCGCTACAAAACACAGCGAGAAGTGTGAGGAGCACATAGGTCCAATTCGAAGACAAGCAAAATTGCCCAAAATAAAAAAGGCGCAGTGATACATTTCTGTCTAAAAATAATTCCCCTACAAACCTGACCGAAACTTGCAAAAACACTTTATTAAATGAACAATGAGTATTTTTTTACTGCTGGTATTCTGTAATACTTTCAAACAGAAAACAAAAATTGAACTGTTAATTAAACTACACGAATGCGGTAGAGGTCAGAGGTCAACAAGACCGTCTCTGCTGAAGGAATAAATTATTTCAGTGTTAAACCTATGGGGAAAATTTATCACCCTACTTGGTGAATAAAGCAAAAATTTATCCAGGGCATTTATTGTTCGAATAAACAGACATTTATGGGATAAAGATTTATTTCAGTCTTTAGTGCTCATAGGTGTACCCTGCAATTATGAGAAATACGACTGTAAAAGCTTTGTGACCTAAAGCTTATGTAGAGAATCTTCCACGAGTCCCCAGTTTATATCTAATTTTACAAAAACAGTTCAGTAAATTAGGCCTGTACCGAGCTTTGGCTCGGTACAAACCTGATTTACTGAACGAATTTTGTAAATTTCCATATAAACTGGGGACGAGCTGAATATTCTATTATATCATCCAAAACCCCCACAAAAGACACCTAAATGGAACGAGAAACAAGCAGCAGCTTATATTAGGCCAGAGATTACGTTACAATCTCAGATGTGTTGGTTGCACGCAGTGTTCGCGTCAGGAAATAGTCCCCGTTAAAGAATAGATTGCGAAGAATTTAATGGTACAAATTTAGTGAAACGAATACACACTTTCAAACAGAAGTTGAGGTTTGTCAAGGGTTTCCATAGAAGTTAGTTTCTCCCCCACTATACGTGAAACATACGCGTGTCCCGGGTGAGACAGCAGGGTGGGATACACCCCACGTGACATACTCATTTGCATATTTTCTTAGGTCGCCGGAACTATTTCATCATCGTCTGCACAATTGTAAATAAACAAAATGGCTTCACGATCACCAACATGTAATCCACGTGCCATTCAAAATAACAATGTTGATTTGTTTCAACTCCATGTTTGTATGCAGATTTAATATCACTGCGCGAATTTATCGATCGATCAATAATCTCACAATGCCATTTACATCAGAGTTTGACACGCGCAAATTCATTAACCCCTTAACGGACAGTGTTACAAATCAATTTTTAGTATATACCTAAGGTATATACCTAACTTTTTACGATCTTTCCGATCAAATTGTTCATTTTTCGAAAGGACTGTGACTTGATAAATTGGGTATATCAGCACGTGACCGCCAATTATCTATAATGACGTATCTGTATCTGTATCTGTATAATAGTCGCAGTAACCAAGAATGGCGTATGAGCGACGGAGAGCTGCTGTTGTTATTGAAGTTGTTTGTTGAGTGATGATTTGAAGGTCTCAACTGAGTGCGCGTTCACTGTGCCTTTTTCTAGCTGGTTCCAGTCTATGACTGTTCTGACGAAGTAAGAATTTCTGAATTGTTCAGTTTTACTCGGAGGTACATTAAAGCACTTGGAGTTGTTTCTTGCACTTTTTTCGATTATGTTCTTGGTTTCGAAGCCTGTATAGTTTTTGGCTGTGATTTTCCTCCTAGGCTTGCTTTCTGTTAGGAATTCGGCTCGAGGTATAGCGGGTACTAACTCCTCAACCACCTTGTACATATAAGTTAGCCTGTTCTTTCTCCTTCTTTCTTGGAGTGATGGAATCTCAAGTTGATTCAGCATCTTGGTAACGCTACCTTCTTCTCTGCTCTTATAGTCCTTTGTGATGAATCGTGCTGCTTTTCTTTGCACTTTTTCTAGTTTGTTTATATCTGTTGGTCTGTATGGGTCCCAGACGATTGAACCGTATTCTAAGGTTGATCGTACCAGTGCCATGTACGCTGTTTTCTTGCACTCCTTAGGACAGTGTCGAAGATTACGTCTAAGGAAGCCTAGCGTGGAATGTGCTTTCCTTGTGATGTTGGATATATGCTGTTCCCATTTTAGATCTTCTGCGAATTGTACGCCTAGGTATGGGTTGCTTTGGACTTGTTCTAGTATGTGATTATCCAATGTGTAGAATTTGTTTGTTTTCGGTTGGATGCTCATGATGTAACATTTTTTTGCATTAAAACGCATTCCCCAAGTTTGTGCCCATTCTTCCAGCTTTTTTAGGTCTTTTTGTAAGATGTCATGGTCTTTGTAAGATCTTATTGGTCGATAGAGAAGGCAGTCGTCGGCGAAGAGGCGGACTGCTGATTTAATTGAATCTGGCAGGTCATTTATATGGCAGAGGAAGAGTAGTGGTCCAAGTACAGTTCCTTGTGGTACGCCCGAATCGACATGAACTTCTTTGGATGATGATCCTTCTACAACTACTCTCATTGTTCTGTTGGTGAGGAACGATGATAGCCATTGGTGTATTGGCCCTTCAATGCCATATTGCTGTAGCTTGTATAGGAGGCGTTGGTGTGGGACGGTATCGAAGGCCTTGGAGAAATCCAGTATGGCAATATCCACTTGTAGGCCTGCATCGTAGTGCTCAAGTAGATCATGGGTTGTTGTTAGCAGTTGTGACTCGCAGGAATATCCTTTTCGGAAGCCATGATTTAGAGAGGTGAGGATGTCGTTCCTTTCTAGATGTTTAAGCATATGTTTGCAGACGATGTGTTCTAGCATTTTGCACGGTACTGATGTTAAGGATACCGGTCTGTAGTTTTCGGCTAGGTGTTTAGCTCCTTTCTTGAAGATGCAGGATATATTGGCTGTCCTCCAGTCTGATGGTAGTGCACCGCTTTCTAAGGACTTTTGAAAAAATTTTGTCAGTATTGGTGCAATTTCGGCAGAACATTCTTTCAATATTCGATTTGTTAGTTGGTCAGGTCCAGATGATTTTGCTGGGTTAATCTTTTTTAATAGTTTCCTCACTCCTTTCACATTGATGATCAATTTCGAGATTGGATGTTTTGCTGTTGTAGATGTTTTTGGTTTTGTGTCATCTGTGTCTTTAGTAAAGACCGATTGGAATTGTCTTACCAAGATTTCTGCTTTGCCTTCGCTGTCGCTCACCAGCTTTCCTTTGTCCTTCAAAGGGGAGACGCCTATGTGATCTTGTTTTCTTGACTTAATATATTTCCAGAATGGTTTTGAGTTGTTTTTGTTTAGTCCCTCTGTGATGGTTTTGTTGATATACGTCCATTCTTGTTTTCGAAGCTGTCGTTTGCATTCTTTTTGTTGTTTCTTGAACTGGTCCCAGTTTCCAGTTTCTTTTGCTATATTATATAATTTTTGTTTCTTTTTCAGCATCTTTCTTGTGTTTTTGTTTATCCAGGGTGTGTTTGTTTTTCTGCCGAGTGTCTTGCTTGGTATGTTTTCTTCTATGGTGGCAAGCAGAGTGTTCTTAAATTTCAGCCATAGTTCTTCAATTTTCATGCCTTCTTTGGATGGATCCTTGAGTATGTTTGACAGTTTTTTCAGACACGATTTTATTCCACACCAGTTGGCTTTCGAGTAGATGAGGCATTTTCTTGGTTTGTTTTTGGTGACATGTGGTTTTGTATCTATGTCTGTAACCACCAGGTCATGGTCCGATATTCCTGGCGCATTTACTGATGATTTCACTAGTGATGGGTTTGTAGTGAAGACAAGATCCAGTAGGTTGTTCTCCCTTGTTCGTTCCTCGTGTATTTGTGATAGACTTGCTTCTGTTGATAGTTCAATCAGGTAGTTCTGTACGTCACGATCCTGAGCTCCCTTGTTAGTTGACATGTAGTCCCAGTTTATATCTGGACAATTGAAGTCACCACATAGAATTATATTTTTATCTTTGGCCTCCATTTTATGCAATGATTTTTGTAATTCTTCCAGATGTTTATTCTTCCGGTGTGGCATGTAGAATACACCGATCAGTAAGTCTTTGTGGTTTTTAAGTTGCAGCTTTACCCACTCCATTTCACGGTCGGTTACGAGTTGGGGCTGTTCGACTGCTATGATGTCTTGGTGGACGAGGATGAATACTCCCCCGCCAGCTGATGATCTGTCATTTCTGAAAACTGCATAGTTTTCTGGGAATATTTCTGAGGATTTAATGGCATCTCTGGTTGGATTTTTGCCAGGCTTCACTCCCTTTAGCCAAGATTCTGTTCCACAGATTATATCCGGTTGTATATAATTTATTGCTGCTTGGAGTTCTGATCTTTTCTCCGTTATACTCCTGCAGTTGACTGTTAGTATTCTAAGGTTTTGTTTGGGTGGTAAGTTGAAAACACTTGATTCGTTTGATGTTTGGTTTTCTATTCTGGTTTGTTGTGTGCTGGTCTTCGGGCTGCTAGTGTGCAGTGGGTTGAAGGGTGTTTTGGATGTGACGGATTCTAGTGATGAGTTAAGTCTTGATTTAGCTTCATTTGCCACTGAATCGATTTCGTAGCTGTGAAATGTAAATGATGAAACGTTGGCGCTTTCACATCTACAGCATAACCACTGGTCACTATGGTGTTGTAAGTGCTCATAGTCATGTGTACAGAGTTCTACGCAAGTTTTGTGGTGCCAGATGTTACAGGTGTCGCAGCATATTCCTTTGCAGTTCCAAGTTACTGGTAGATCACATAATCCGCATGGGTATATGCTGGCTTGTTTTTGGCGTGGACCAGGATTTGTTTCTATGTCTCCCCCCAATATGAGCAGTAACTGGACCAGTATAGCGTGGATGATCCCACACTGACTGGGAGTTATGCTTCTTTCTTTCTGTTCTTCTTGTTTGCCATTTTGTATTGGTGTTGATCCTTTATTTTCCTGTGTTTTCCCTTGGTGGTTCATATTGTGCTTTTAGCTCTGCTGAACACTACTATAGTATAGCGTGGATAGTCCCACACTGACTATAGCTACCAGCAGTCTGCTACTGCTTTTGTTGCAATTTTCTTTGCCCAAACTTTTGCCAGCGTGATGTCTGGGTGTAATCCATCTTTTAGATGTTCGAATTGGTAGCTGTGTCGAGATTTCCTGTTGTCTTTGTGTCCGGATTTATATTTGGACGTGTGACTCAAGTCTACGTTAAAGTTTGGGGAGTTTGTTTCCAGTGTTCTATTTATTTCTCGTATCTTGTTGTTGGGAAGATGTATTTGATCCAGAAGCTGTTTGTCTTCTTCTGAGAATATTTCCGCTGTTTTATGCTTGTAGTGTCTATTGTATCTTTCTATTGAGTAGACCGGGGTTTCTAAGACTGTAATTTTTGACCCGGGATGTTGCTTTACTATGCTAATGATTTCCTGTATGTTGTTGATAATGGAGTCTGTTATCTCTTCATTATTGGTTGACGTTAGAGTTATATAATTCTTATTTCGTGTTGTCAGATCGCATGTACCAAGCCAAATGTACAAGAATATATTTCCAAGTTGCTGTATTTTGTGGTCGACATTTTCTCTGATCCACGCTAGGCTCTTTGCTGATGTACTTCCGCTTTTAGCCCACCATATGATTTTGTTCTCAACTGTATTTGAGCAGTTTCTTCTGAGATGGTTGCCTTTACTATCTGATAATACGACTGGAGTGAGGTGTTGTTTTCCTTTTGGGGTTTCAAGGTTTTTCTTCAAGTATTTTTCCAATTTTGTTTTGGTCATTTGTATCTCTTAGTACTTTCTTTACTTGTGTTTGGTCAATTATTCTCGGTACCGCGATGTAAACAAGGAAGATGGCGGCTACCAGTGATCTGTACAAGGTGGCGAGAATAGGGGAGTTAGTTAACCATACTACCTGATTCCATTGAATTCCTATCAGTTTGTTCACAAAAAGTGCTGTAAGGTTCAGCTATACAGTATAATCGTATAGTTGAGTGTATTTAAATTTTTAAATTAAGGTGGCATATTTGATTTTTAAAGATTTTCTTGATGTGAATGATTTTTTTTGACTCGATCCTCGCGCATGCGCTCTTTTCTCCCCACACACGACGTAATCCTCGTGTGTGGGGAGAAAAATCATCCTCGATGTGTCTGAAGGTGGGAATGGGGAAATCTCACCCTCGGGGCAAGATATTTCAACCAGACCCGAGGCAATCGGCGGGTCTGGTTCAAATATCTTGCCCTCGAGTGAGATTTCCCCATCCCACATCCAGACTCATCGGGGATCATGATAATCTCTCCCTGGTGCTAAAAATGTCTATTTATCTTCTATATATCCACTTCAAAACGAGAACTGATAATATAATAAATTATATTTTGTTTGACGGAGACAGGAGTGCTCAGTCGAACAAGATATAATGGGTTGATCTTTTAATTCCTGTAAAACTGTTTTTCAGTAGGAAAGTGGTTTCATGCTGAATTGGACTGAGATTAGAACGCTGTGAATATTGATATGCAACACGCGCTTGCCCTGTAGTAGTTTGTTATTCAGTTCCCTGCCATTTACTAGTATATTTGCAGTGTAATCACGTTTTCTCAAATAGTAATCGGCTCCAAGTTATAAAGGTAGAATTCAGATACGGTAGTTTATATTGTAATTTGTTCGATTATATTTCAACAGGAAATTGACTGCCCGACGGGACGTGTGATGCCATGTAAATAACGAATGAAAGCACAGTTAGGAGTAATCCGGGTTTACAGGGTTCATAGATTGAGGAGTGTATGTTGGATTGATGACTGATGATTGTGTTTTCTGTGTCACATTTTGACCTGGACACGGATCAGTCCATAGGAATGAGAAGAAAGAAAAAAAGTCTCTCAATAAATGTTGATTGAAATATTTTTATGAACAACAAACACATTGAAATTAGATTCATCCTTGCTATGGAGATATTTTATGTCCCTGCTAGAGACAGATGATATAAGAAGGATTTTGATAATATCTCGAGGATTCGAAAATTTGCGAATGAACGAATAGAAACGAATTTCGAAACTTCGAAGGACCCTATCTAAATCCATTCTTAACATCGCAAAAGGCAGCTGAAGTTCCGCAAAGAAAGTAAATTATCTTCTGACAGACAACAGTTTCAGCCGCCTCTGAGTTTTTAATCATCCACTTCATTTCTTCAATTATCCTATCCTACGCGCTTACTTTCTTATATACATATTCCTGCACTTCATATGATAACCACCCTCTCCTACCCAGTGGGTATATGAAATTGTACATGCTGGACTTCATGCACCAACACTGTTACTCCAACATGCGCACATTGCACTGATAACCAGTATGTATTCTTGGAAGCCCGATACAGCCACGAGTCACTGGAATTATAATAGGTTAATTCAAATGGTTTGTAACTATCTTCCATCTGAACTGCCCCATGCCGCACAAATAAGCCGTTGCTCTATTCGTAGTGCAGTGCCATGGAATACAAAACAAAACCCCCGAGTTTAGCATCGGCTTTTAGAGAGGTGGGCGTGGGTGTTGTAACAGAATAGGACTATCACTGCATATAAATGCCGTAACCAAAACTGTGCTTAGGCAGATAAACAAGTTTACAGTTCCAGATCTCTATTTCTACCCAGACTTAAACCTTTACCCAACGTAACGGCCTAAACCGGCCAGTGCTATTCACAAAAAACGCCTGTTAATGTTCATTATTTCTTTCTTTTTTTGTCTTAAACATATGTTATGACCCCCCCCCCCCCGCCCCTCCCCCCATTGGAACGTGCTCGTCGAGCTCGTTCCACTGAGGGGGTCATAACCTATGTTTTTGAGACAAAAATGAAAAAAAATAGTTGTTCAAGAATTTTTTTGCTTTTTCATGTTAGGTAAAGGGTTAACTGTCGTGGCATTAACCTCTTCAATTAACTTAGCGGAATATCAGTCTGCACTATCAGATACATCGTCACTCAAAGTTTGTTATCTGTTACTTTTTTTGCCTCAAAAACTTAGTTCGTGACCCCTCATTGAAACGGGTTCATCGAACTCGTTCAAGTGAGGAGTCATTAAGCTATGTTTTTAGGCCAAAATGAAAATTTTAAGGTATTCAAGAAACGTAGTTTACAAGTGGCATGCACTAACCGTGTTACGTAATGAATTAAACAGTTATAATAACCAGTAACACATTCATAATGCACTATTTCTCCAAAGCGTCGACTCCGAATGGTAAACAAAACATGGACGACTAAATCATTACACGTCCATGGAGAGAGACGGAACTTCTCAAATGTGATCTTCTGTGGACTGAGAATATTCTTGCGCTCAATTGTTTTAAAATATTTTAAACAACTCCTGGGTTCCGCGGAAAATACATCTTCAAAATAACGAAAAGACTGTAGTACAGGTGCCGTGGCATGCAAATACTGCAACTGTATTCAATATTTTCAGTACTTCTTCTCTCAAATGGATAACCCGAAATCATAATATTCAAAGGACAACTCCAAATAAATTTAGTAAAAGAAGTCTAGCCTTTTGCTTATTTGTAAGGAGGCTTTATTCCTTTATCGGCGACAACGGATACAGAGCACAAAGAACATTCTGCTCACCATGTCCTTTCTATAAAATGGCGCTGAGTAATATGTAAGCTTAGAGCATGACACGTCTGGTGACTGGTTTTATTTTTTCCTTTATAAGTATTCCGATAACATTTTGGCAGCTTCGCACCAGAGTCCTTATAAATGATGCGGTAGCAGCTCAGACATTTCCGGAAAATGTGATCGATCTCAGATACACAAACTATTCTCAGCAGAACACCATGTATTGTACGCGAATTGTCATTCACCCGAATTTTCGAAACTGATATACTACCTTGATTACAAGAATAGACAGAGAATGTCTAACGGATTGTGATTAGGTTGCAACCCGGTCGAGGTTATCTGTCCGCTTTCCGCCACACAACACTGTAGAATCTTCCTTGTTGACGAAAGAAATAGAGAGAACAGCATTCGCGTTCGAACTGTCATTTCTTACCGCACGAGATCGATTTTGGGGAGGGATAATATGGAACGAGAAGCCGAAGGCTTCCAGTTCAATATTATCGTTCCGTCAAAATCGATCGAATGTGGTTAAAAATGACCTGTATTTATTGCACGCCTGCAGTTTACTAAAACTATCAAAAACACAAATCATTGCCAAAAATAACTAAAACGTAAAAAAAGAAATATTATTCTGTGGCAGTTAAAGAGACAATCGGCCGTCTCGCTGTAAACAGTCTAACTTCCGGCAAGTAACCTTCACCTTGTTATTTTTTCTGTTAGCGCTTCAAAGGCCAAATTGTTCACTCTTTAATACTTTTCGGACATAAATACCTTATAATAGTGTGTATTCTGTTAACTTTCACTGTCTTTCGGATCGCAAAGTGCATTATATTCATATGTTCAGTGGATTTATGGAGGATTTGGTGACCAATACACGCTTTTGCAGTTGGGAAATGTTTGGAATTTTCCATCAGATGCGTATGGGAACCAGCTTAGAGAATTGGCGTGTTAAATAGTCCGCGCACGACATCCGTATTGTTATTGTTCAAGGACAATACAAACAAATATTGTTTGCTTCGTGTTTTGCAGAAAAAAAGCGTGTATTTTATGAAAATAAAAGCATAGGCGTGGAATAAATTCGGAAACATTCAATCTCGAGTGTTATTTGCGGTTTTCGTTCGTTTTTACTCGATTTCGTCTTGATTTCTCAATATTTTGTGCATGAAATCCCAACCGACTGGTAGAAGTATGTCGTGATAGGATTGCGATCTGATCGAGATGACAACTTTGGTAATCACAGTACTGTACAGGAAAACGAATTTAGACTGGTATATTGGTCAAGCTGCCGGGTGCCAAAGATGCCAAATTCACTAAAACATTCGTTTGGCACTAAAAATAGAGCATTTGACATAAAAAATATACTTATGGTTGGACTCAAATGCTTTGTGATTTATTCTTTCAGTGCGTTGTATTTGATAAATACACAGAACGACACACGCGTGTGAATGGGTTGATCGATATGGCACAAGTGCCACGATTAACCCATTCACACTTGTGTGTCGCCCTGTGTTTAGCACAGGTCTTCACGACTGTAAAAACAATTACTAGAAGGACATCGAGTAATTCATTTGACAACTATCAACGTAAAGAAGACATTTTATCGCCAACCAAATTCGCGAGGAGAACCCGTGTTACTATTTCGTCCCCTGGGTTCCAATGTGTTCTATGTGCCTACTGGCACATAGAATACACTGGGACTCAGGGAACGATTTTCCGCTATCGTTACCGATTCAAATTGTAATTGTTTGCACGATTTGTGAAATTTCGCCTCTATTTAAAAATAGCCCGTCAACGATTTCCATTCCGCACATATGTGCGGAACAGATTTTCATTTTCCGCACTTGTTTTTTTTCTTATCAATATTCAGTTTTTATTGCTGCAAAAATGAGCGCATTATCAACACATTCATTTTTCACAAACGTCAAAGTATATTCTTTCAAAGGCGCGGAGAACCTTCGAGATTTTTTTTCTTTGTTTCGCATTGTTTATTTATAACAACATCTTCACCAACTAAGATTACTGTGGTTGCGACATTTTTCTATATGTGACAATGGGCGTCCGAGCAATCCAGTTGAGTAGAGATCAGTGGATTCCTGGCATTAGAAAGTATTGTTTAGACTGAAATTTTGTTTGTCAAACTAATCGCCAAGACTATAATATGGTGACGAAGAATACCGGGAAATAGCTCGAGCGCTTAGAAAATTAAGAAAATGTTAGAGGTTGTATGTGCTAGGTCTGTCCACTCTACGAATCCACATCAGATGTGATTACTGGGGTTCCTTGTTGGTTATTTTTTAAACATTACAGAGATGTTGACTGGCTTTGTCAACTGCAACATCTTGTAAAGTTTCTTCCTAATCGTTAATGTATCACGGGACGCTGACAGAACGGTTTTACCCATTGTATATACAGACATCTTTTTAACGCGTGAGCAGAAACGTAATTTGTGGGATTCATCCTGTTAAAGTTTGATATCAGGATAAATCTTCGAGTGCAAATGTATTATTGGAATAGCCCATAAAATTGTTAGACTTCTGTACTGGCAAAATAAAGCCATTAAACTCGTTGTGTTTCTATTCACCAAGGTTTTGGCAAAGTCATTACGATCATTCCACAGAGAATAATTTAATTTAAAAGTCAAATTCTAATTCAGCTTATAGGCTATAGACAGATAAATTGGTTTCGGAACACTCAGGTAGCGATCCCAATAGACAAGTGTCGTTGGTTATAATCGTGTTATCACTCTCTGGGAATACGAATGACTTTCGCGTTCTCCGGGCAACGGATCGAACAACGACGTAAATGTTAAATGATTTAAGAAATACACGCCTCAGATAGTAAGATAAATATTATTTGTGGGGTCTCAGTAGAAACGATTAGAATGAACGCTACTGACTGCAGACTTTCAATGTTAAACGGTTATATTTTACAGTGAACAATTATACGGTTAATTTTGTCTAGTGCATCAAGGGAATTGTCCAAATAGAAAGAGATAAAAAAAATTCTGACCTTTTCGCACAGTTTTGTTCTTGTTGTAAAATTTCTATTTTGCGCCTTTGCAGTCAAAGGCATAAATTCCTACTTTGCAATAAATCGTCTTAGTCTACGTTAGTAAAATAAAAACCGGAACTACTTTTCACTAGGTATCATTGAAAAGGTTGATCCAAAATTTATATATCCAGTCTGATCCAGTCAGATAATTTTTTTCAGGAATTGAAGAATGCCTGCATTTGAATTACTTTTTATTTTTCACGTGACAATAAGAAAATAAATCTCAATAGTCTACCGGTACGAGATGGTGTTGGTCTAATTCCGGATGATCCGGAATTCCACATGACTATGTGTACGCAGCAACACGGTGTATAGAGAATGATGTATAGACTGAGAGACGGAAGGGTTACAGTAACGATAAATCAGGCAGAGACAGGGATAGAGACGTGAGTGTTCCTCAAGCCTTACTTGAAGATTGAGGTTTGGAGGCGACCCGCGTAAACTGATTATCGTCCAACTCTCAATCTGCAGTCAACACTTAAGGAAAATATACGTTTTTACCTCTGTCTCGCAGCTTTAAACCATACGCGATGAGGACTCTTAATGCCTTCTTCTTTGAAAAAACATGAAAGAGAAGCCCCATACCGAAGTGGTATGCTTCTTCCAATGAAAAGCTCAATCAACAGACCTATATGTAATATAACGTTATGTTATATGTGATATTTTTTATTTTACTGCAATCTGGTTTACCAACTCGTGACATGTCAAAATTTAAAAACTACAGTGTATATTACCACATTTATTATCCTTAAGCGACTTTTGTGTAAGTTCGATATTAAGTATTGTGCCTCGCGATATGTTTTGGTAAGAAATGTAGAGTCCGGAATGGAGAGGACATAATGGAACGACTTTATCATGACTTATAAAATGACTACCGTAACAAACATATGCTCTTGGATTACTACACAGCCGTACGAGAAAGATACGTTTAGTGTCAAGCACTTTGTGTCAGGTATAATGCTGACCGTTCAAATTATCGGAATCACCCGTCCAGCCGACAAAGGGTACGACAAAAAACTACTCCCGTTCAAACCAGAAAAGACTCGTCTTGTCAAACGCAAGTTATAACATTGAATTATACTCTTAAATACTTTGAACTCTTGTGGTATCTTCCATGTAAATATTATTATTGTTGGGATTTAATCTCACATAGTTATGCACAATGGCTAATCGTGACCGTCCATGTAAGTTCAATGGATGCAAACTGGCAGAGTTCATAATTATTATTTGGGGGTATACCAATTAATATTTTCCACGTGCAGCCTTGCTCTACCCTACTCTTGCGTAATGGAAGTATGACATATCGCGTTCCTGGACCCGAAAAGCGGCCTCTCGAATTCAAAGGCTTAAATATGACAAATGACCTCAGATTGCCGTCCGAAGTTAACGTTAGAAGAACATCCTATTTTTGGTTTCTGGTTTCATACAGATATCTTATTATTATGACATACTTTCCGCTGCAAGAATTGACGCTCGGGGCGATCACTTTTCGCCCCCACTTCAAGTGCCCCTGTGGCAAATAGACAAATATTTTGACAATCATCCATCTCAGATACACCAAGGTTATAACAAGACGTAAGCTTGTGCGTACTGATCTCCACACAACTGAACTGTTGGAAACATCAGCGAAAAACATCGCAACTCAGTCTCCCTCCTTAAGATTGCATCAGGTAACTCCTCCCATCGATGACGCTAGATGATCTGGAAGCTGGTACACTGTGATTACAGTCACAGCGTGACAATTTGCACATCATGAAACTCAAACGAAAGCCTAGCCCGAAAACTAATGAAACTGTGTCAACTTTCCAATCTTGGCACTTGTTTTTGTTGATCATAATTAAAGAATGCTGTATATAGAATACACGCACAGTGTTTTCAAGTAAAACAAATTATTCTACGAGTAGGATTAAGAATGAAACCGACGAGCCTCGGGCTCATTCTTAATTCTACGAGTAGAATAATTTTTTTACTTGAAAGCACTATACCTTTATTTTGTTTATCCCATAAATCTTCTACAGGGCAGTCGCGGCAAAATCGTGCTATAATTCGCTATAATTCGATACAAAACACAGCGAGAAGTGAGGTGCACATTGGTCCAATTCGCTCGACCAGCAAAATTGGCAAAACTAAACAAGGCACAGTAATACATTTCTGTCTAAAAATAATTCCCTACAAATTTCAGCTAAGCTTGCAAAATACTTTATTATATGAGCAGTCGGTGGTGTTTTCTACTGGCATTGTGTAATACTTTCAAAAAGATTTAAAGAAATCAACAATCGAACTATTAATTAGGCTAGACAAATGTGGTAAAGGCCAGAGGTCAACAAGTCCGTCGCTACTAGGGGAATAAATTCTTTCAGTGTTAAACCTATGGGGAAAATGAATCACCCTACTAGGTGAATAAAGCAAAAAATTATCCAAGGCCTTTATTGTGCAAATTAACGGCCATTTATGGGATAAAAATATTTAACTAGTATTGCCGCGAAAAATGTACACATTATCCACACATTTATTTCCATACTCACCTCCTTTAACCCTTTGAACACGAGCGGCCGCTTTCCCGGCAGAGGCACATGATACTTCATGATGTCATCAAGTAGGATGGCTGCTAAGTGAGTGTTTGGGGAAGACCAACAATATTTTCAACGTGTAGCCCCAACGTTGCACGCCGAATATATTGGTTGTTCTGCCCCCAAATAATGAATATGGACTCTTCTAATTGTTGAATTTAAAATGACACGGAAGGGTTAAAAAGCGATCGATGATTGCCAGGCTTCGAAAAATTGAGAACCTTGGAGAATTTTGTTGCTATTAAGCATTATTTATTGGAAGCAACAATTGCCCTCCATCCACCCACAAGGCGACTCTTTTGTATATTTGACCAATGAGTGTTCTAGCAATCCAGTTGTGCAGAGATCAGTGCAATAAAAATTTACTTTCAGCCCTCCCGACCATGTTAACCCTTTTAACACTGGTGGTATCTTCCATGCCGGTTCAAAGGCAGCAATTAGAAGAATCTTTTTTCATAATTTGAGTTAGACCAAACAATATTTTCACCGTGCAGCCTCGGGGCTGCACATTGAAAATATTGATTGTTCTACCCCACACAATCACTGAACAGTCATCCTATTTAATGTCGGTATGACGTATCACGTTCTTTGCCGGAACAACGGCAGCTCGGATTTCAAGGATTAAGTCGAGCACCATGGGACGTTTGGAAGATACCGCTTTTGAAACACAACAAATATCACTGTGGTATGATTGTATTCAAGATATCAGGGCATTTTAACCAGTCGGTAGTTCCTAACTGTTGTTGTGAGATTGTTTAGTAAAGGTTTCCTCTGCACATTTTAGCATGTGATCAACGTAATGTAAGAAAGACAAAACAAACGATAACAAGATTATGACATGTAATGTTTCAGTTATCTCCTTGTCTTGTCTAGCGAATGAGTGTTTGTTGTGAGACCACTCTCCAAATCAGAATTTCACTCGAAGTGGACGGTCATGCGGGTGACTTTCCTGACCTTTATATTTAAAAAGACTAGAAAACCACATTTGTAAACAATATTTCTGAATAACTAAATGTTTTCATTTTTGTCTCCAAAGCATAATTCATGACAACTCATTTGAACTATCTCGGCGAGGTCGTTCCAAAACTGGATCACAAGCAATGTTTTGGAGAAGAAAATGTTATCAAATTTGAATTGCGCTTTCTGATGATAGTGTTGGCTGTAGCCGTCACATTGGGTAAAGGGCTCTAAGGCCTGCTCAGACCGATATTTTCATCCGGAGAAACCCCTTTATCACATAATCAGCACCAAGTAGCTCATTACGGTAAATATTACTCACAACACGTCAAATAAGGGTAGGGCGTCAGAAGTCAACGTCGCTGTGGTAACTTTGTGAGAGAGTTGCTTTCGGAAGTAGAATTGAATTAATCTCTTATTTTTCATTAATCCTTTACCTAACATGAAAAGCAGACGACACTTGCAAACAAAATTCTTGAATAACCAATTTTTTCCACTTTATGTCTCGAAAACTTAGGTTATGACCCCACTTTGGGACGAGCTCATCAAGCTCGTTCCAAAGAGGGTCATAACCTATGTTTTTGAGACAAAAAATGAAACAATAATGAAAATTAATTGGCGGGTTTTGTGAATAGCGCTGGGCGGTTTGGTCGTTACGTAGTGTAAAGGGTTAACTGTCTAACTGATAAAAATAGCAGACGACATTTTGCAGAAAACATTTCCTGGATAAAGAAAAATTATCATTTTTTTGTTTTGAAAACATCACTTATGCTCACTCATTAGAACGGGCTTGACCACCGCGTTCTACTGAAAGTCAAAAGCTTTGTAATTATGGAAAATATTTTTAAAAAATAATAAAACTTGGACTGCGATTTTTGTGAACAGCGCTGGCCAGCTTTAGCCGCTATTCTAACTAAAAGGTTAAATTACACAATATATGATGAAAAGAACCTCAAATTCGTCACGCTTTGACATAAAATTCCTTAACCGCGTTCACGAAAATCGACCAGAGCTTCGGTGAAACCTAGGTTCAGATCGATTTTAGTTAACTCTTTACCCAACGCAGACGATATCAAAATTTATTATTTTAAATATCATTTTTTCAATTTTTTCGAAAAAATTCAACAAAACCATATCATGTGACACCTCGTTGGAACGAGCTCGACGAGCTCGTTCCAACGAGGGGTCACATGATATGTTTTTTGTCGAAATTTTTTAAAAAATAATATTTTTTCAACTGCTGAATTTACATATTACGCGGGCGGATGAGGGCGATTCGTTGGGTAAAGGGTTAACTTGGTATGAAAATTTCATATGAAATCACGAGTCATTAGAGATCCTTCATTTGTACAACAATTTTTTGGGGGGTCACCAAAGACTGTTCCAAGATAGCCCCGGTAGTGGCTAAAGTAACATAAAAATTAACAGTGGCAACTCTCTCCATTATACTTAGAACGAGACCTTTGTATCTTTCCTTATCTGTAATTGACAAAACTATACCATCCAACCAACCACAAACTAAAATTTGTAAAACATTATTGACGAGTTCACCATGAATGTTGCACTGACTGGCGTTTTGTATTATTATCAATCCACAGGGTGTCACCTATATATTAAAAGACATTCACACTTCCAAAGAAATATTAGAAAAAACTCCACAGGTAGCGAATGTCCATCAGCGAGCTGTGGCGATGTATTCTGTGATCATAAGGCCAGAAATAATCTTTCCGTATGTAAAAAATTGAACAAACATGCCGACATAGTCGAAAGTATTAAAAAGTATTATGTGTCAGTCTCAAAAACTAAAGCCCTAAAATGTGTGACACTTTTGAAAGAGAAACGACGATGAATCAGAAAGAATATTCCTACGCCACACCAGGGAGCACAATAACAGACGAGAACTATGGATTAAGAAAGAAAAACACCAGACCGTCTGCTCTTCCATACATTGATATCAATTGTAATAATACGCTATTTAACAATACGAATATTCGCACGCCACTGGGCAGTTGCCGCGAGTATAGTAGAACAAGGATTAAACGTCCGAGCTGTTAAGAGCGAATCTGACAACTTTGCACTGGCTCTAACGTTTCCACTCGTGTGTGCGGTCATAGCGGTCTTTATGTGGAAATACAAAAACAGTGATCCTTATAAGGAAGAATTGGTTGCCTGTACGTTAGAAGTACAGGCAACCAATTGCCTTTATTTCTAGCGTTTAACGATAATGTCTGTTATTTCCCAGGGTTTCAAATTTTGAAAACTGACAGAGGAGTGCTTACATTCAGTGTAGAAAGAGTCTGTATTTTGGAGCGAATGCTTTCAATTCTTTAATTTCAACTTTGGAAACAATAGCGTTGTCTTTGACGAAAGATGCCTTGTTTTAGAAGACTCAATTTTTAATGTAGCCCAATCAATGTCTTTAACCCTTTACCCAACGTAACGGCCAAAAGCGACCAGCACTATTCTCAAAAATCGCCAATTAATTTTCATTATTTTTTCATTTTCTGTCTCAAAAACATAGGTTAAGACCCCTCGTTGGAGGGAGCTCGTCGAGCTCGTTCCAACGAGGGGTCATAACCTATGTTTTTGAGACAAAAAATGAAAAATTAGTCATTCAAGAATTTGATTAGCAAGTGTCGTCTGCTTTTCGTGTTAGGTAAAGGGTTAACCTGCAGCCATACGGCTGCAGGTTAAATATTCTAATTGGTCTACTTTGTATGGCAAATCAACAGCCTTCTCATGTAGTGAAGTGAAACAAAATATCAGTTCCTCCGTTATTGCTTTGCAAAGAAAGGCTTGTTCCACAAAAGTTTAGAGTTCTCATTTCCCATGACACCCTGGATATGTTAAGGGTCATGGATGGACGTCAGAGTGAACACCACAGGATCACGATGTTGATAGTAAAAGCAAAGAGCCATATTACCATGACGTTTCAGATATAATGTTTTGCTTATGCAGGACATCTACTGACAAGATTATGGGCAGTTTCATTAAACTCGTCACAGAGTCGTTTTAAGGGTTAACTCTCTTTCAAAGTCACTTGCAGGCGGTTTCTTGTTGGAACCTACTAATCTTAGGCGACGAAAAGGAAATCCTCTGTTTCATTTCATTATTATTACCCTCTCACTTATATTCCATGAAGAATAATCTCAAATTTGATATCAAAATCACTTCTTGATGTGCTTTAGTTCGTTTTTCATAAGCATTCAGCTTGAACGGTACTTTTAGTGATGTTTCCTGGATATGGCCTTAATGATCAGTTCAGTACCTTTTACTTTCCTAGAACTTTGTTAACTAGCGGCTGATTCAGACGAGGGTAGTGAAATTTTCCCTACTCTCTTTTCGTGCACAAACACAAAAGCCTTCAATGTGTATTTTACAGTATACTGCGTTGCCACACAATAATATTGACATGAGTTCTAGAAATATTTATGTTTGTTATTAGTGATTCGGACCGTATCGAACCGTCGTTGGAGGTCCGGTGAAAAAGGTAGCGGGTTGATATGGTCCGGTATGCGGTCTGGTCGTCCTAACTGGGCCGGTCCAAGGCGGTACACTATATATTTTTAACCCATTTTGGGCATTTTGACTCCTTCGATGGTGGATGGCGACTGGAGATTTTTGGTAGGTATCAAACCTGTTTTATAAACTGCCAGCAAAATGAAAAATTCTACAAGCGAGTTTTATATCTTCCCGTGCTGACGTCGACAGCAGCAAGGCGCAATCTGCAATGCTTTAGCATTGCAGATGCACCTTGTTGCAGTCCAGGGACGATATATGGTATCACGAATGCCTTCATTCGTAATATATTTCCATCTGGAACGACTTGGATCTTAGTTATTTCACAGGTTAAGTTGGAAGGTAACGTCCAAAACTGGGCGCTGTGTCCCGGACAAACGATATTGTATCTCATTACCAGGTCCCATCAGGAACACTTTGGACTGCCCCGGACCGGTCCAGTTCGTTTGTCTTCTGACACAGAAGGGTGATCAGGCCCGGACAGCGGCCCAGTCCTGGACCAGTACCGGAGCAGTATAACGCAATATGTCATGATGCCTGCTTCTACAATTTAACGCCGAATGTGTTTGTCTGTGAGTGAAAATAAGTGTTTTTGATGGTGTGTTCATTTGTGACCGAGTGTGTGCGCGTGTAGATGTATACGTTTTATGTGTGGGTTTACAAGTAAGCTCGTGTGTTTGAATGAAAGATTAAGTTACATCTTCGACTTCACCTTAACGACCTAACGTATTTAATCATGTTGTTCATGCATCATCTTCGCGTATAGAGGCAGTTAGTAATCAATGGTCTGAGAGAACGGCCAAGAACTCAACCACCAGCTAAAAAGTCATCGATTTTTCCATTTATCTTCTACATTGCCGCAATATCAATTTATTTATCTAGATACCTCATTTATTTGGTTTTCCTTTAATCCCATTCGTGAGTTTCTGGAGCTGAAAAAATCGTTATTGAAACATCCCCGCAGATATTCCTCTTATCGCCTAACTCTATAAGACAGTTTTAGTGCTCAGATTTCAAACTTCCGACGCTGATGTTTGATAAAGTCATATTTTGCATAGAGATAGAGAACTGTGATAATAAAACTTGTCTTTTTGCGATCCGATTGCTATACGATCGCGACACACTAACACTAGTGGATTGAAATTTCGTAAATAAAATACTGCGAAATCAAAACAGTGCAAAAACAACAAAAAGCAAAAATAGCATCTCGGATACAATATTATCGTTTCACGTTCCGACAAGTGAGATTCTACGGTATAGTGTGGAGGAAAGCGGGCAGAAATTTCGAACGGATCGCGACCTGGTCGCGATCCGGTCGAAATTCTCTGTCCGGTTTTGTGAACACAGTATTGTCTATTGTTGATTCCTTGACGTTTTCCTTGTGAAGAGCAAAACGTTCTCAGTGTATTTATATTCGGGTTTCGGCAGCCTGGATTACCTAGTGTTGGGCAGTTTTACGGGTGGAGGAAGCCGGAATACACACAGAGAACCACCGAACATCGGCGAACAACTGCCAGACTCCCAACATACTAACTTTATCCATCGTGCAATCTCTGGGTTTAGATTGCACAAAACGCACCTTTTTAAACTCTCTATCTGACGCGACTAGCAGACGACACATGCAGAAAATATTTCTTGAGAAACTAAGTTTTAATTGTTCGCCACACCATAGTATAAGAAACTCATTGGAAGATATCGACGATCTGTGTGCGCTGTGTTTTGGAAACACAAATGTAAACAAAATAATACAATTGGAATAACGATGTCTGGATGTATGTTGATTGGATAATGGGCTAACTGTTTGGGATAATTTCAACAAACGGTATTGTTTATAAAAAATAATTCTATGCTTATTGTGCGATTATGTATTTGTTGAAAAGACAAGCAGAATACTTTAATATTGCCACATGCCGGCACTGTAAAAAATACCCTTAATATTACGTTAGAAGTACAGGCATCCCATTGCCACAATAATCATAGCATTATGTTTTTTTATAAACAATCGCTTAGATCTAACACAATTCACAATGCCGGAAACATCATATGCCAGAAAAAGGCCGTGGAAGTATCAGATAGCCCAGTTTAAAGGAATGCAACGATGTACCATAAATTGTCCTAAAGTATACTGTTTTATTATACAGCGACCACGAATATGTCCTCAATGCAGCAGCAGTTTGCTCTTCAATGCTGGCTCGTCAGAAAGCGAGATTCTCAATTGTCTGTCATGCTTGTCCCATTTGAGCCTCTCGTGAATTCATGACGCCATTGACGTTCGGGGATTTTCGAAGCGACAATTTCACAAACGCAAAATTAACACTAGATGGTTTTGAAATAGCAAAAGCGAATTTCCAGACGTCATTCAACGAAGCACGACCAACGCCGTTTTGCCGCGCAACGCTGTTTCGGCGACCAACGCCGTTTTGGTTACCAAGTTTGATCTGTCTTGTGATGACTGTTCACATGGCTCAAGCGGAAAGGGGCATTTTGACTTTTTGGTGTTATGCATTGTAACTTCAAAAGTGTTGCACCACTCGTAAACAAACTTGGCAATACCTCAGAAACTGTCACTGCCGCGTAGACATGCGAAGTTTAGTCTCCGCAAGTGCTATGGTTATATGTAGGTCGGACAGAAATTGAAAACACTATTTTTTCTTTTTTTGACGTTATTTGCGTTGTAACTTCCACAGATTTGCGTCAGTCGCAAACAAACTTGGCAATGTTTCAGAACTCTCACTGCCGCAACGTCATGCGAATACTAGTGTCTGTAAATCATAGGGTTATCACTGCGACATTTTAGTATAACGTGTCCCAAAACTTTGGGTGTTACAGCGCAAATAACACTAACAAAGAAACATACCACTTTCAGGTTGTACCTGAAAGTGGTATTTTTCTTTGTCAGCGTTATTTGCGTTGTAACACCCAAAGTTTTGGGACACGTTATACTAAAATTTCATCAACATCGTAGGAAGTTTAAATTTGCAATGTTGAAATCCCACCGTCACCTCAACAGCAGCCCCAGACGAATTTGTCGTCGGCTAAAAATTGACTATATTTCCAAAAATTGTTGAAAAGGAGTTCAATAACGTGGTCAATATTAAACCTTCATAAAAAGACGCCCGTTTGACGTTATTTTCGATGATGGTTAAAATCTGAAATCATCACAACTTTGTGTATTAGAGACATCATGAACGTTGTTTTGTTTTTGAAATTTCAAAGTTGTATGTGTTATTGATTGAGAGCTATGTGTTAAAAAATCAGCATTTCTGATGCACAAAGCACATAAGGACCCAAAATTTGAAGTGACGATAACACCTTAACATTTACGAAAACATATCTATCTCTCAATTTGTTGAACTGTACAACATACTAAAATTTCATGACAATCGGATAACATTTAATTTCGGGTGACCTCGACGTCAATAATGTCACCCAAAAAATCGGCCATAACCGTTGCGAAATTCTCAAGTTGGTACCACATTTTATGATAGAGTTTTTGTTGAAGAATATATACTTCCAAAATTTCGAGAACGAAGGTTTAATATTCGAATTGGAATTAAAAGTTCGAAAAAAACCGTCAAAATTTGTTGCTGTTTTTGGATGAAGGCGCGAAATCGTGGATGAGAACTAGGAGTAAAGGTCAATGAGGGTGCCAAATGTCGTCGTCAGGATTGCTTTACGGGAAGTACCCTAAATCGCGGCGGGAGGAAAAAAAGAATGAAAAACAGAAAGGGTTTTCGGTCGCCATAAATCATTTCAACTTCGTTGTCTTGGCACAGAACACTTAAGTAGGGCCCCGCGAAGTGTCGAGATTCGATTCGATTTCGAATCTTAAGTAGATATTCGGTTCGATTCGAAATCGGTTGCTCAATCGTTTCCTCTCGAATCGTGTTCATAGGAACATAGCTTGGTATCAGTCATCTTCATTGTCTCACAAAACGTATTGTTCAGATAGAAATCGTACATAAACGATATTGAAATAAAAGACTGAGTGTAACGTCCGCTACATTAACATACATAATATATGTTCTCATGCCAACCGCAGTGCTTATTCCAATATCACGAGGCCCTACCACTGTTAAATGCAAATTTAAGGTTTCCAAGCAACGTCGACGATTAACAATAATCCTTACAGGATAATATTCCAACTACATCATCAAGGCATGCCTTCGACGAAGGCATGCCTTGATGATGTAGTTGGATTATTTTATCAGTCGGGACTTGAGCCAACACAGTCGATACAAATCAGGTCTATAGCACCCCCCCCCCACCCCCTCACACATCTTCAACAAGCCACTGATTCGATTTCGACTAATAGACATGAATGTTTGATTCGCAGGGCACTGCACTCACGATAAGGATACTTTCTTTTGCGTTTATGTTTCGGGTGCCATATTCAATTTATAAAGACCCAATGTCATTTCATTATTATTACAACAGTCAGTTAATCTGTATTGTCACGTCCAGTTTTGCTGACAAAACTAGAGCGGCCAGATCAAACAAGACGCCTACGGTAGGCGTCTTGTTTGATCTGGCTGATCTGGTCTTGACAACTGGTCTTGGTAACCGGTTCTCGTCAGATCACCGAAGTTAAGGAACGTCGAGCGCGGTTAGTCCTTGGATGGGTGACCGTCTGAGCGATCGATTCGGACGCCTGTGTTGTGTCCTTGGGCAAGGCACTTCACTCCGATTGTCCACATGGGCGCACGAGGACGCCGTGTGCTAAGGCGTACTGCACGTCGAAGGTGCGCATGTCTTCAACCAATCTAACCCTGCCTGTGCTGCAGTGCGGAGTTACGATGCTCGTCGTTGCTTGGTAGTTCTCTCCTTTACTCCGGCTTCCTCCACCCGTAAAACTGTCACAGACACGATATGACCTTGGCTGTTAATATGTCGTTAAACCCTAATAAATAAATAAATAAAGAAAGAAAAATAGTCAAGTGAGCTGCAACTCAGATCTACTAACTATTGTAATAACCTGTGTCTGTGTATACCCGCTGATAGCCGGGTATGCCAGGGCATTTCGGGCAACATGCTACATTTCAGGGAAATTCGATTCCATCGACCTTTAAACAATTAGGGTTAAACCCCCTCCCCCAAACACAAATCGTGGACTCGTCGCCATTTGCCTACTCAATTCCCATCGAAGAGAGCATACGAAATATTCAACAATAGAGCATTGTAGTTGAGATTTAGTTTAGAATCTTGACGGGAAGTCTTCGTTCGAAGTAAACTATAGCTAATCGTTTGAGATAACCTTTCCATACAATCTTATTAACAGACTCGTTCACGTTAGTAAACGGTACACGACCAGTTGAGGCCATAATAATAGCAGCCTAGAGAAAACCACTAATACCAAAAGGTTCTTTTATGTTGATCAAATTCACTTAATTCATGGATTATGGGAAATCTATACCAACTGAATGGTTGATTTAGTATAGAGTTGCTACGATAAACTCCCTTAATTATTATTATTCCATTAGTCGATAACGTATTGCCTGAAGCGAACTCAATAATAATCATACAGTTTACAGATTGTTGCGTCTATGTGAAGCTAAAGATGCGCACGGACAAAGTATGAAGTGTTTTTCGAGTAGTTCTTTCTCAATTCAACTACGACCTTAAACGTACTTTTAGTAAGGAAGTTTTTTTAGGAAGCCGTTGTACAAACGAAGGACATTATTGACTTTTCACGGTAAGCACAGTTAACCTTTTCCACAAGAAAAAATCCTGAAACGATTGCAATATCGTTGTGGATTATACCGGCCCCACCGTTACATTGTGTCAAATAATGATTTTAGCATTAACTGTGGCGACGGGATAGACGATCGTCGCCAATGGCTTGTGTAAATATTATCATTTATTTATCCTTCCTCGGTGTCTATGTTATGGAATTCCCGGGAAGTGAATCAGTGCTTGTTTACTGTGATAAACAAGCTCTACTTTACAAGTAAAATAGGATCCGCTAACTAATGCCTGGGATGGAAGTCCTCTAAAATGGGTAACATGGGTATAAATGATTGGCTGGACTTGACTTTATATCCATGTTGCGGTCACGATTAGCCATTGTCCAGAAATATGTGGCGGCCTTAAACGCCAGTGAATAAATAAACATTATGGAACAACCTTCGACCGTAAGTGACTTCCGTGGACTTTTTGTTGTCTATGTTTTGCAAGAAAAAATAAAATTAGACAAAAAAATAAATGATGAGAGTGAAGAGCTTAGATTTTATTAGATAAACGAACAACGTATATTTATTTTATCCGAGACAAAGGAGCAGATAAAATGTTATTTTTAGATAATGCGACCCTGATTGGTAACTTACCTGTAGATTAACTGGCTGAGTGATAGATTAACTGGTTGAATTGATTGACTGGTTGAGTGTTCACGTGGTTGAGTGCCAGTAGTTGATGTACTGGTTTACTGGTAAGTAGTTGAGTTGATAAACTTTGAGTGCATTTAAATTAAAAATTTTGTCTCATAATACGCGACTACGCGGCCTATACAGTAACAATATTCATATTGAGATTCAGTGCTCAAGTGTTTGAGTGCCAGTTTCAGTGTTGACTAGTTGGGTTCTACGACAAAGTGTAGGTGCCTCAGTTAAAAGGCGTCATACTCCGTCGATGTTTTTCATACTTTCTTAGATGTAAATGTTTTGTTTATATAAATCTGTTTATATAGACCTGTCTTGTCACAATATATTGGAGAGTGCCGACCGGCACTCTCCAATATATTGCCACAAGGTAAGTTCGTATGAACCTATTCTAACAACAAAAATTAATCCTTCTACGATTTAAGCGCTGGTAAAATGCACTCACGAAGCTCAACACAAACGCGTCGCAACCAATAAACTTCAACTTCAAAACTGTTTTCATAACCTTGTCAAAAATGGCATATCCAGTATCTATCAACAAATGTTCACACTATCAGGGGAGTATCTCTCACCAATGTTTACGCTATCGGGAGGAGTATCCATCAGCAATGTTCTCGGTAACGGGGGCCAATTCAGCCAATAGCACCAACCATTTTTGATTTCGCAACCAAAAATCTTTATTGGCTAAAATGTTGGCACCAAAAGGGTCTTTTCACTTGTGAAGGAACACCATTGCAGTAGTAAAGAGCACGATCGTTGTCGATACAAAACTAAAAAAATTCTGAAACCCTGTGATTTTGTCAATAAGATGTTAGAAATAGTGTTGGACAAACTTTGAATGTTAATTGTCAGGGAGTGGTAACTGGACATCGCTTTTTCTTCAATAAAAGGTTGCAGCTTAACAGCTTTACAGAAGACAGCATTCAATGCGATAAATACTTCGTACCATCGTGAATGACGCATTTCGTCGCCTGTGTGCTAGAAGGTCTTATGTCCCCTATTGGGCATGGGACATTCTAACACTCAGGCGCCTATGTCCCCTATGGGACATAGAACATTCTAGCACTCAGGCGACTATTTATCTAATTAAATACTGTCTTTTGTAAAGACTCGCGACCCATTAAGCCCAGTGGATTAACAGTAATTAGTTGATTGATGTGTGCAACAATAACTGCTCATAATAATAACACTTTGGCCGCCGCTGATTTGTCGCGGTTCTCGGAAGGCCTTGGTTACCCCTGTGCTCCCAACTGCCTCCCTATTCCCACGCTTCTCCCCCCCCCCAACACTCGGAGACGAACTGCTTTATGACAACCCTTGCCCCATTCTTCCCAATTTCTCCAATTAGCATATTAACCCTCTCCTTTGAGTCACTCACTAACCACATGTCCTTCATTCTCCCAGCCCACTTCCCCATTATACTCCCAGTGAATAGTATTCTTTTAGACTGGTATTTTGGGCATTCTAGAAGAAAGTGTTCCAGTGTCTCCACCACGCCTAAATTACACATCTGGCACTCCTTTTCATGTTTTTCCCAATTTTTACCCTCAGCTCCAGAGACCGTGACCTCCGCTACCGCTACCATTCTGTCTGATCATTAGCTGGTTGAGTGCTAAAAGCCACTATCAGGGCTTTAAGAAATGGAAGCACCTGAGCAAAAACCTGTTTTCCTTGCTCATATTTCATAATCGGTCGAACGCAAATAATATTTTGTCTACATAAATTTGTTCTATTACAAATTATTGGAGAGTACCTATGGCACTCTCCAATAATTTGTAATAAAGCAAATTTTAAATAATAATAATAAATAATAATAATAATAATAATTTTCAGCCTAAAATCCACAAAATGTGCTCTTTGGCTTTACACACAAAAAAGGGGAAATGATTTCTTATCTGCATATTGGTGCAGAAAACTCTTTTGTAGAAATGCCTTTTCAAACCAGCTTTGAATGACTCAGTTTCCTGTGGTAGTCTCCGACGATTCGGTAAAAGGTTCCAGAGGTTAGGGGCGGCGATCAAAAAGCCCCGGTCACCTGCGGATGCTAATTTTGAAACAGGTTGGACCAAAGTGTGCGAGTCCGAAGAACGGGGGTCTCTGGCAGGTGTATAGTATGTGACCAGATCTGAGAGATATGATGATGCCAGGTCATTTATGCATTTATATGTCAGAAAGATTATTTCATATTGAATTCTTTGTTGGACAGGAAGCCAATGGAGGTCAACTTGGATAGGTGTTATGTGACACGACTTCCTATTTCGAGTTACACACCTAGCAGCACAATTTTGGATATGTTGAAGCTTATCCAGTAACGCCTTTTTGAATCGGTATAGTGAGTTGCAATAATCCAAGACGACTAGTGACAAAAGCGTGGACCAATTGTTCAGCTGTGTGTTTGTCTTTCAACATTCGCACATGTTTTGATGCGAAAAGCTGCCAAAAGTACCTCCAAAAATAATCTAGCCCTCACCAGTTAATTAAATCAGTGATATAGATATAAGTTAGATGACCGCCCTTTTCTCTCACTGAGGATTTCGTGAGAACTTTCGAGTTCTGTGGGATTTTTTCCATGATCAATACTTCGTTCACTCATGCGATAATTGCCAGTTCATTTTTCAAAACCCGATCAATTTATTTGGATAACACAGCCGTGAAACAACCTCACTGACACCAAAACACTCTGTTTCGGTACTAAAATATCAAGAATGGCTAAACATTTGGCACAAGGCAATGTCGGGCCAGCGTGAACATTGTCTATTAGTGCAGAAATATATATCTATATGAATTTGTGGTTCCATTGGTAACGGAACTTTTCTCACTCTTATTATTCGTGCGTCATTATCCAGAAGTGGTTACGTTATTTCTCAATTTGATTGACGATAAATGTTTGTGAACTAAACACATTATCTTAGTATTCCTTTTGACAGCTTTTCGCATTATTTTTAACTCTTCATTGTGAATGTGGATAGACAATACATAGGATATATACCATTGTTTGTATAACCAATCTTCAGAGACCGCATATACAGTAGAATCCTTTTAATTGAATATCCATTTTGCCAGTGAAAATTATTCAATTAACAGGAGTATACAATTAACAGGGATTTTGTCAGTTTCCTGTGTTCTGGAGGTAAACTGAGCATTTATTCTATTATATCTTGTTTGACAGGGCTCATAGAGCTAAATGCCTGTACCGGATGTAGTGAGGCGAAAAGGTTGATAAATAAGTGGACTTTGGTGCGTGTCACAGTAATTTGTTCGACATATATCAAAAATTTATATACAATTAACAGGAGTTTACTCTACAACCCATATGCAATTAACAGATCAAATTTCTACTGAGGGTGTGGTAAATGGTTTTGTGTTTGAAAATTATATTCAATTAACAGGGGTATACAATTAAGAGATATCCAATTAAGTGGGCTCCACTGTATATGGATTTTTTTTCAAAAGAACAGCAAAAATTTTTTTCTATTTTTTTTGTTTTCTCACTCTTCCAAAACCTTGCTTTCGGTTGCTTAATGGAGCAAGCTCTGCGCACTTATCAAATAAGAGATCAAATGCAATTTGTATTTGGTCGTTGTATTCACTCCGCTCGTTATGAGGAGTTAACCACGATGGCTTGCTGCTTTAAAAATGCCTAGAACCGATTTCTTATATTTTAGTTATTATTCCCAGAAGGTGTTTAATACTACAAACCTTTAGACTGGTCTTATTTGGGCATAGATTAGCATCCCTGGGGCGGTCCATGCTCAACTTGTTGGTAGAAAATTGAGATTGTAACTTTAAGAAATACAAATGGCTTGCTTCTCAGAGCTTAAATGGTTATCAAATATTTTTTGATAAAACTGGAAACAAACGCATGAAAAAAACAATACAAATTATCTGTCATGTCTTTAATTTGGGCACATCTCTGTCATTTGGGCAGGGCCTTTACGTCTTTGGTTATGGTAGAATGTAAAGGCCCGAATACCACGTAGGTGCTTGTCTGTTATATTTCAAGCTTAATTAACTAATCTCCTGTCGGTAAGTATTTACAAATGTTTCATTTTACTCGTGAAATACAGAAAATGTTTACTCTTTCGTGCCGTTGTCACACAAATGCGACCCATGTTGAAAGCCCCTACTGTTGCGGAAAAGCGATCTGGTCCGTCACTGCACCCTCAAATTCTTGTGGCTTCAGTAGCTCAACTAAACCACAACGATAATCAGCAGTAATTTGACGTAAAGCGCTAGTTCGATAATTTTCCACTACAAAATGACCATACCCTGAAAACAAGGCAATGGAATCAGAGCAAGGAAACATCATTATCTCAACTGTTATACATAGCAACACCATCACACGGGCTTGACATATATAAGATAAATTATATATGTAGTTTTACATACAACAGAGTTCGCACGGGTCCTCTAAAGTGCTTGAAGATACTTGAATTTTATAACTGAAATTCCATGTCCTTGAAAGTATTTAAATATTGGACTTTTAGCAAAAGGTCATTTAAAATGAATTTCGGTGATTGATTGTCTCGTTTTTGTCAAGTGTGGGCATATTAACTATGGTATTTATTGTGTGAACTCCACCGTGTGAACCCCGGCCAGTGGAGCATTGCTACTCTTGATTTAATGTGACGTCCCTTTATTCAAAAATATATAGAGATATTCTTTTTTGCTCCAGTTATAGATATAATAAGTATTTAATATGCCTTGAAAACATCAAGATATTAACACAATTAGCGGGACTACGCGGTGTAATTATTAAACTACAGCTGTGATGAGTCTCCATTCATGTTTACAGTACGGCCGCCGCGGACTGGTCACTTTCCAAGGGTGAGCAGTATTTCCACGGACGCAATAATATAAGATTACAAACACTAATTATAAGAATAATCATCAAAAATTTAATTAATGAAGCACGGGGTATAACCTGGAGCTTCATTAATTAAAATGTTGCTGGTGATAATTTTTATTACCTGGTAAACGCATGCGTGGGCATCACTGCCTATGCGTGGATTATGACCAGTCCACAGCGACTGTACTGTATTTAGTAAACAAACATGTCTAATAGAATTGATAAATTTATTAAAGATTCTGTCAATTCAAGCCTCGATAGGTTCGCTTTCCGTCCAACTGAAATTTTCCAGACGAGTGAATTTAAACATAGGCGATGGACTGTTTAAGGGCTGGACTGGTTCCTGGTCATAACAGCGTCAAATTCCTTACAGAAATTGACTGGCTGCTTGGAAGCGTGGGGTTTTATTTGCAGGGTATTGGTAGAATGTTTTTACAGAACCATGATTACAAAAGTGGTCTCTTTCTCGATCAGATCGCGATCAAGAGCCGACACCCTCACACCAGTGGGGCGAGATTTCATTAATAAAATATCACGAAATAAAGGACGAATCAAAAGAAACAAATTAAAATAACACCTGAGTTTCAGCATTTTCGAATTCCCTTTTCGACAGGTGAGATTCCACAGTGTTGTGGGGGAGGAAAACGAACCAGTCAAAATTCGCTGTCCGCATTTCTAAGCAGAGCATCATTTATCAGTTTCTTTCAGAAGTTCCATCTGTTCCAAATTTGCGTAAAATCAGTCTACAATCCTACTATGATCAAACAAATGTGACCAAATGATTTCGTTCCTTGAATGCATCAATGCGCCATCTGCAATGCTCTAGTATTGCATATGTCGCCTTTTTGCTGCACTCATCGGACATTGCACTCAATGCATTGTGTGGATGACATTTTGTTAATGTGGTTTCCACCCTTTCGGCGTTTGATGAGATGCAAAATTGTTAATTTCGTAGAGTTTAAGCTTTGGACATGTATGGTTATTTTTTGTTAACTTGCTGGACACATGCTGACCTTCATGTAAAACAACTGATGAAAAGGATTATCGTGGGTAGCTGAATTCAGGAAATATGATTCTTTTCTGAATGCGTCGGATAAAAAGATGTCGGTATTTACTTTATTATACGATGCGAGATCGATCAAACCTTTCTCTGCTTGCATGAAAACGCCATTAAGGTCACTGGCAGAAAATGATATTGGAAAGACCCGCAGCTCTATTGTCTTGTAGATTGTCTGTTGACTGCTGGAGAATCTGCTCTCAGATCGGAATTGGTTCGTAATGACAAATCAATTGCTCTTCCTTGGCTAACTTTTGCAATTATGACTTAGAAAAATATTTTTACGAATGGGACCAGTTCAGAACCCTTACATACGATTGCAGACCCAGATAACACCTCTGCAACGTCTCATACTGAAACATAAGCAAGTCTTCCTCTCCCTCCTTTCTTTCTCTCTCTCTCTCTCTCTCTCTCTCTCTCTCTCTCTCTCTCTCTCACACACACATTCATTAAATTATTGTGATTTACCGACTTAATTAACCCTCAAACGACGAATCAAACGCATTCGCCTGAATATTTTACAAATTGGGCATTTGAAACAAAACTTTAAAATCCACAAAACGATATCGTGTGATCCCTCATTGGAACGATCTGGTTGTGCTCACTGAGGGATCACATGATATCGTTTTGTTAAACTTTTGTAACTAAATAATAAAAATAACAAATGTTGATATCGCGTGCGTTTGATAAAGGGTTAAAATATGAATTTAATGATAGCGAAAATGGTCAGATAACGTTATAAACATATATTCCTTTCGCCGACACTTGAGACCGCCAATTATTAATTTGATCTCGTTAAAAGTACTTACAATGATTACCAGCTGTAGAATTTCGGTACAACATCTCAAACTAATATTATGTTAGTGAGTGTTAATTGGTAAGTCTTTAACACCATTTAACTTCGTTTGTTTTATCGGCATTTTTGACGATATGGAATTAGCCGAGTTGTACAACTTTAACTGGTAGAGTGCTAAATTAGTTTTGGTCATCAAAATTTGTTCACATGTCTTTGCCTTGTAACAAGTTATGGGAGAGTGCCAATAGGCACTCTCCCATAGCTTTTTACAAGACAAATCCAGCCAGACTAAATAATTGCACTTCAAAGATAATATGGCGCACATCCACAGAATATGGAGCCTTCAAGTTATGGTACCTTCACTAAAGAACAGAACCCAAATATGGGCTTCCAGCACTCAGTTAGTTAAACCAAAACGCTGTAGAAATCCATCACACACCCTTTATTTCGTTTGTTCTGATATTTTACAGATACATTTTCAGTACACATTAGTAACACAGCCATCCATATTGTAGAAATTCGTAAGTATTCCCACTTCCTGGTCCAGTTGAAACCTATGAACGCAACAAGCAACTTAGCTGCTCATGATCAATCGGTAGGTCTGTCCTTTGTTCCAAGAAGACCAATTTGTTCACTAATTGAGCAAGTTAGCTGTCTATCGACCACCAGGGGCCATATACTATGCAACTTTTACAATTCTAGAAAATACAATTGTAAAAGTTTAAAAGTATTGGCTCCAGGTAGACTATCCGATGGTCGGTGAACAACTAATTTGCTTGTTGAGAACTCACGTTTCAAGAGGTCTTGCAAATAAGTGTGTAAGTAGGTTTCTATTCATCTGGTAGCTGAGCATTACATCATCCTTTCATCTGTGGAAACCATTAAATCACTTTAAAGTAAGAGAGTAAAATAATTATATTTCTCGGGATGAATGAATATGAGAAGAGCGGAAGGAAATACTTTACGTCTTGCAGCTTGGTTCAATAGATTCTATGAGCACTTATAATTTCGATAAGCAGCACTGGATTCAAAAGTAGAATAACGAAAACCAACTTGCTTGCCCGTTTATCTGTCTTATAAATGGGAGTTCGTAAAACGTAATTGAAAAGTAGTTAGGAAACAAGCGAAGGACAACACTGACCTTTTTGTACGACCTGGTATTCGGCGTTTCAGCATCGTGAGAGTTAAAGTTGATGTTTTTCTGCAAGATTGGGTTTATCTATTTCTGTGGCCTGATTACAAATTTTGTTTCAAATACAACCGATACAACTTTACCCTAAAGCTATGCACACTGCTGTCAAACTTCTGAAATTTCAAAGAGAATTTGTTTTCCATAAAGCAAGATTGAATTGGCTAAATTCCTTGTTGCATTATGGGACAAATTTGCAGATTGAAAGCTGATATTTCTACATCAATGTGTTGTGAATTAAAATTGTACCTACTTAACTGGTAGAGTGCTGGAAACCCATATTTGGGCTTTATTCTGAAGTGCAGGTGCTGCAACTTAATGGCTTCATATTCTGTGGATGTGTGTCATATTATTTTTGAATTGAAATTATTTAATCTGTGAGGATTTGCCTTGTTACAATTTATGGGATAGTGCCACTAGGCACTCTCCCATAAATTATAACAAGACAAAGAGACGTGGACAAATTTGGATGACCAAAAATAATTTAGCACTCCACCAGTCAATAGAATCATTCTATAACGTAACATACATATCTCACTAGTGTTATTCACAAAATTCACAATTCCAATTCTATTATTTCCTTCAATCTTTCGCTTCAGAACATAGCATCATGATCCCTCCTTAGAACAAGCTCTCAGAACTCGTTCCAATGAGCTATGTTTTTGATGCGAACATGAAAAGAAATGTTATTATTTCTGGAAAAAGAATGCGAATGCCAGATTATGCCCCGTGTTAATCTTGAAGCCCATAGGACTGCGGGATTAAATTCGTAGTGATCATCATTTCTAATTTCTTGTCGAATAAGACAGTTCTTGTCGTTCTTTTCATAATAACAAAAACAAAATTAATCCACATTACGTTTTCAAAAGGTTAATCTCTCACAGAAGCTGCTGTCATTTAGGGTGATACAGCTGACAATGAGTCATGGATTGTGAATTACGTAACCACCAGAATGCATTAACCCTTCCAAACTGTCAGGTCACCAGTCTAATTCTGTAAGAACCTCGACGCTGTTATAGTCTGGAACCAGTCTAGTCCTCAAACAGTCCATCGAGTATGCTTAGGTCCACTCGTCTGGAATATTTCAGGTCGTCGGAAAAGCGAACCTGCGGTTCGCTTTTCCGACCAACTGATATATTTCAGACCATTAAAGCTAAAAAATACAATAATCTGCATTTTCTTTGAATCCGTGCTAGACATCTTGCTCAATAGACTTGATTTGACAGAATTTTTATTTATTTATTTATTTATTTATTTATTTATTTATTTATTTATTTATTTATTGGGTTTAGCGACCCTTTCGACAGCCAGGATCACCTCGCGTCGGATAGTTTTACGAGTGCAGGAAACCGGAATACCTGGAGAGAACCACCGAACTGTGGAGCGCAGCTGTCAGACTCTCCAACGTACTAACTCCACACAAGCAGGATTAGCACTGGTTGAAGGTAAGTACACCATCGACGTGCGGTACGCCTTAGTACACAGCGCCACCGTGCCGCCGCGTAGGTAATCGGGATTAAGTGCCTTGCCCATGGTCACAACACAGTTACCGCTGCACCTTTCGGTTTGAAGATCAATGCCCTAACCATTGACCCACCGCGCTCTCTAAGAGTGAAATACATGCTTATTGGTTTGGATTATCTGTAACTGAAGTAGGAAAGAATATCTGTATATCTTTATGAGTGATGGAACATCACTTTAAATCAACGGTATATTACTACTAAAAGTGAGTAAAAAAACTCATAACAGTGTCGAATTCCTTTCTGAATTAGATTAGTGGTCTGGAAGCTTGTAGTCGTCTTGTGCACAAACGCAACAAAAAGAAAAATACCAACCAAACTCATTTGATTACAATTGTCCTATACAGCACAATATATTCTAAATATATTGTCGTTTTTGCTTGACTTCCAATCCCCGGGTATCATTAGTTGATAAAATATGCACAAACAATATATATTTTATGTATGAGTATAGATTTTAACATCCCAGGACACTTTGCTCTTTGAACAATATTAACGACTTTTTTATTATAAATCTCACAAGTGCTTTAGGCTGCCAATATAACCACGTGAAAATATCCCATGTTATCTCATTGTCTTGACTGAGTTCAAGAGTGCCATGAATCGAAAATCCACAAATATTTATGAGGTTGCTAGTTATTCCATTTGAAACTGAACAAAGAATACCTTTTTCCGGCGCTGGGAATAATTAAGTTTTCCGAGTCGTGACTCAAAGTCATCGTTGCGGTGTGTTCTGCAGTGAAGGATAAGTGGGTTATTACTAAAACGCGGCGTGTGTATTTTAAAATCGTCGGACACCTTTAATTCCGGAGAAAAAAAAACACAAAAAAAACATTAGCAAACAATAGCTAATAGACGACTGGGTGTACCCAGTGGTCCCAGAGTTTAATGTTTGCAATTGATTTGTGCTTTTTCCTCAGACCTTGTATCTAACCGATTGTCAGAAAAAATCATTGTGTTTGAAGTCCACCATTACTGCAAGTTCACCTCATTGGCCTGTCCATACGTTCTGAGGCACCGATGATATTAGACTCTGAATCATTTTTAAGATTAATCCTTAACAGCCTTTATGTTACTGTGATGCACAAGTTCTACTTTATTGATATAAGAGAAGCCGGAAACCAACCAACCCCTGGAATGGGAGTCGTCTAAAGTGTTCCAATTATAAACGATTGACAAGACTTGACTTCTACCTACAGTACAGTCGCCATGGACTGGTCGTAATCCACTCGTGGACAGTGATGTCCACGCATGTGTTTACCAGGTAACAAATATCTCCATCAGCTAAACTTTAATTAATGAAGCACCGGGTTGTACCCGGTGCTTCATTAACTAATTTTTTTATGTTTACTCCAAAAATTAGTGTTTGGAATCTAATATTATTGCGTCCGCTGAAATATTACCCATCGGTGGAAAGTGACCAATCAACGGTAGCCGAACTGTATGATGTGGTTCCGACATCGACACAGAATCTGACATAAACAATCTACATTATAAACTGTATAACGCCAAACAGTTGTCCTAACATGCAGTCAAGAAGAAGACAAGCAAACTCAAACACTCAAGCACTAGTCTAATACCGCAAGGAACTCAATGCAGTTCTGTTCTGGGCCCGTCTATTCCCTAAATAAAAAGTCCATCGTCCATGTTTAGAGTAAATCGTCTAAAATACCAACAGTCCGCTTTTCCGACCGACTGAAACGCTTCAGACAATTGAATCTAAAAATACTTTATAATCATTCATTTTCTTCGAATCAAGGCAAGAAATGATTCTCAATCGACGAGTCATTTGTCCGAATCTTTGATGACATTATCATTTGAATGGAGACTCAATACAGCTGATCTTTTATAATAATGCCACGTAGTTTCACCAATTCTGTTAATATCGCCAATTAAATACTTATTGATTGGAATATCTTTAAAAGGATGGAAAGAATATTTATACATATTTGTGAGTGGAGGTACGTCACACTACATCAACGTCGGTCTGCGCGCAAAGCCCTCGAAAAGTGGGTAAATAAACAGGCCATAACAACGCTGATTTCTTTACAGAATTAGACTGGTCGCTGAGAGCTTGTGGGAAACTGTTGTTGGTAGTGGTTTCCAATCATCTATTGGTTGCATCTATAGGCATAGAAGACACGACTCAAAATCACTGCCATTAGACGACTCATAGTCTGGGGTGCAGTGCTATGGCTGCAAAATTGTCTAGACCATTAACCCTTTCAACACTGGAAGGTATCCTTTCAGCCGATACTGTCAACGTGAAATAGACGAAACTATCCTGGTGGGTTGGGAGGTTCAGTAATAATTTAATTCAACAGCTCTGACGAGCTGTTGGATTAAATTATTACCTAGCCTCGCTTCAGATTTGTTGGCAAATTGGTCAGCAAATCCGTTCACATGTCATGTCCTAGTAACAAATTATGGGAGAGTCTCAATAGGTACTCTTCCATAAATTGTGACCAGGTAAATGCTTAGAGACTAAATAATTCCACTTCAAAGATTATACGAAGTACATCCACAGAAAATGAAGCCTCGCAGTTGCAGTACTTGCACTTCAGAATAAAGCCCAAATATGGGCTTCCAGCACTGTACCAGTTAAAAACTGTTCTCTGAAACCTATTATGAATAACAGATTTGAATGAGTTTAACTAACTTTGAAATAGTTCAATGATGTGAATTAGCAACGTATTTTGAGTGGCCGACTTCCACGACAGTTTGAGTGAATAAGTCAAATACATAGGCAGGATTCAAGGAAATGGCGACGTTTGCATTGCAAATTTGGCGAATTTCCCAGGTTGTGACATCCCAACAAAGGTTACCTTATATCACATCTTCCCTCACCATCTGAGCCAAGCACTCAGACCACCAGTCTAATTCTTTTACGAATCCGGTACTGTTATGAGCTATTTGTTTATTCGCTTTACGGGGAGTTTGTGAGCAGGCGACCGTTGATTTAATGTGATGTCCCTTTAGTCACAAAGATATATAGATATTCTTCGTGCACTGTTTATAGATATTCCATTCAATAGGTATTAAGTCGCTTAAAAACAACACAATATTAACACAATTAGTGGAACTTTACAGCGTAATCATAAAACTACAGCTATGTCGAGTTTTCATTCTAAATGGTAAATGTCATCAACGATTTGGTCAAATCAGGACTGGATTAAGAAACCTTTCTTGAGTTTATCACATTAGGTCCTCTAAAGGGAAATTGGGTATTATAAACAATATCATCACTCTATTATAAAGAAATGTTCGGCCACTTGGCCTTTATGAAACGGCAAATAATTAAAAGGTTGCTTACTATGTAAAGTCCATATTCACAAGTGATAGCCTTGAGTTGATTCATAGAAAATGAATGTTTATCGACTGTTTACTTTGACAATCAAACGGATGTAAACCATAGTTTTCTCGACCAACTGGAATATTCCAGCCGATTGAATCTAAACATTGGTGATGGACTATTTCAGGGCTAGACTGATTCCAGGCCATAACAGCGTCAAATTCCTTGCAGAAAAAGACTGGTGACTTGAAAGCTTGCCTCTATCTTAGACAAGGTAGAGACCATCAAAGCGCCCAGGCACACCATATACGGCACGGCCATCGTGGATTGGTCACTTTCCACACGTGGGCGATATTTCCACGGGCACAATGATATTAGATTCCAAACACTAATTATAGGAATAATCATCAAAAATTTAATTAATGAAGCACCGGGTACAACCCGGTGCTTCATTAATTAAATTTTTGCTGATGATGCTTTTTACTACCTGGTAAACTCATGCGTGGGCATCACTGCCCACGCGTGGAGTACGACCAGTCAACAGCGGCTACACTGTACTTCACCCCGCGGTCCGTAATTCCTCTCGCCAGCCCAGGAAATTTGTATATATTTTATATGCCCTTCACTTTTGTTTTCTAGGTTAACCACATTGGTGTTCCAGATAGTAATGTTTAAGCTCATTGTGCATCATCCAGCTTTTGACAACACACCAAATTCTTCTCGCCAGAATTCAGATTATTCCAGAACATAGAATGTGAGATCAGAAAGGAGCCACGTATTGTTAGATAGGCAGGATACCAATTATTTCAAACGTAGTCAACTGTGCATACTAATGCATCGTCAAGTCGCATGTCTGTCTTGTGTAACCAGCAGTTATATAGTTGTGGATGAGGATGACGGTACAAAATGAGTCATCCACAGACGAGGTATGTAATCACAGTCTTGGTTGTTTGATTTTCTGAACACGCGCACAGCAATATTAACCTCTAAAATGTTCATGAATTTGAGTAATCCTCACCATAAAGCATATAAGCATACCCCTGCAACACCATTTAATATGAGCACCTATGTCTCAGTAGTTGTCAAAATTGTGCCGCAGGATCCTCGCCGAGTCAGCGTGGCATGTCATAATTGTCACATTTTGTTGCATGCGACAGAGTGACCGTTAAGCAACCTCAAGGAAGAGGGTAGCACAAATCCCCCCCCCCTCTCTCTCTCCCTCTCTCTTCTTCTTCTTCTTCTTCTTGGGTCCTTTAAATATAACAAGCCCCCTCCCCCCGGAAAAAAACAGACATGCATTACATCACGATTATAACAAATGAGATATTGAAAACATATACTCTTATACTTGAGTATAATTTTATATTTCATTCTTTTACACATTTTATCTCCGAAAATAAAAAAAAACTAGAAAAAAACTTTTAAAATGTTCAAATTAATCATGCTACCTGTTCTGGTTTTGCGTCGTTACACGGGTAAGCTCGAAGATTACAACAGCACTGATAATAACAGTGAGAGGTACAGTAAAGTCAAAATAGGTTGTTGGATAACCACTATAAATCATGTATCTTTCTCTTCCTACACTGATACGACCAAAAGCTGACATCGTTTTCTGGAAAGCTCTCACTGAGAGCTTTCCAGAAAATGATGTCAGATTCTGAGCTTATCAGTGTAGCAGGAGCAGCAGTATACTTAGTTTATTGCGGTTATGCTACAACTTATTTTGACTTGTACTGTACCGATAATACACAAGTGGATAAAATTGGCTGCATATATATCACTAGTACTTCGTTAGAACGGAAAGGTTGTTTTTCTTTGTTCATAGAGAAAAAGGCCGATTTGTGTAGTCATAGGATTGTATTATATTTTCAGATTTTGGCTCATAAACATTCATTAACTATCAGTCACATTAAATAAGAATCGATTCTCCTTGTTATTACCTGGTTTCCTTATTACCAGGTCAACTCCAGTTGCTAACCATTAATTAGTTATACCAGTCATTCAACCTGAATCACATATTTAAGTATACATTCTTGTCAAACAGATATGGTATTACCGTGTAGTCATTTCGAGTTATTTGCAATGTCCATATTGATTGGTCATTTTGCATTAGTGCATTGTTTTTCGAGTAATCAGTCGATGCTGTACGTCGTCGCCACGTCCGTCCCCTGAGAATTATCGACCACACTTGGATGCCATACATGGTTAGAAAATGGCCAATGTGATTTGTATTGTAAGAGTTTGTCATTTTGACTACACCAAAAAAGTTATCCATATGAGTGTAAAAAAATAACACAGGTCGAAAAGGTTTTATTTTTTCTCCATCTATATAAACTACGACCTATACGGCTCACCAATCTATATATATGTATATAGACTTAGTCCCATGAACACTCGGGTATGACCCCAGGACTGTGGTCTGAATGCAGTTTATTTTTAGGCAGCTTCGTTTAGGCGCATACATAAATACCGTCTAAATGTACCAGTTGCATTGAAAGAGAAATGTTACTTAATATTTTTTTAATATTTCTTGCCCATCAGAGTCCAACAACGTGAACTCCAGCAGAGACTTCTTTTCAATGTGTTGCGAACTCTATCAGTTGCATCACATGAAGACAAGAAGAGTGTTCTCTGAAAACAATTACTGAGGTTTCTCAAACAATAGAGACCTGGCCGTCCACGAAATTGTAGTGTCTTTGTAGTGGTTTTTCGGGGTATTTGGGCCAAACGCACCCTGTTTAACATTACAAACGGGTATTAATGACCACAGTTTTTTTTAAAAAAAACTCCATCCCAGCATGCATCAAGATGGCTGTTTCTGTTTACATCAGCTTCATTAACATACTTTCGGGGTATCTGGGCCAAACACACTCGGGATAACATCACTGACTTGTATTGTGTACTATCAGAGACGGCGGAAGCTCCAAAGAACGTGGGGTCACATCTTTCTGGGTACCGCAAGTGTGTAGGATGGAAATCATTTTTCTTCTTGGTTGTGGGGGGGGGGGGGGGGGGGGGTGTCAATGTGGTGGGGCGGTATATTCATGCAAAATATATAAATATAAATATATATATGCCCCTAACACTTGTACCCACTCTATTTAAGGCACTAACCTCATCGTATTTATTTTGTTTTGTTTTTGTTTAACCCTTAAATCCCTGGTGGTATCTTCCATATCAATTCAATGGCAGCAATTGGAAGAGGCCATATTCATTATTTGTGAGCAGACCAATTAATATTTTCAACAGGCAGCTTCAGGGCTGCACGTTGAAAATATTGATTGGTCTTCCCCACACATTCACTTACCAGCTATCATAATGAATTTATAAAGTATCATGTTCATGGGCCGGAAAAAGCGGCCTCTCGGGTTTAAAGGGCTTGTTATAACTTTGAAACAGTCCTTTGAAATATTACGCTCCATTTGGAACTTTCTATTTTTATTCAATAAAATCTTGAAAATCAATGTGGTCATATTTGTATAGGTGACGTGTAGTGACCATAAGGGTTGTGTATGTTATGTTGGAAAATGCCTTTCGTGTACCTGTAATTGGTGAAAAGTGTGAGGGACGTGCCCCCTGTGCCCCCTGTGCCCCCTGTCGACCATAGATTTGGAGAAACCCTTCATCACAGCATGCATCAATATGACTGTATTCTGCTTACACCAGCTTCATTGACATATTTTTCACTATTATTTCTTTTATGACACAATATATCAAAATTCCAGTTCTCAGCCCATATATACCACAACAAGAGGGGACTGTTGCGATTGTTTTTTCAGAGGCTGTACCTCCCAACTATGAGGTTAAATGCCGAGAAAGACTAGTCTTTAAGGCCCCACAAGGTAGATCTCTTGTTTCTCGGGCCATTATTTGTAAAATTGTATGTGGGCGGGAGGTTTTTTTATTTTATGTTTTATTTTTGTAATTATTTTTTTGCCATCAAAAGTTCATGTTCTTGGTTTGTTTTATGTTTTAGGAGTTATAATCTACTGAACAGCGTGGGTGGTGGTGTATTTCGTCACTTGAGTGCAAGAAGGCTTTGCGATGGTAAAGCATTGCAAAGCCTTGTTGCACTCAATAAACAAATTTATCGATCTTTTAATTTGGGAAAAATATCAGACATAAACCATTTCATTTTTTTTTAAGTTTGCGTTGTTTATAAAAAGAGAGATTGCGACAGCCAAAAGGACATGCGGGAGGGAGTTTTTAACTGTTTGGGGCCCAATGGTGAAATACACCAAGAGTGTATCATAAATATGAAAACAAAAATTTTCCACGATGATTCTCGCCAAATTGTTTCTGTTTACATTCCTCTTAATAGCAATCATTAACCCTTTACCTAATATGAAAAGCAGACGACACTTGCAAAAAAAAATTCTTGAATAACTAATTTTTTTCATTTTTTGTCTCAAAAACATAGGTTATGACCCCTCGTTGGAACGAGCTCGTCGAGCTCGTTCCAACGAGGGGTCATAACCTATGTTTTTGAGACAAAAAATGAAAAAATAATAAAAATTCATTGGCGATTTTTGAGAATCGCGCTGGCCGGTTTTGGCCGTTACGTTGGGTAAAGGGTTAAAGCATATTTTGATAATCATCTTCACTACGTCATTGATCTCTGCAACTTATCTCATAACCAGTTTTTTTTTTTTACTTTTTGGAATTTTTGACTGTCTGGACACTGATCAGCTAAAGAAAATGTCGAGAAAAGAGAAAGGCAAGAGAATTAGCAGGGTAGCCGCTAAATGGGGTTCAATGGGCGTGACACTCTCCCCGCAACAATAATGTTTCCAGTCGGGGTCTTTTCATCTGAATTACGGAATTGGTTATTGACTCACTCTTGTGTGCAAACGTGCTCTTTCGTACTAGATTTGATATTTAGACTTTGTTAATCGGTCATACAAATGGAAACCCTGTTTGGGACCAAGCATGACCAGTTTGGAGAACAGGTACGGTACGTGTTAAATAACATGTGGCGTCACGCCAAATTCATGTATATTTTATATATCCACAAATAATGTTCAAAGGCGTCTTGAGTTTTTTTAACCCCTGGCACTCTGGTAGTGTAACAGAATTTTCCACACGAACTCTGTTTTTCTTTTGTTTAACAATGAATTAAACCAGTTATATCTCAGTGAGCTCTGTCAAACAAAGTATAATTGGTTAAATATCAAACTGCATTATGGGAAAGATTCGTTGCTGAAAACATTGCCATTTTGGCATAAGAGTAGAGTGGGTTAACTATAATCCCGACTGTTTTCATCGACAGCATGCCTTGATGATGTTGTTAGAATGTTGGATTAGTCGGAACTTTAGAACTTCAGCTCTCACAGTTCGGACAAATGAAGTTTAACCCCCCTTCTAAATCGTTCATCTTCGCAAAGCCCCCGAGAAGTAGAGAACAGAAACGTGTAACTCGTGACCGGTGTCGCCCTGGCGACTGGGCTGCATTGTCATCGATCATGTGATGTGATGGTTCACACATGGTGAACAAATTCCAGACGATGAATATTGTCATGTGACTGCGCCACAACCCAAGGACAACGCAGCCCAGCTGCGATGGCTACACCAGTCGAAGGTAGCTGTTTTCATTTGTCAATCTCTCTAATGACTCATAGTTTACTTGTAAAATGACTCGCACTGTGGCTTCTCTTGCCCTGAATATGTTTAGTTTTTTATCCACAGCCCAAACAAAGTTTTGCGGGGGATATAGAAATGGCCCCGACCCTGTGTACATGCGTGCTCCCCTGCATCGTCAGAAGGTCAGTGCATCCTTCCACAGATTTTGTTAACCCTTTACCTAACGTAACGGCCAAAACAGGCCAGCGCTATTCTCAAAAATCGCCAAATAATTTTCATTATTTTCATTTTTTGTCTCAAAAACATAGATTATGACCCCTCGTTGGAACGAGCTCGTCGAGCTCGTTCCAACGAGGGGTCATAACCTATGTTTTTGAGACAAAAAATGAAAAAAATTAGTTATTCAAGAATTATTTTTGCAAGTGTCGTCTGCTTTTCACGTTAGGTAAAGGGTTAACGCGATAGCTCAAACAAATGTAATCAGATTCTCACTAAACTTGCGAAAGTCGTACATTGTGAAAAGATATCTGTCAAGTTCGATATTCACCCAATTTCTCGGTTTTTGTTGGAGTTATGCCCCGTTTTGTTGGAAAGTTTGTGTTTGTCTGATAATGTCTTTGTGAACGCGATAACCTAAATAAATATAATAGGGTTTTCATGAAACCTACTTTAGGCACACATTGCGAGAAGATGTAGGCTTTCGAAGGAGCTATGTCGCTTTTTGTTTGATTTTGTGAACGTGATTACTTAAATAATTGTAATCGCATTTTCATGAAACTTGATATAGACATACATTGTGGGAAGATCTTGGTCAAGTTCGATATTTCCAAACTTTCCTTGGCTTTTGTATGATTTATACCCCATCTTGTTCGAATTTCGGTATTTGTTTGATAATGACATTGTGAACGTAGTAACTTAAGTAATTGTAAACGGATTTTCATGGAACTTGCTATCGACAATCATTGTGAGAAGATCTTGGTCGAGGTCTGTTTTCCCCAAATTTGCTCACATTTTGTTAGAGTTATATCCCTTTTTGTATGAAATCTGGTGTTTGTCTGATTATGACTTTGTGATCGCGATAAACTGAGCTAATGTAATCAGGGTTTCACGAAACTTGTTTCAGGTATACATTAAACCCAACGAATCGCCCGCATCCGCCCACGTAATATGCAAAATCAGCAGCTGAAAAAATATTATTTTTCGAAAATTTCAACAAAACCATATCATGTGACTCCTCTTTGGAACGAGCTCGACGAGCTCGTTCCAAAGAGGGGTCACATGATATTGTTTTGTTGAAATTTCTTGAAAAAATTAAAAAAATGATATTTAAAATAAGAAATTTTGAAATCGTCTGCGTTGGGTAAAGGGTTAAGAGAAGATCTCAATCAAGTTTGATATTTGCCAAATTTTGTCAGGTTTGGGGATAATGACATTGTGAACTCAATAACTTGAACAAATGTAATCATATTTTTACGAAACTTGCTACATACATACATTGTGAGAAGAATTTGGTCCTAGTTCGACATTTACCAAATTTCCTGCTTTCAAAGGAGTTATGCCACTTTGTGTTGAGGACTTGGTGTTTGTCTGATGATGACTTTGTGAACTTGATAACTTGAAAAAATATAATCAGATTTTTAAGAAATTTGAGATAGACATACACTGTGGGGTGATCTTGTTTATTTCAAAAACATTTTAATCTACTTCTCAGGGCATTTTGCCAGCTCGTGGCATATGCTCGTTCCAAGGTGCGGAGATAGAAGACAATAACCTTACTTTATTCTGCATTTATTTAACATTATGTTTCAACTGGGGTGCATAAATGCCTGTTATATAAAGTGAAAAGCACATATATTTGTTAGCTAAAACAATCATTGAAATTTTTATAACTATTCCAGGTAGAAGAAAAACATTTTGGGAACTATTCTATATTTGCTAGGGTGAAAAATTGACGAGTTTATGTCAGATCTTCGTGCAAAAGTATGTTTCAGGAGTCCCGACACAAAATGGCAAGAATAATATGTCATGAACAGAACTGTGATAACAAAAAACGGACACCGATTTAGATCGGATCTCGACTCGGTTGTGTTCCGGCCCAAATTATCTGTCCTTTTTTCTGCACACAACACTTTAGAATCTTGCATATCAAAAATGAAATATGAGAAGATTGAATTTCAGTTGATTTTTGCTTTCGCTTTTTCTAATTAGGTTTTGATTTTTGCATCATTTTTTCATGAAATCTCAACCCACTAATGTAAGTTGACCAGGTGCCAATACTATAAAACTTTTACAATTGTATTTTCTAGAATTGTATTTTCTAGTTACGACTTTAAATAGGTTGAAATGAACCATTTGCATTTTCAAAAATGGGGCAATCTGCCATTTGGCAAATTGCCATATCTTTTAAAATGGTAATGATTCATTTTAGTCAGTTATAGTAATAGGCAGAAAATACAATACAATTAATAATAATATAATAATAAATACAGTTTAGAGCCATGACTCCACGCGATGTGCTCTCAGGCTTTACATAATTAAAATAAATAAAGTCAGCACTGTGTTAATCATAAATTTAGAAGGATATTTTATGTATAGGTTTTACCGAATAAGTGCGTCTTAAGGTTAGTTTTGAAGGATTGATATGTTTGTGGTGATTTCAAGTGATCAGGCAGATTGTTCCAGAGAAAAGGCCCGGCAACGGAGAAGGCCCGATTTCCAGCAGTTACAAGGTTGCTGGTCTTGTGACAAAGATTATTTGTGGAGGAGGATCTCAGAGATCGTGTGGGAACGTATCGTTGACGTGGCTTGCTGAGATATGTAGGGGCCAATCCATTTAGACATTTCTAGACAGTTACAATGATTTTAAAATCAATGCATTTTTCAATGGGTAGCCAATGAAGGTGGTAAAGTAAGGATGTTATATGGCACGATTTCCTCCGTTTAAGAATCATTCTAGCCGCACAGTTTTGGACAAGACCAATTGTATTAGTCTTATAGAATTGGTTCCAGGTCACGAGCTGATCGAGAAAAAGGCCACTTCTGTGATCCCTATACTGTATATTTATATGCAATAACGATCAGGAAACTGCAGTTTGCTGAGATAATGAGATATCTTCAGAGGAATATTCAGTACCACAAGTTAATACGCCATTGCTATTGCATTTTTGACATTTTGACGAAGTTCACTATAATGAAATTCACTTCATTCAAAACCTGGTCGATTTTTCAATTTTTATGTGCCCTGCTGTGCTTCATAGTATGTCTCTAGTGACGATGCATATGAATATCTTGAATGCTATGCAGTATAAATGAACAACACCCTAATTTGCACAGGGTCCATCAAGTTTCTAGAAAGATAATAAGAAAATAATGCAGTTATGAATTGATGGAAATTTAGTTACGTTCATGGATTATTCATCGCATCCGTGCACGCTACTGCGTTATATTGGAGCATTAAATAAATGCCAGTCTTTTCATAAAATACTTTTGTTACGCTTAGCTCGCGTGCTAGTTCTGTTCTTTTAGGAATTCCATAAATATTAAGTTGTACATTATTTGTCCCTCCATCAATTAAATGAATCGACGAATGGTTTGCGTGTATTTCTAGGATGTTTTTGAAGTGCCAGTCCTTCTACACGCACGCGACGGCAGGACGCATGGGCTTTCGAATGACATTAACGAGGTGGGACATACACAATATACGAAACATTGTGAGTGGGTTTTTTACCTGCAGAATATTGTGATTTTATTGACCTGGAGACGGAGAACCAGGTTCTGGATGCTACTCGTTTGCTTTTCCTGCCATTTCATGTAACTAAATTTTAATGGTAAATTATATTCTTACAAGAAAGTCCGAAACATATCTTAATAATTCTAAAGAATTCCGGAGACCTCAGTCTCTTCAATAGATCCAATTTATATAACAGTATACGATATATCCCGGATAACCCGCTGTGTGAATGATGAAGATTTTGATGTGATACACGATGCATTCAAATAATTGATGTCCTGATTATAAACTATGAGGCAACTCCCTTGTTTCAGCCGTTTCAAGAAAACAACTGAATTTGCCTAAGAAAATGGGTATTATCGCATTTTATATACAGTTAAAACTAGAAGTCCTGTCACGAACTGTGCGCTTATCTAGGCTTAATTGCGCGTAGGAATTGCGCGCAATTGTCATATCGAATGGCACCCAAAGCACGGCAGGTTCTTCTGAATACTCATAGAAAACACAGGCAATGTTTCTGCCAATGGACCTCCGGGTTACCCGGAGGTCCATTGGCTGAAACATTGCTTATGTACAGGCCCTGTACAGATTTGATAGCCTTACTATGGTCATAACGTGTAGATTAACGCGCAGATCGACGTGCTATTTGTGCACATTTCATGACAGGACTTCTAGTTTTAACTGTACTAAGAGAATGAATTTTCTTTTGGCCACTTAAACTAAAAGTGAGAAAATATACCCCAGAAATCTTTTCTTCGAAATGACAGCAAATGGTACGAAGATGAGAATATCTTAGTTTCAATTGTCCAAGGTGTCTATTTCCTTTAACCTTTTGATACCGAGAGGCCGCGTTTCCGGTACAGGAACACGATACGTCATACTTTCATTCAGTAGGATGTCTGCCCAGTTAAAGTGTGGGATAGACCCATCAATATTTGCAGTGTACAGCCTCAAGGCGGCACGTTGACAATATTAATTGGTTTACCTCCAAGTAATAAATATCTTCCAACTGATTTCATTGAACTGACACGGAAGATACCATCAGGGTTCAAGGGGTTTAAATTAACGACAAACGACGGATATTCCTTGTACTACACATTAAGTCATTAAGGGACATTCCTACTGTGTCAGCTCATCCAACCAATCTAGTCAGTAATAGCAGCTCTTGAGCGCCGAATAAGTTTGAGAACTGATTACTAGTTTTTATTTTGTTATCGTTTGTCCGGACGCAGCACCACAATTTGTTTTACTGTGACTCGAATGGGCAATAATTACATTGTTAATGTAGTCATTGGTCAACTGGATGAAAACGTCATGACCAAATGTTATTCATTTTCCAATGAATACGTTTGGTCGAACTTTGACCCGCATTTACGGTAGAGCGCAGTTGACAGAATGTAATTTGGGCGGTGTTTGGGCGGGTTTTTAACTTTTAACTTTCACTTTTAGTGCCTCTCGCAGTGATCAACTCCGCTGGTGTTTCTTTGGTGACATTTCCCAACTGTGGCATAAAGCCCGTTACTAAAAATACTCGTTTCCATTTCTAAAGTTGTGAAAATTAAAAATCAGAGTTGTGCGCTTTGTCTTTTGTGTGAGGGTGGTTTTTCACATCGTTCGTTCGTTCGTACATGTTTGATTTCGTCTTTCTGCTTTTTTGTTTGGTAAAAAGTAGTTTAAACAGTTACGGAATGTAATTATAAGAATTGAATGCAATTTTTATAATCTTTATTGGAGTATGAACGTGTGGGAATGGGTACAAATTTGTACCCATTCCCTCACGTTCATACTCCAATAAAGATCATAAAAATTGCATTCAATTCTTAAATGAATGAAAGCTGTCATTGTTTACATGTATCTTAAAGTCACACAGACCAGAGACTGTAGACTAATCGGTCGATATCATTGGGCGTTTCTGTGTTTGGGTGTATTTTTGCAATTAAAATATGTTTTAATTACAATTAAAACGTAGCAACGCAAATGATAAAAAAATACCTTAAGTTTTTGAGAAGGTACCAGAATTGTCTCATTCATGACTCCAAGTGACAGCGCATTAGTTCGGCGGTTAGATCATTAAACTGAAAGGTCGACGGTTCGATCCTGACCAGCGGTAACTGCGTTGTGTCCTTGGGCAAGACACTTAATTCCAATTGCCCATGTACGAGCACGCTGGTGCTGTGCACGAAGGCGTACTGAATTTGGATCCTACACTTACCTTGAACCGGTGTTAACATTTCTTGTGCAGAGATAGAATGTTGGTTGGTCTGACAGTTGCTCTCTGCAGCTCGGTATATTCCAGCTTCCTCCACCCGCAAAAAACTGTCTGACACGGTGAAACGCTAGCGAATAAATAAATAAATAAATAAATAAATAAATAAATAAATAAATAAATAAATAAATAAATAAATAAACTGCAAGAAAGTATAAGTTGTCTCGAGCGGATGGGAGCCACCCATGACAACTTATCATTTTCATTGGAAATTGCAGGCACTTATGATATAATTCTGGTGGTACCCACTCAATAACCGTAGGTATAACCGTAGGTATTCTCTTCGTATAAATTTACAAGATTGCTGGTGTAAGCTGCCCAGTTATTTTCCTACAGCACAGCAGACCGGTATTTGTCACATCGGCCAGTATCATTTTATAACCAATAATAACTTTCACAATGAACTCTAGGACGCGAATGAAAAAAAAAAACATTCAGTGCATATGCATTATTGTAAAGAGGGTTTATCGGCATTCTGTTTGTAATAAACTTATTGACTTTGTGAAACGACAATTCCTTGCAGAAACATCCGACTACCAAACTTTTCTATCAGAGTTACAAAGAGTATAGTACTCTTCAAAGACTATAATCGGTGCATTGTTCAACAGTGTTTTGCCTGAACTTGACTGATCAGTTTCTGCACAACGATCAAAGAACTAAATATTCGTTTGTGTTGAAGCCCAGTGGTCCAAGAATGAATCTGACATTTTGTCACGCTGCTGCTGGGCAATGGTTTCATTTAATGCTTATACACTCGTTTTTACAGTTAAAACTAGAAGTCCTGTCATGAAATTCGCTCAAATAGCACGTCGATCTGCGCGTTAATCTACGTGTTATGACCATAGTAAGGCTATCCAATTCTGTACATATGACCTGTACACACGCAATGTTTCAGCCAATGGACCTCCGGGTAACCCGGGGGTCCATTGGCAGAAACATTGCCTGTGTTTGCTTTGAGTAACTGGGAGAACCTGCCGGGCTTTGGACGCCATTCGATATGGCAATTGCGCTCAATTCCTACGCGCAATTAAGCCTAGATAAGCGCACAGTTCGTGACAGGACTTCTAGTTTGAACTGTATTGTAAATGAATTTTTCCTGCCTTCCATGGAAACGTATCTATGCAATATACGCCGTTACAAATATCGATACTTGGACAGAACGCAACGAGCGTAGTAGAGTAATAGAGACTGGAATCAGCTACCAGAGTTGGTGCTTTTCGAGTATTTCAAGAGCGTCGAAGGCGCACTTGAAATACACGCAAAGACCAACAAGGGTCGTTGGTTCCTGACCCTCGTACTCTAACCGAGTTGTGTTCTGTTTACACCAGGATTCCACTTGAATTAAATGAGTGAGACTGATATTTTTTAAGAAAAATATAACCTTTGGCGGTCTGTTTATATTTTTTATATGACATCGTTTTGTCTCGAAGCATTTCATTTACGTCATAACGTCACTGCGTACAACCCTGTGCTTCATTAATTAAACTTTTAATGGTGACAATTTTTATTACCTTGTGAACGCATGCGTGGACATCACTGCCCACTCATCGATTATGACCAGTCCACGGCGGCTGTACTGTACTCAAAAACAGTAATCATCCTCTCTCCTTTTCCGATTCTGAACAAATGTTGGAGCCACATACACTACACTGGCACCTTGAACGATTGAAACAGCGTGACAACACAGATTGTTATAATTATGACCACGAACGTTGATGAAATATTATAAGTATTTAAAGAATGTAAATCGAGTTTTAATTGAAACCAAAATCAAACTGAGATACATAAAAAATCAACATTGTCTGCTCGAATAAAACAAGGGACACAAGAAAATGCAAACAGAACCCACCCCACATGGAGGTACATTCCCCATGCTGGCCTACGAGCATACCAAAGGAGAGCCGGATTCAATTATCCGCACCCACGTTGCAAGGTGAAATGGTGATGTGGAATTTTCTAAGTTAAAAAAGGGCTACAACTCTGTTCACCCATACCCCAGCTACAAGATGACAGACAGATGACCGGGCGTATGTACGGATGGACGGAGCCCACGGTTATATCCCCCTTGACCTCCACCAGAGGTTGGGGTCATAATAAAGACTCCAGATTCTGAAACTACTTTAAAAATTACATTCTGAAATGATAAGAGATTATTAACATGACATTATGACTAACGGTTTGCGTGTTACAAAATCCTCTCTGTCTGTTTTGAAAGTACCATATTCAATTGTTAGTGACAAGTCCAGTAATCTCTAAAATGATTGAGTCTCAGCCGTTCGTAGCTACGTTTTTACAATAAGTCTTCTTTGATCTAAAAAAAATATTTCATCAAATTCAGTGGATTATTATTACTCATGAACTCTGATCTCTTGTGGGGATTTCTTGTAATTTATCTAACAATCACATAGATTTTGGCCTGAAAATCACGAGAAACGGTACGTATCGCATAATGTGTTCCGATTCCGTATAATATAGACGACTCATTCTGATTCCGTATCATATAGACGACTCGTTTCCGGTAGCGCTACGGGCTATCATAACAGGCACATGGATACATTCTATGTGCGATTCAGTGATCGACCTAACATTATATCCCAAAAATGTTTAAAAATAATTTAACCCTTTACCTAACATGAAAAGCAGACGACACTTGCAAAAAAACTTCTTGAATAACTATTTTTTTTCATTTTTTTTGTCTCAAAAACATAGGTTATGACCACTCATTGGAACGAGCTCGACGAGCTCGTCCGAACGAGGGGTCATAACCTATGCTTTTGAGACAAAAAATGAAAATATAATGAAAATTAATTGGCGATTTTTTCGGAATAGCATTGGCCGGTTTTGGTCGATACGTTAGGTAAAGGGTTAAGATTTAATCTGTTTATGTGACAGAATTGTTAGATAAATGAATTATCATGATAATATGCATGTCCTGTGATTTGCATCAGATTCTCGGTGGTGTCCAGAATGGGATCACAACTCGCCGGCAAAGCCGGCTCGTTGAGATCCCATTCTGGACACCACCTCGAATCTGATACAAATCACAGGGCATGCACATTATCATGATAATTTGTATTTATTTCATTGTGATATTTCCTAGAGTAGGGTAGAACATACTATTTTATCTTATACTTTTTCTTGAAAAACATTGACTCGATGCACTCTAATACAAGAGGTGCGCATCGGAGATGCAGGCGTCGAGTCAGTATGGTGACAAGTTCAGAATTGGTAAAAATTATTTAATTAAGACCCATAACTCTGTAACGAAAAATTCGGGCCTGGCCAGTTTTCGAACCCGCTGGAGATATTATTACAAAAGACCTGTATGGAAAATATTAGTCAAATCGGAGAACGTTTGTTCAAGTTTTTGCACTAACGAGCTCAAATTTCGTAAAAATCGACTAATTAAGGCCCATAACCCTGTAACGAAAAATCGAGCCGTGTCGGCTTTCGAACTCGCTTGAAGTATTACTGCAAAAGAACTGTGCGGCAAATATTAGTCAAATTGGAGAACGTTTGTTCAAGTTATTGCGCTAACGCGCTCATAATACGTACAAATGGCTTATAAAGGCCCCTTAACTCTGTAACTAAAATCGGGCCGGGTCGGTTTTCGAACACTTCAGATATTATTGCAAAAGACCTGTATGGCAAATATTAGTCAAATTGCAGAACGTTTGTTCACGTTATTGTGCTAACAGTGTAAGACCACCTGGACGCCCAGACGTCCCGGACACACATCGAGAACAGGGATGCGAGGTGTAAGGGGAAATGGACCTGGGAGAAGAACGACAGAAGAACAATAATAAACTAAATTCTCACAGATATCGATTTATAGAAGAAGGTGGTGGAGGTAGAAGTGAACAATGGGAGTAAAAGGGAGTTGGATAGTGACCACAGCTTAATTACAGTTACGGGGCAAAAATCCAGTAAGAAACAAGGGAAGCTTTAAGGAGATTTGGGGACTCAGAAAGGATGCTAACTGGGCGAAGTTTGAAGAAAAATTTAAACCAAAACAAGCGGTTCCAAAAGAGCGGAGAGAAAGAAAGGTTACATTTATACACAAAACGGGGAAAAATGATGTATTAGACAATGATCGGGGAATTTCTGTCAGTAGCAACATTGGAAAAGTTTTCTATAAAGTCATGTATGGGAGATTAGAGGATGTGATCGAAGAGAAAGGGTTTCTGGGAGAAATCCAGAATGGATTCAGGAAGAGGAGGAGAGTCACAGACAATCTTTTCACGCTGTCCCAAATGATAGAATATGCGGAAGTCAAAAAGAAAAAGATGTTTATGGTTATTCTGGATGTGAAAAGGGCATATGATAGAGTATGGAGGGAGGACATGTGGCGGAAGCTTGAGGCCTTGGGCCTGGGAGATGAGTTTGTGGGAATTCTGAAAGCATTATATACAGATGTACACAGTGAACTAAGCCTGGGTAACATAACAACAAAAAGTGTGCCTATGGAGATAGGCCTGAAACAGGGGTGTATCCTTCCGCCAATTCCTTTCGCACTGTACATCAAAGATTTAGGAGATGAACTCCTGCATGGCGACAAGGGGGTAGCAGTTGGGGACCTGAAGATCACATATCACTGTTGTTCAAGATGAAGTTGCGGCCGCTGGAGCTTAGGGAAAAGCAATGAAAAGGAATGCCAAATGTGTAATCCAGGCGTAGTGGAGACCCTCGAACACTTTCTATTAGACTGTCCATAATACCAGTATAGCAGAATAAGATTCACCGGGAGGATGATGGAGAAGTGTGATGGGAGAATGATTGGTAGGTGACACAAAGGAGAGGGTTAGTATGCTAATCGGGTAGATTGGGAAGAATGGCGTACGGCATGTCGTCAAGCAGTTCGTCTCTGCGTGTTGTGAGGAGAGGAGAGGAGAGGCTTGTGGATAAGGAGACATTTTGAAACACAGGCTAACCAAGGCCTTCTCGCCTGAGAACCGCGACAAATCAGCGGCCGGTCAAAGTGTTTTTATTATTATTATTATTACCGACCGTTACCAAACAATCCGTCTCGGTTGTTAACACAACTCAACCAAAAATCCGTTGAGTTAAAAACCTAACCAAATCATCTGGGCTGAGTGAATATGAACCCTCCTGGGTTCATATTCACTCAACCCAGTTGATTTCGGTTAATCTTTTACTCAACTGATTTTAGAGCGTAGATATCAATTTGTAGTTCCTGGTAGCTCGGACGTCTCCACGCGAGAACCACGGGAAATGAAACAGTGCTTATTTACTGTGATAAACAAGTAACCTAGTATCCGATAACCAACGGATGGGGGTGTTATCCAACGTGTGAAGCTTAGATATAAACGATTGACTAAACTTGATTTCACATTTGTGCAACGTTCATGATATAGCGGATGGCGCTGAAAACGAGCATTGAAAAACAATCTCGCTTGTCAACGTTTACTTCTTTCGTAAATTTATAGTCTCGACCCCACCGCTTTCACACTGGAGGTGAATGTTTGTTGACAACAAGCAGTGTACCGTCAGACTGTTCCAGATTACATTGGGACTGAGTGTTACCTTAACCAGGGTGCTGCATGGCAGTTAAAGAGATGCCAATTGGTCTGCAAACCGCTCATCGCTTACCGAATTGGCAGTGCTAATTCTACTGTCGAATTAAGACATTTGATATAAATCGGGGCCTCGAAATCATGAATGAATCAACCGTCACAGTTCGTTTGCAAGTCTAATTTTTTTCCGTTCATTTCCAGACAGACATTTCCGACCTCGTGACCCTCTGCTTTTCTTCAAGTCTGGCCTTTTAATTGAACAAACGCTACTAATCAAAAAACTATTGGACAGAAATGCTCAATTTGTGGAAAAGACTTTCTGGATTAAATAGTCGAGATGAAATAAGATGACGTTGACTGGAGCATACATTCTAATTCTGAAGAATTATTTGTGTGGAGAAGTCTAGCCATGTTATTATACTCGCAATACGGTTATTATGTGCTGTCATTTGTTGCAGACTAATGCAATTCAACAAAACCGTCACTCCCGTCAAATGGAATCTCAAAGTCACTGCGTCTGTCTACCAGCTGATATATAACTCTTTAACCGTTTAACTAACATGACTGCAGACGACACTTGAATTAAATTTTCTAAAAAATTAGATATTTCATTATTTTTCGTAAAAAAGTCACACTGACGCGTGACATTCAATTAGATGCGTTCTTGTATGACGTTCTTATGCGTAATCCAGATTCTACGCGTGGTTATTAATTAATTAATTAATTAATTAATTAATTAATTAATTTATTTATTTATTTATTTATTTATTTATTTATTTATTTATTTAATTATGTCGACACTTTCGACAGCTAGGGTCACCTTGTGTCGGTCCTCGCGTGGTGTACGTAGCACATTTCCCAATGTTTGTATTGCATCGCATAACGTTGAGTGCGTTCAGCAATCGTGGTATAATCCACAGTACTGTATCCCGGTATTAAAAAACATGAAGGTCATTGCCTCGATTTGTTATTTTTTCGAATCTTCCCTTATCTATAATGTTGTACAGTTTTGTGTATAAAACATTACCGGCAAACACACTCCCTTCATATACTCTCCCAAAAAAGAAAGTGTGCATGCTAAAAAATAACACTAAAAAAAATATATATCATTTTCATTCATGGAAATTTTATTCAATCACAGATGAATCAATTTGTGATTAACACGAGAAATTTCATTACGCTACGACGAATACTCTTGGTGCCATGGAGAGTCAAAAACACTAAGGGTCAAACACAAAAGTCACACACTCAATATCTGGTATGACCTCCGTCTGCATCGACTACTGCTGTGCATCTACGCCTCATGGGAGCGAACAAGTTAGCATGGAAGTGTTGTGGGATGTTGTTCCATATTCTGATAAGCTGTCTTTGGAGTTCCACAAGCGTTGACGGTGCATGGGGAAGCCGGCGTAGCTGACGTTTCATTTCGTTCCATACGTGCTCAATGGGTGAGATATCAGGCGAACTTGCGGGCCAGGGAAGAACATCCACTTGTTGTTGCTGCAGATACTGTTGAACAACACGAGCTGCGTGGGGTCGGGCGTTGTCCTGCTGTAGAATGACGCCGGGGCCGTGACGTTGCAGAAATGGGACAACAACAGGTGTAAGCACTTCATCACGATATCTGGATGCATTGAGATTGCCATCAATAATGACCAGCTCAGTTCTGTTACGGGCAGTGATGCCAACCCACACCATGAGAGACCCTCCCCCATAACGGTCTCGCTCCACGACACATGGATCTGCGTAGCGTTCGTTTCGACGTCTGTACACTCTCTGGCGGCCATCTGATGATGAAAGATGGAAACGACATTCATCTGTGAATAAAACGCGTCGCCACCAGTTAAGGGATGCCTGAGATGTTGCCTACACCACTGCAGTCGAACACGACGATGACGTAACGTCAAAATCGGACGAATTGCAGGTCTTCAAGGACGTAAGCCGTATTCTCTCAGCCGGTTGATTACTGTTTGAGGATGCATCCGTCTCAGGTTAGGGATGTTCCTGGCTGTCGTCGTTGCCGTTTGTTGCCGGTTCCGGAGATGGACGACACGGATATACCGATCTTGTGCAGGGGTGGTAACTCGGAGTCTCCCGGAGCGGGGTCGGTCTCGAACGTCATCATGTTGTGCATGTCGATGGACTAGCCTGTCTACAGTGTTACGGTGGCAGTTCAAATGCTGGGCAACCTCTCTGTGTGTTCTGCCAGCTCTAATCATACCCAGGGCAAGGAGACGTTGATTCATTGTCAATCTTGGCATGCTAATGTGGAGTCGTTTTAACAGCAGCGCAAGTTTGAATGTGAACGATAGGAAGGCCTTACTTTAGTGTTTAAATACCCAAGGATTCACCCTGCTGCATGAATTTTCAGACTCTCCACGTGCAAAACATGCCTTTTCACAAACGTGCAGCACGTCATTTAACGTTAATGCAATTTTAACGGGGAAAGCTGTTTTTGTGTTCAATATAACTTATTCATGAACAGGATAACACTCTTTACACCTACGAAATTATTTTTTTTGGAGTTTGATCAATTTCTGCAATGCACACTTTCTTTTTTGGGCGAGTATATTAATAATAACAACAACAACAACCCATTTTTCATCCAGATTAACAATTTATACTCCAGCTATATCAATCTGATCCACTTCAAACACCAGTGCACATGCTGGGGATTCTGTCAAAGCTGCCATTTAGTTCAATCACTCGTCGAGCTGCACAAACCGCTTGAATTTCCAAATCATATTTTGGATTGCTCAAACTGATCACTGGTTTATCCATCCTCTTGAGAGGAACAAACCTTCAGAACCTTCCACACCTTTAAAATCGCATATTAAATTTCAAAATATTTTCATTTTTGTCTCAAAAACATAGGTTATGACCCCTCGTTGGAACGAGCTCGTCGAGCTCGTTCCAACGAGGGGTCATAACCTATGTTTTTGAGACAAAAAATGAAAAAAATTAGTTATTTAAGAATTTTTTTTGCAAGTGTCGTCTGCTTTTCATGTTAGGTAAAGGGTTAACGACCCAAGGTCCCAGCTGATCAACTGACGTTACAAACGGAGGCGTTTAGGCAGAGTTGTATCCAAAGCTGACATCCCGTTACACGACGAACTGTCACTTTACGGTCTTATATACATTTACTTTCATGTGCACACCTTTGATCACAACATTTCACTTTGATTTCGCTCATGTGCAAAATACCAACGTCTTATTGAGAACGATCGCGCTTTGTTGAAAATTCTTCTCACGCCATCTTTCGTTACTTTCAAACCACACAATCTTTTGCGACAATGTAGTTGTGCTAATTTTAATCAAGTTACCTAACTCGTGGTGTGTACGATTGTAAATTATTTAATGTGGTACCAACAGACACAAAACGCGAACCGATTGCGTCCTGTCGACGGCGCGCGTAAAATACATGAAACATTCCACCATTGATTCCTGTACCCCGAACTCTACCGGAGCTGTGTTCTACAATACTTGGAGAGTGTATTATCACTAAAGCACTCGCAGAGTGGAGATTTCACCCAAGCAATAATTGCAAATTTGCTGCAAAGCATAACCAACACAAACAATGTTTCAGCCAATGGACCTCCGGGTTAAACCCGGAGGTCCATTGGCTGAAACATTGCCTGTATTTTTTGTCGATATGTTCAAAATTTGAAAGTTATAGCTTGGGTGATAACTCCACTCTGCGGGTGATTTAGTTACAATCCACTCTCCACGTACTGTATATTTATACCACGATTAAACTTGAATTAAGTGAACGAAGCTAATATTTTTAAATAAAAATATCACCTTCGGCGGTCTGATAACTTTCTTGCTTGACACCGTTTTGTGTCGAAACATTTCATTCACGTCATAACGACATTCGGACGCGTAACGTCCAATCGGATGACTTCTTACTTGACGTTCTTACGCGTAATCCATATTACACACGTATTGTATCTAAAATATTTGCCACTGTCTGTGTTATATCGCGTAACTTTGAATTCGTACATGAATCGTGGTATAATGGTCAATACGCGTGACCGAATCACTGTTTTTGTGTCTGTTGTCGAAATAGATTATCTTGAATTGTACGTTAGACTTCGTGTTATGTGCGCCCCAGGCTGTAAACAAAGAAGCATCAACATAAATCGCCTATCCTTTCTTCTCATCTAACGATCCTTCGCGTTGGTATGTAATTTGTGTACAGTGACCAGGACAATTTTACGCCGATTTATATTTCTGTACCCCCCGAGATAAAAATATTGAGGGGGATACATAAAACTGGATTTTGTAGAAAATGCAGAATTCCAGCGTATTTTCTTTAATACTATCGTCCATTTGACAAGTGTCTTCTAGACGCTTATAATCCTAACTTGATTCTCTCTCTCACTGTGGGCTGGTGAATTCCCATTAACTCGGAACTAATACGTTTGTGGATCTCTGCCTTTGGTGAAATTTTAAACGAAATAAAGATGAATCCTCAGAGATCGGCTGGACATTCTGAACTGGCCTTGGTATCAAACGTATAATTTGTGAGCTCCTATTTGTTGACCACTGTTTTTGTGTCCCGCCGATCTCTATAGTAAAGTGATCCCGAGAGCTTTATTTCTCATTGGACGCAAGTGTTGTGACGGTGCGATACAATAATAATGTAGTAGTAGTAGTAGTAGTAGTAGTAGTAGTAGTAGTAAACTATTTTATTATAGTGTCACGTTTCTATACATCTTTACAGAAAAAATACATTACATTGATACAGATGAGTAAAGTAGCATGAAACCCAGCCGTGAAGGCTTATGAGACACTTGAAAAACGATATCAATTTCTATGTATAATATGTACATATTTTTTTAATCATTCGCACACCCAAAACCACCCAATCCCTCCCCGCACACATTCCCCACCCAACACCACGACCATTCGTAAGCACAACTATGCATCTTAACTGGTGGAGTGATCTGCCCTCTTACATTTCAACTGGCTGAGGGCTAAATTATCTTTTGGTGGATCGAACATTTTCATCAAAATTTGTTTTATTATAAACAAATTTTGATAAAACAGATTTATATAAACAAACTATTATTTGCATTTGACTGAATATGAAAAAAGCAAGGAAAATGTTGGCTCTTGCTGTGGTACCCTCTTTTTGGAAAGCCCAGATAGTGGCTTCTAGCACTCAACCAGTTAATTTCGAGCCTTGTTATTAAGGTTTAATATGTGGGACGGGAATTTCACGGCTCTGTGACTTCCATTTCTGAAAGTCAACAACCATACCCAGGAAATTCATAGATATGGCATCAATGACTGCGTGTTATAGTTTATGAGATTACGGCAAATTTCAATTTCTTCCAATATCAGCATCGCCATTGAATCTATGGTATAAACTAGCGAACGGAATTTCCCGGTTGCCAGTTCCAAATATCAATGCTTATACCCGGGAAATTCATAGACTAGAATCGGGAATCGAAGGTTGTGGAACACAACTTTTGATTCCCGGTTCTGTCCTATGAATTTCCCGGATATCGAGACTGATATTTAGAAACGAGAATCGGAAAATTACCGGTATCGTGACTGACTTTCTGAAACGAGAACCAGAAAATTCCTGTTGCCGGGATTGAACCCTACTTGTTATCGAACGAACACAGTCAATAATTCCAACATCCAAAGTGTAATATAAATTCATTTAATATAATTTTGACGCAACGATTCGTTGCGTCCCACAACGATTCGTTACGTCCAAATTATAAACAGTGATTTTATTTCCATTTGTAGATTTGTTTTGCGGCAAATTTGAGGCATCGTGCTTTGGTGACATTCCAATCTCGGAAAAGAAGATAGTATATTAATATTCTCTCCATCGCGTTAGCGACGTTCACATTACATTCAGGGAGTAACTGTGTTTTGTATAGTGTTAAAATATTAGGTAATATGAGTGACAAAAGTTTTGCCTTCAATCGTTCACAACCCAAAAGGTGAATCAAGTTTAACCTCAATGGCAAAAAGTGAATGAAGTAATCCCCCCCCCCCCCCCACACACACCTCCCTATCAATCTTGGTGTCTAAACTAAGCATCAGTTGAACTGTACAACAATCATCTGTCATTACTAACCCCGGAAATTTCGCAGTGCCAGTTTAATGGAGTAAACATGCTTTGTTTTTATGGTAAAATGGGTCACAGTAACCAATGCCCGGGGGATGTCCTCTAAAATGGACTGTATTGGTAAATACGATTGATAAAACTTTCCTTCGTACCTAGGTTGCGGTCAGATAATACCCAAAGATATTGAAGGTCACCTAAAATTAAATAAATAAATAAATAAATAAATAAATAAACGCGGATTTGTTGCACAAATTATCAAAGACTAAGCCGCCTGTTGGAAGTGATGAGAAAAATTTACACCTCCTTCTCAGAATGTGTAACTCAAATGTATGAATTTGAACACTGGCGTGAAGTTGTTAACACATTAGAAACATCCCAAGGGAAACGTTTGCGTTTCAACAAACAGTTCTGGTGTTTTATCCATACATTTACTGATCTGATGATGGTTGCGTGATATATACGAGTGCAGCATGCTATTATGTTATCAGTGATACTTCTCACTAACAAAATGTGATAAATAATTTCACATTTACCAATACGGCGCTGGTGTGATGTCGCTTTTGCATGTGAAATTTGATTTGAAAGCAGCGGCTATTTTAGTGTATGGAATTCTTTAACCCTTTGAACTCTAGTGGTATCTTCCATGCCAGTTCAATGGCAGCAATTAGAAGAGTCCATATTCATTATTAGGGGATAGACCAATCAATATTTTCAACGTGCAGCCTCGGGGCTGCACGTTGAAAATATTGATTGGTCTACCCCACACATTTACTGAACAGCCATCCTAATCATGTTGCTGGCCGGAAAAACGACCGCTAGGGTTCAAAGGGTTAACTCTTAATCCAACACGACTAGAAGACGACACTTGCAACAAAATTTCTTGAGTAGGCCCCACAAAGTAGATCTTCTGTTTCTCGGGTCATTCTTTGGTAAAATTGCGGGCGTTTTTTAAATTTTATTTTTGTAATTTTTTCTTTGCCATCAAAAAAGTTCATGCATGTCCTTGGTTTGTTTTATGTTTTAAGCCTCGTAATCTATAGAATAGCATGGGTGGTGCTGTATTTCATCCCTCGAGTGCAAGAAAGCTTTGCAATGCTAATGCTAAAGCATTGCAAAGCCTTCTTGCACTCAAGGGACAAGTTTATCAGTTTTCTTAACTTGGGTAAAATATCAGACATAAACCATTTAATTTCTATTATTTTTTAAGTTTGCATTAGCTATAAAACGAGAGCATGCGGCAGCCAAAAGGACCATGCCGGAGGGCCTGAGGAAAAGATTTTTAACTCTTTTAGGCCATAACTAAATATTGTCACTTTTTGCTTTAAAAATATTACTTATGATGCCTCTTTATGACAAGCACGATGAATTCTTTCCAATGGGGCGTGATAAGTTATGTTTTGGAGTCTAAAATGGAGCAAAAAAAAATAAACCTTTATAAACTAGTTTTGTTGATAGCGATGGTGGTATATGGCCGTTATGGAAGGTAAATCCCAATACAAAGGGTAATCCGTTGACATTGCATTTAGTGTAGAGACAACTGATATTCTACCCGACAATCGTCTCGTATGGGCAACACTATATTGTTGGACATCATGACACAAAATGCTTGGGATCTTCGAATTTATCATATCAAGCGATAAAAGTATATTACGAAGGTGCAAATTATCACTGGAACAAAGCGGTGTAGATTTTCAACTGGGCCCTTATTCACAATTTCTGACAGAATGCTCACGTAACAAAGCAGTCTCTAGGCCAATTTACACGATATGCTTTAACAGATATTTAAAAGCAGAGAGATGTGCTTTCAGCAGATCAATTTTTACGTTTACACTGAAAATAAAAACAGACCTGCTTGCTGTATATGACTCCCAAATCGTTTGTTGATTGGTCAGTTGCGTCTGCTAATGCAGACGAAATAGAACATGTCCTAATTGCTCTGTTTTGCAGAGCTAGGAGATACCATAATTTGGATGGAAAGTTTCAGCAAATGTTCTGAATGTGAAAAAAACATACAGTGTAAACTGGCTTTTACATATTTCAACTCAACTTTTCTCAACAAATTAAAGTCACTTTACACTTTTCTTATTCAACTACTTTCAGTTAACCCTTTATCCAGCGTAACGGCCAAAACCGGCCAGCGCTATTCTCAAAAATCGCCAATTAATTTCTATTATCTTTTTCATTTTTGTCTCAAAAACATAGGTTATGACCCCTCGTTGGAACGAGCTCGTTCCAATGAGGGATCATAACCTTTGTTATTGAGACAAGAAATGAAACAAATTAGCTATTGAAGAATTGTTTTGCAAGTGTAGTCTGCTTTTCAAGTTACGTAAAGGGTAAAAGACTTTACCAAACTAATCGCTCGAATCCACCCTCGTAATATACACAAGTAATTGAAAATTTATTTTTCAAAATATTTTAACAAAACCATATCATGTGTCCTTAATTGGAACGAGCTCGTCGAGCTCGTTCCAATAAGAGGTCACATGATATGGTTTTGTTGAAATTTTTTGACTTTTGAAAAATTTAAAAAAAATAATATTTAATAATATATATTCATATTTGATATCATGTGCGTTGGGTAAAGGGTTAATGAAGTCATTTATTGTATGCTACCTTATAACATGACGGACAATGTCTAACAGATATTTTGGACGGATGTTATACCCGTGGGAAGCACGGGAAGTGGAGTAGTGCATGTTTACTGCAGTGAACAAGTTCGCCTTTATTAAGTAGAAACCGGAACTAACGCCTGGGGTGGAAGTCTTCTACAGTGGGCACCATATATGTATAAACGATTGGCTAAACTTGACTTCATTCTTATGTTGCGATGATGAGGTAGCGAAAAATACTAAAAGTGAAATTAAACATAAATAAATAAATAAATAAATAAATAAATAAATAAATAAATAAGACATCTGCTGTCACGATTATTCATCAAGTTATTTATTTCTATACCTTTATGCACTTAACCCTTTACCTAACGTAACGGCCAAAACCGGCCAGCGCTATTCTCAAAAATCGCCAATTAATTTTCATTATTTTTTTCATTTTTTGTCTCAAAAACATAGGTTACGACCCCTCGTTGGAACGAGCTCGTCGAGCTCGTTCCAACGAGGGGTCACAACCTATGTTTTTGAGACAAAAAATAAAAAAAAATAGTTATTCAAGAATTATTTTTGCAAGTGTCGTCTGCTTTTCAGGTTAGGTAAAGGGTTAATCATGGCGTAAAGAACAAAGCAGAAATACATAATAGAGATATTGCAGCACATGTCCATAGTGTCTCCAGATATACATTATACATGTGTAGCGGAATTATATCATCATTATATTGACCTTTTAACTTCCTCAACGCGGTGCGCATAAGCTTTTCTGCAGGTCGTTCGTCCAATACAGACAGCACAACAAACTAGTCTGGAGGGTCATCAGCAATATCGTACGACACACTCTTGAGGCTGTTGCTCCCCACCAAGGTAAAGTGGATTTATCTCTCTAGTTCGCCATTCAGGTATTCAGTGTTGAGAGGGTTAAATGTATGCACTCGATTGGAAGGCGTTCAAATGGTTTTCTCCACCAGATAGAATTACTTTTATTTGTTCGAAAAGGGCATGCCATTCGGCAGCTCTATTAAAAGGCGTAGGGGCGGTAAAAATTTTCGCTCTCATGTGATAAGGTGCAAATAAATTTCATTTATATTTAAAGATAGTTAGAAATTCGTCTCTCTACATCACGCCTGTAAGATATCAAAGAGCATTGTCAGGCGTGATGCAATCGATCGAGTTCTGACTCTTGTGATTATTTTAACCTTCTGTAGTTGGGATTGATTGTTTATATTGGCAGAAAGTTGACGATAGATACTTACCGGAGAGAACCACCAAGCACCGACGAGCAAGTGTCAGAATCCCTAAGGTACTAACTCCACACAAGCACCGTTAAAGACAAGTCCACCATCGACGTGCAGTACGCCTTAGTATACAGCGCCACCGTGTCCCCACGTGGGCAACCGGGATTAAGCGCCCTGCCCGAAGACTCAATGCAGTTACCCCTGGCGGGGTTCGAACCTTGGAATTTCGGTTTGAGGTCCAGTACCGTAACTACTGAGCCATCGCGCTTCCTACTTGACAGTGGATATAAGAGAATGTATCCCCGGAAGTGACGCGAATTGCGCAATTGTTTACATTAATATCACTGTGTGATTTCGGGTTTTGATTGTTTTGCTTGCAATGAAACCACGTTTTATTTGCAATTAAAACATTGTAACGCATATAATAAACAGAATATGTATCGAGTAGGTACCTTTGTTTTCTCATTCGTGGCAGCAAGGAAATGTAAGTTTGTAGTCGTAGCTTTAAGCCACTCGTTAAAAACTTATATTTCCTTACAGTCATTCGTGATACAATATTCTGTTACCCATTCAAAATAGTAGAGTGTCCTCTATTACGTTTTATCAACTTGAAATTCACGCAAGAATCAGAATTGATTCTCGCAAATACTTCTCGAGCTGGTCACAATGAGAATCAGCTTTAAATTCTCGCAAAATGTTCATTTGATTGTCATTATAGATTTCAGAAAATATTCTTAAATGCCTGGAGAATTCTACGTATTTCTCATTATAATACTATGACTTAGTAGTGATGTCTAGTGCCTTGATGGTGGTTTCTGGTGAAGTCTTGGCTGCCTGTATAGGCAGCCAAGACTTCAATAGAAACCACTTCCAAGGTACTGTAACTTCCATCAACAAGGCCACCAAAAATCTGTATGTTGAAACATGTGTTATATAACTACGTAAAACAAGTAACTCTCTAAAACCGGGAATAGACCCTTATTGGTTAAATTCTACTTAATATATAGGTTTTATGTGTGTTTGTTACAATGGAATATGTAGTGGTTGCACTCACAAGGGTATAGCAGGACACTCAAATTCAAAATTATTTAACCCTTTGAACACCAGAGGCTGTTTTTCCGACCGGGTGATAAGCTACGTCAAAATGTCATTAAGGGAGATGGCTACAAGGTAAATGCGTGTTGCAGACCAATCAATATTTTCAACGTGCAGCCTAAGGCTGCACGTTGAAATATTAATTGGTTTGACCCCAAATAATAAATATGGACTCTACCAATTGCTGCCATTGAACTGACATGGAAGATACCACCAGGGTTCAAAGGGTTAAGGACTGAAAATTTATTTTTACAGCAGGAGTTCATGAGAATCAAAACCGAGTGTCGCAAATCGAGAGCCATTTTAATGCCTGCTTAACGATCACAACCGTCTTCTGTTATTTTCTCGATCCATGAAAATCTGAAATATTTGTTTTCTATTTTCCAGCTGAAACCTATAAAGTTATCTCTTTGTGGATCACTGAGAAAGGACTTGCACTGGAAGTGTCTTATTCTTACTTTACTCATATACGGATGTCTCGTGGCTATATCGTGGTGTCGCCTCGCATCGGTCAACGCACACGCACATGCTGGAAGGTACGATTTTAGCACCTCTGGTTTTGACGATAGCAGTCCGTGTAACGATGGTTTTATATACATCCCGGTAGCGTTTGTCATTATGTTGTATCTCGTATATCTTGTCGAGTGTTGGCATTGCCACACCCGCATTGAATTACAGTATAAGGTAGACATACACACTGTTTACGAACGGGTACAGCGTATGAAGACCGCTATACCAGTGATATGGTGGAAGGCTGTGTGCTATCATTACGTGAGGCGGACGCGACAAGTGACTCGCTATCGGAATGGTGACGCTTTTACTACCACGCAAGTATACTACGAGCGTGTTAACTCACACACTGCGGGGTCTGCATTCGATTTCTCAACATGCGGCTACAAAGACGTTTCTCGTGTTCTCGCAGGTCTGGAGGATTTTCCTGCTACAAAAATAAAATTCAGTAAAGGTTTCTCTTTTGCAAATCTTGAATCTGAGTGTGATTTTGAGGACCAGAGAGCTAATTTCTTCCAACAAAATGAGAGTCGGGACGATTATATGGAAGCTCGGGAGGGAATGGATTTGTTAAACGTTAATTTCAAAGAATACATGGTCTCCTTCGCAGATCCGGACAATCTTCCATGGTATGTGTCGCATGTTATTTTTTGGATAGCTTCTTTTTTCTTATTGTCGTGGCCTTTACGTGTGATTGTTGAATATAAAACGGCGTACGTTCACTTCCACGTGCATAAACTTTTTGGAACTACCTATCTGGACCCCTCACACAATATGGGACAAATGGTAAGAGTTAATACAATGGGCAGTTCTGATATAGAAATGAACATACTCAACAACAATACAATGGTACCCAGTTATTCCGAAGCGCTATTGATGGAACCAGCATTACCTCCAGATAGAAGTGAATCTATGCGGAGAACGAATTCTCGAATATTTTCGCGCAGCCAGACATACAGTAGTCTTGGTCATTCGCTAAGCAGTGGATACATTAACGGCTTCTTTGGTGATACAAATGCAAACTCTATAATTCGTAGCAGGAGTGGGATTGAGTCTATGATTACAATTCAGCGGAGTACATCTTCCTCTGTGCAGAACTCCCTGCCAGATGTTCAGCAAGCAGTATCTTCGAATAACGACGTTAGAAAAAAGAAGAAACGGCGATCGCTCTTAAGTTTGCGGGAGACAGTTTTCTCCCCCAACGTGCGTCTGGCCACAACTCCCGAGTCTCCGGGTGCATATAACATTTCATTAAATTTTCAAAATAATTCTGCAACAATACAGTCTCGCGTGCCTAACAGCAATAATGTTAATAGCCATTCTCATAATGCAAATCTTGCTCAGCCAGAGTCTTCCATTATATCATCCGATGCAATTAACGACCACATTGAAAGACGCACGTGCAATAGTCTTAATAGCCTTCCGTCAACGGATCGGGCGACCACAAGCTCCAATAGCTTTACATCCGAACAATTACGTGCTGAACCTCCATCCTATGATGACGCGCTGTGGATGAGGAGACCAACAAGTGTCCCAAACGGTACGAATGTTATAGTCCCAAATGTGGACGATCCTAGAGCTGAAATGACCGAAAACGAAAATTTGATTGCCGTCAATGATCGGAGAAGAAATTATAGAACAGTTGAAATTATTGAAACATCGCTGTAATATTTTCTGTAATGAATTGAATAAATTTGTATGTACTTTGCAGCTAAAGATCCGCGATAGATGTTCCAGGTAATTGGTTTGAACAAATTACTCCATTTTGTCCATGTCTGTGACTGTTAACGACTCTAAGGATATTTTAACAATCCAGTTGGTACCCACGACAATATTTAACCCTTTACAAAACACGAAAGACAGTCGACACTTGCAAACAAAATTCTTGAATAACTATTCTTTTTTTCATTTTCAGCGTCAAAAATATAGCTTATGACTCCTTATTGGAATGAGCAGATCGATCCAATGAGGGGTCATTAGCTATGTTTTTGAGACAAATAATGAAAAAAAAATTGAATGATAATTTTTGTGAATAGCCCTGGGCGATTTTGGCGATTACGTTAGGTAAAGGGTTAAACATTGCAGCTGGTACCTTCATGTTTTGAACGGACGAGTCATGTTGGTCTGGCAGAAGAGTTAGCGAGAGGTTAACCCCTTTAATACTGTATTCATGCACAGAATCAGTTAGGTCCAAGTTTGTGGCGCGCCGCAAACTAAGGGGATGGTTTGGGGCCGTTCGACCCCTTGCAACTCCTTTTGGGGTGCCAGTTTGGAATGTCACATCTGTAGAAACCGATACGCCACACAAGCCGTTGAACTCCAACCCGTCACCAGTAGAAGGGCTCATTTTTTAAGTTCAATCCATGGCACACAAGGCTATGTGCTTGAACGCTGCTCAGTGCTACGGCACAAAAATAGGAAGAAAGAGTAGTATAAGATCTACAGACTCTTTCAATGTGAGTGGGGTTCTTTCAATACTCTTCTCAGTTTGTCTAGCTTTTTATACTTCATTGTCATCCTATAGAAGATAGACACTAGGGCCCTGCGAATCGAATCTCTAATCGAATCTATTATTCGATATCAAATCAAACCTCAAATCGAATACAGGCATCTTGAAGTCCCGACTGATAAAATATTTCAACTACATCATAAAGGCATGCCTTCTTCGAAGGCATGCTTTGATGATGTAGTTGGAATATTGCCCAGTATAAAGGATTTATGTTCCACAACAGGAACGGGTGCAATAATTATCTACTGTCCACAGCACGGGGTAGCAACCGTGAGCTCATCGTTAGTATTGCTTTGGAACTTTAAATTTGCTTTCAGCAGTTGTAGTGACTAGTGAAACTGGAATTAACATGGATGGTGGCATGGGAACACGTGATTTTATGTTACTATAGCGGAAATTCTACTCAGTATTTATTTTCAGAGTTAGTTGTGTACAGTACAATTTCTATCTCAGCTGTACGTTTTTTGAGACGACTGAGATGATTGACACGAAGCGAAATTCCAGTGAGAAGATACGAAGGAAAACGAATCGGGCAGACGATTTCGAATCGAACCGAATACCAACTTTAATATTCGAAATCGAATCGAATCTTCGCTGGGCCCTAATAGACACGTTTGCGTTTTCTCCCTAAATATGTGGATAAAACTATTTTCTGTTTCGGTCGGAAATTACAGTCGAAATATACGTCTGAATTATAGTGCCCAGTGATATCCACGCATGCATTTATCAGGTAATAAAAATAACCATCAGATCAATATTAATTATGGAAGCACCGGGTTGTACCCGCATGTGTACGCATGTGTACGACTCCCGAAGCCAATACTTTTCTTGTATTGTACAAACATAGACGGTTTTCATATCTTTCAGATTCAAATCTGTCAGATTCCATGGTTGAATGACACTGCAAGTACTGGTTAAGTTTGTCTCTATTGGTACGGGTATTTGGAGTGTTTTATTATTGTGGGGCGAAAAAAAGCAATATGACCTGTGCTGGTATCTGTGATGGTTGTTTTGCACTTACCTATATACAGCTGGAACGCTAAGTGATCACATATGGAAAACTCTTCTCGAAGATTTTCAGTTTCTCGACATCTCGCAATCTCAGATTGCTTTTTAACTCCTAGCACTCTGGTAGAGTAACGGGATTTTCTCTAATCACGCTGTTTTTTTCTTGTTTAAGTATGAATTTAACCAATTATATCTTGTTTGACAGAGCTCGCTGAGCTCTGTCAAACAAGGTATATTTGGTTAAATATCAAAACGCATTATGGGAAATATTTGCGGCTGAAAATTTTGCCATTTGACATCAGTGTGGAGAGAGTTAAAATAAACTGTTTGGTAAAATAGGGCACGGCAACCAAGGCCTCTAAAGTGTGCAGATTTGTATAAACAATTGGCTAGACTTGACGCTATTGTTATGTTGAGGTCACGACAGAGCCACGGATAGTGAAAGTGATCTTAAATTCCAATAAATAAATGGATAATATATTGGGCTCAAATTTATGAAGCGTTGTTAGTGATATTTTGTCTGCCCTTCAAAACATAACTAACCTGACCTGAGTTGTTAGTTAAGACCTAAAACGTTCAAAATCTGTTTTTCAGGCCATCGGGCACGGTCATATTGGCTGTCGCATGCTCTCCTTTTTATAACCAATGCAAACTTAAAAAAATAAATATTAAATGGTTTATGTCTGATATTTTACCCAAGAAAATAACATTTATAAATTTGTCCCTGGAGTGCAACAAGACTTTGCAATACTTTAGCATTGCAAAACCCCCTTGCACTGAAGGGACGAAATACACGAGCACCCATGCTATTCTGTAGATTATGAGGCCTAAAACCCAAAACAAACCAAGAACATGAACTTTTAATGGCAAAGAAATAATTACAAAAAGTAAAATACAAAACCGTTCACATGCAATTTTACAAAAATGGCCCGAGAAACAGAAGATCTATTTTGTGACGGCCAAACAGGGCTTATTTTGCACATCTTTCGATGTATGTATTTTTTATATTTAGATGAAACACCGTTACGGTTTACTTTAGGTCGATACGAATGTTTTCAGAAGCGTCTTGTATCAAAGAAAGTGTGCTTCAGGGTCAACGCGTAAACTTGTGGCTCTCAATTTTAAAAACGACGGGAGTTAAAATTTGGCACAGAAAATGTCATATTTCATCTTTAGAATGATGAAGTGGTAAAACGAGAAGGATATGTTGTGTCCACATTGTCGGAAACTATTTCCGCTTTCTGAAGCTGTTTCATCGCTTAATCATAAAATAGAGATTGGTACGTCATGTTGTTGGAACAAACGAGATTCGAATAATGTCATGTTCGCGGAAATGGCATTGGCAACAGGATCGAAAAGAGAAATACCGTTGTTATTTTCATTTCATCTAAACCTGCATAAATCTTTCGATGTCCTACTATGTCAACAAAACAGCGGAGCCTTGCATCATAAACCTGTTTATTATAGTGTTCCATCTCCATCTTCTGGATCAGTGTCACAGTGTAAAGACTGTCGTATTTAATATGCACTCCAGTTTTTCATTTCTGTGTTTATTTGATCCTCTCTGAAAGCAAGGGATTTCCGCTGCACACTACAGAGAAAAATTAAACACTCGGAGATTTATTTTACAGCTCTTTTTTCTATCCAATTTTCATTCCGATTATCAGGCTTTAAGTCACTCCTAACCCTTTTTAGCTCTCTCGTTTTTGTTGCAAATTGAGAGGTGCCTCGAGTGGCATTGTAACTCAAGTCGTGTAAATGATAATTTTCAGGAATTTTAATTAAACTATAATGCCCCACAAATCGACCTTCTGTTTCTCAGACTATTTTTTTGTAAAATTGCATGTGGGCCGGCGGTTTTGTATTTTATTTTTTTTTAAATTTTTGTGATTATTTCTTTGCCATCAAAAGTTTCTGTTTCTGGTTTGTTTTGTGTTTAAGGCCTCACAATCTAACGAATAGAATGGGTGATGGTGTATTTCGTCCCTTGAGTGCAAGAAGGCTTTGCAATGCCAAAGCATTGCAAAGCCTTGTTGCACTCAAGGGACAAATTTAGCAATTTTATTATCTTGGGTAAAATATCAGACATAAGATATTAAATTACCATTTTTTTTAAGTCTGCACTGGTTATAAAAAGAGGGCATGCGACAGCAAAAAGGACCATCCGTGGGGGGGGGGGGGGGGACGAGAAACATATTTTAAACTTTTTTAGGCCTACTAATGATTTTATTTTCAACATCCATAAAATACATCTTTCTTTGTACAAATCGTTATATGGATTTATTTGACACACTGCTGGGTGATGACATAACCCATTTTGCTCTCTTCCTACGATGCTCGTCGGAGATGGGAATATTGTGATAACAAACTCCTAGTAATACACACATTTCAAAAAAGACAAAAATGCTTGACAACAGGGTCCTTACAAAATAAGGGTGAAGTTATCATACCCTTCGCTTGGACCATATCGAATATCAGACGATTCATTAATACTAAACACCCATGGGAAACCTTGTTGGAAATGAGAAGTCAGATATTATGGAATACTAAATGAAGAACAGTTAGAATTTTGTAACCTCGTTCATTATCTGTGCTGTGTGGTATATTTTATTCCACATTCTTGTAAAAGAATGAAATGAGAGAAAGGGAATAATGTAGCTGTTAGATTGAGTGTGCATAGCTTCCCCGTTTGTCGAGTTTCTCTTTAGGATATATAAATTTGGAAACAACTATCAAAACATTTTGGGATTGTTTCTTGTTCAGCAAGTCGTCCATAAACAACAGAACCCAGAGCTTGCTCAAATCACTAAACTTCAATATACCTAAGCTTTGAATAGTCGATCTGCATGAGCGTTTTATTGTTGGTTGCATAACACGGATGATTCTTTTTGAAGATCATAATTATTGTTGCGATATGATTCCACACCCTGATATCATCCAGAAAACGACTGCAGTAATACCAAGTAAAGTTCTTAGTTCACCTCGATGTGGTATTTTTCTCTGTTAATTTCGTAGACGACCATCGATATTTTTTGTACAGATTGCTTCAACATGGTGCTTGAAAGTCAAGTTTTCATTCAGGTGGAATTCTAGGAATATTTAACAAAGTGTGTCGCCCTGTAATTACCAACCAAGATGTTTTTCTGTTCTTTGGTCCTTCCAATCGTGACATCCGTAATGGTATCACCTTATACATTGTTGCATAAATCGAAATGGACGATTCTATCCTTTTTAGTTGGGGGGGGGGGGGGGGGTGGTAGTAATAATTTAATCCTACAGCCCTATAGTAAAATGTTGATTGTGCTGTCTACTCACGGATGCTAACTTCTGTTTTACGCAAAAAAGTATGCCACCAGATTCATTTCCACACTGCAGATTTAAGTTGGATGCAGTAAATGAATTTTGTGGTGTTTGGATTGACAGATACTTTGTGTGGCCGAGCACCAGTTGTCAGGTTTACACAGTTCGTGGTTGGTGTTTTTGATTAAACAATCCAAGTTATTAACAGACGTGTAGATGTTGTGTCTTCTGCGACGGACAGAACATGGCAATGAAACAGCGCGAAAAAGTAAATAGCATTGGAACATTTAAAATTAATCAAAGTGAGGGACAGTTATTACAAATGCAATCGATTCATTATTTGTTCTGTGCAAACTTCTGACATATTCATCTTGTTTTCTGTATTAATTTCCATGCTACTTCGTCTCTTTAACCCTTTACCCAACGCAGACGATATCAAAATTTATTGTTTTAAATATCATTTTTTGAAATTTTTCAACAAATTTCAACAAAACCATATCATGTGACCCCTCGTTGGAACGAGCTCGACGAGCTCGTTCCAACGAGGGGTCACATGATATGGTTTTGTTGTAATTTTTTGAAAAATAATATTTTTTCAACTGCTGAATTTGCATATTACGCGAGCGGATGCGGCCGATTCGTTGGGTAAAGGGCTAACGGATTCATATTCTTTTATTTCATCTGCAATGTGGTAAAGACACAGTATGAATTTAGGAAAATTCCCTGCACAGAGAAAACCGTCTTTTTAAAAGTGCAAAAAAATTAATGTGCAAAGACTTTAGATCAATAGGTCAGTGTTTTGTTGCAAATGAATTATTTTTATTTTACGCCCACTGCTCATTTATCTGAAGTTTGATGATAAAAATAGTCAGCGCAATAACTTCAAGCGGTTTAATTGGGGAAGCGTTTTTTTGTTTGCTTTGAAAGCAGTGATCAATGATCACGCGACTGCCGCTATCGATGAACAAGTTTTTGTTAACATGGAAGCCTATGTCCGTGATAAAATTCATCTTCTTAGGCGCATGAGAAAGATAACACGCTCTAAAATCAACTGGGGTAAAATCAGCCCAAATCAGCTGGGTTGAGTGGATATGAACCCAATTTAACCCAACTGATTTTAAGAATGCACCCAAAGCGTCAGCAAATGCCTTCATCGGTACGTAATTTCCGCTAATCACTTATACCGTTGCAACGTCACTTTGGTTCCGACACATCTATTTACCTCCAATTTGAGGGGGCGCGGTGGCTCAGTAGGTAGAGGTGCAGGCTGCACGCCGAGAGGTCCTCGGTTCGAATCCCACCTGCGGCAACCGCGTTGTGTCCTTGGGCAAGACACTTCACCCCCATTGCCCATGTGGGGGCACGATGACGCCGTGTACTAAGGCGTACTGCACGTCGATGGTACGCATGTCTTCAACCAATCTAACCCTGCCTGTGCTGCAGTGCGGAGTTACGATGTTGGGGAGCTGGCAGCTGCTCGTCGTTGCTCGGTGGTTCTCTCCGGGTACTCCGGCTTCCTCCACCCGTAAAACTGTCACGGTCATGATTAGCCATTGTGCATAAATATGTGACCTTAAACATCAATAATAAATAAATACCTCCAATTTGATATTTTCGAAGTTGCTTACCAACAAAACCTGATTATTTATATTTTTTTACATGTGCTGTTTCTTCTGTTTAAATACGCCAACCATTTATCTAACACGAAAAGCAGACATTATACCAGGAACGCTGCGTGTACTCAACGTTACCCGATACAATACAGCCATTTAGAAATGTGTTAGGTACATCATGCGTGGAATCCACCCTATGTGTGAGAATATCAGGTAAGAGCGCATGTGAATGGTCTTAATCCATCAGAGTGACATTATGACATGAACGAAAAGCTTCCTCACAAAACGGTGCCAAAGAAGAAAACAGATCATCGATGGTGATGTTTGTCTTTAAAAATATATCCGCCTCATTCACTTAATTCAAAGTGAACAAGACACTTAATCCTTTACCCAACGTAACGACAAAAACCGACCAGCGCTATTCACAAAAATCACAATCAATTTTCATTTTGTGTCTCAAAAACGTTGAGCTCGTTCCAATGAGGGTTTATAAGCTATGTTTTTGACGCAAAAAATGAAACAAATTAGTTATTCAATAATTTCGTTTGCAAGTGTCGTCTGCTCTTCGTGTTTGGTAAAGAGTTAATCACGGTTGCCACGTGGGCATATGGGCAGCATATTACTCTTTTATTTATAGGTTGGGGTGCAACCCTCGTCTAAATGAATAACTGGAATATAACGAATTTCATGCTGAGAAGACAAATATATATTATTACTACAGTGAAGTGATCTGGGTCGTAGTATCACGTTGAGTTGAGGTCAGATCGCCGGATCAAACGAGCTGCCTGCGGCAGCTCGTTTGATCCGACGATCTTACCTCCTCAACGAATGTTGTTTAAATCAGATCACTTCCCTGTAGCGATAAAAGGTTTATTATATGACTTATAGTTCAACATCGCATACCAACGCCAGCATTAACAACTCCCCCAACCCTTTTTTGGTAAATTGGATTCAGGTTAAAAAGAATTATTTTTGTTAAATTTATTTTTGTAACGGGTGCACACTTCTGGGGAATTCCCCGATGCGCATGAATACGATAAAAAAATATCATGAATACGATAAAAAATAAAACGGACCGCCGTTCGAGCTTACCCATTCCAACTCGGACCGGAACAGCTAATTATCCGAAGTCGAACGCACCCGTAAATAGTCCGTCATAATATAGTGATACGGAATCGGATTCCACACTGTGGATTTTTCGGGGACCAGGAGAAGATCGTCAAACAGTAGTGATATTTAGTGGTTAAATTACATAGTCCTATAATAAAAATTCAGATCACAACGTGGGTAGAGTACGCGGGGCAGGAGCCAACGACCCTTGGTTGGGATTAAGTTTCTTGCCCAAGGACACTGCGCTGTTACTCTGGTCAGGATCGAACCGTCGTCCTTTCGCTTTAGTTTACTACACATAAAATAAAAATTCATTCATTCATTCATTCTTGTCTAAAAAAAGACCTCTACGAGTTCGTTCCAATGAGGGGGTTATAATCAATGTTTTCAGACGAACAAACTATTTATTTGGTCAAGAAAGTTGTTTACTCGTGTCATCTGTTGGTCGTGTTAGGAAAAATGTTAATTCTGATTTTTATGGATGTTCATTTTGCACCTGAAGGACAATTAACCTGTCTCTTATTTTGACAAGTTCCATACAGAAGGCAGCATCACTATTTAGAGTACGGCCGCCGTGGACTGGTCACTTTCAACGGGTGGGCAATGTTTCCATGGACGCAATAATTATTAGATTCCAAACACTAATTACAGTTGTCGTGGATTGGTCGTAATCCACAAGTGGGCAGTGATGTCCACGCATGTGTGTACCAGGAAATAAAAAAAATCATCATCATCAAAATTTTAATTAATGAAGCACCGGGTAATATCCGGTGCTTCATTAATTAAATTTTTGATGATTATTCCTGTAATTGGTGTTTGCAATCTAATATTATAGAATCCGTGGAAATACTGCCCACCCCGTGGAAAGTGACCAATCCACGGCGGCCGTACTCTGTAGGAATAATCATCAACAATTTAATTAATGAAGCACCGGGTACAACCCGGTGCTTCATCAATTAAAGATTTGTTGATGATAATTTTTATTACCCGGTAAACGCATGCGTAACATCACTTCCCACGCGTGGATTACGACCAGTTCACTGCGACTGTACTCTATGAACTTTACAAGACAACAGCGAAAACAACTTTTACACTCCATGTTAAAATCCTCAGATAAAAATCGGCAAATTGTCATGTTTATCAAGCTTGCATGTCCAAACAGCTGCCGGGAACCACTTTACAGAACATCTTTTCAAAGTGCTTTTCAAATTAATTAGCTAACTGCATGGTAGTACATCGGATAAAATATCTGTTAATTAAAGTCAATATGATGACAAAGTACTGGTTATTGTCTAATATAATAGGCAGTCATGGCCAGGGAAAAGAAAATGTCAACCCCTTGTTGCTGAGGTGGAACAATAAATTAGTTAAAACTAAACACTCACCGAACTGTTACGATTAGGCCTAACAAGTTAAAAACCTGTTTCTCAGCCCCCCCCCCCCCCCCCCCCACACACACACACATGGTCCCCTTGGCTGCCACATGATCTTTTTTTATAAATAATGCAAATTTTAAAAACTAAAAATTGAATGTTTTATGTCTGATATTTTACCCAAGTTAATAAAAATCAGAAATCTGTCCCTTGTGTGCAACAAGGCTTTGCAATACTTCAGCACTGCTAAGCCTTGTTGCACTCCAGGGACGAAATACACCACCACCCATGCTATTCTGTAGATTATAAGGTGGGAGCGCGGCGGCTCAGTAGGTAGAGATGCAGGCTGCAAGCCGAAGAGGTCCTCAGTTCGAATCCCACCTGTAGCAACCGCAAGACACTTAATCCCAATTACACACGTGGGGGAACGGTAGCGTTGTGTGCTTAGGTGTACTGCACGCCGATGGTGCCCTTGTCTCCAACCAATGCTAACCCTGCTTGTGTGATGTTAGTACGTTGGGGGGTCTGACAGTTGCTCGCGTTTCTCGGTGGCACTCTTCTGGTACCAAGGCTTCCTCCACCCGTAAAACTCTCCGACATGAGGTGACCCTGGCTGTCGAAAGTGTCGTTAAACCACAATAAATAAATGAATAGATTATGAGACCTAAAACATAAAACAAACCAAGAACATGAACTTTTGATTACAAAGAAATAATTACAAAAATAAAAAATGAAATAAAAAAACGCCCGCCCACATGCAATTTTGCATAAATATGGCCCGAGAAATAGAAGATCTACTTTGTGGGTCCTTAATTTCATTAACATTTACACACTGGAACATTGTCAGTTCACGAAATGAGTTAGCGAATTGAATATTTTGTTGACTTATTTTTACAACATATACTGTAATACTTGTATCACATTAGTTACATTACTGTCCGTTTCATAATATTCCTTATTCTCATCAGGTTCTGGCAGACTGAGATCTTTCTTGGATGGCTGGAAGTGACTCATTGAAATGGTGGTGGACATTGCCTACAAGACCACTCTCAAACAAAGATCTTAAATTGTTCTCCTTCGTTTCTTAGATGGGCAGCTTATCATTGTTGAGAAGTGCAAAGCTTACGCTTTTGGGCGGCCATTGATCGTTTTCTTGATTGCAAGAACCTCTTAAACGTCTTCGGATGAGACAGCTACTGATGATATACATACACAGAACGACACGCGCGTGTGAACGGGTTAATCGATATGGCACTAGAGCCAGCTCGGAAGGATAAAACGAGAGGCCACAAGTGCCATATCGATTAACCCATTCCCACGAGTGTGTCGTTCTGTGTTTATTACACTCCTTCACGTCTATAAAAACAATTATTAGAAGGACACTCAGCAATTCATTTAACAACTATCAACAAAAGCACACATTTTATCGCCAACCAAATTTGCGAGGGGAAGCCGTGTTACTGTTTCGTCCCCTGAGTCCCCTACTGGCACATAGAACACTTTGAAACTCAGGGGACGATCTTTAGCTATCGCTTGCGATTCAAATTTTAATTGCGTTGCACGATATGTAGAAAATTCCAGTGAAATTTCGCTTCTATTTAAAAATAGTCCGTCAACGATTTCCGTTCCGCACATATGTGCGGAACAGATTTTCTTTTTCCGCGTTTATCAATCCACAATCAGTAGTTTTCGGCAAATATTCAGTGAAAGAAGCACCGGGTCCTACCCGGTCCTTCATTCATTGAAAATTTGATGGCGATTCTATTGTTTTATGTCGAAGATTCTCTGTTAACGCATGCGAGGAAATATTGCCCACGCGTTGATTTTGACCTTTCCATGGCGACCTATTGTAGGTCGAAGCTTCCCACAAAGATTAGGAAATTAAGGTGAAATGAAGAAGAACCAAGAAAAACAAACGAAAACAGCACTTGAGAATTATTGTTCTCGCTTTTTTATTCAACAGTTGAAATTCTGCAATGTTGTGGAAAGGTAAACAGACAGATGATTTCGATCAGATCACAGCCGCCTGGCGATCAGTTCGAAATCCCATGTCCTCTATTGTATCAGTGTTATGTCTATGTTTGTGTACACGTCTTTTTGGAACCACGTCAAGTCTTTTATATCGTCGAAACTGAAAGGACAATAATATACGGCTTAGTTGTTAAGCCATTCTAATCACAGTGTCTCACTGCGATTAGACAACAACTGTTCTATTTTTCTTTTTATCGTCTCTGGTATCATAAATAAAATCCACATCCTGGTTAGAGTGAACTCCCTAAAAGAACTTATAGCATATTTTGCCCATAATCTTGTACTGATCGATGGGATGGAGAAGGCCTCTGGTAACAAACTGGTTCCGGTTTTGTTCTCCGCATGTTTGGTGACCACATGTTTCAGGAGACACGACCCGAACTCACAGGAACACCTGTTCGTGTACTTCGTCCCCTGAGTTCCAATGTGTTCCATGTGCCTACTGGCACACAGAACACATTGGAACTCAGGGTACGACTTATCTTGCCCCATACAATACATAAACCAAACCATTTGCTAATGGTGAAGAAACGACAGCTTAAAAACACAATAACACAAAGTGTTCGCCTGTAATACAATTATCCAATCTGGGAACCAGGACTTGCCAGAATCTGCTCCAAATTAAACGTACATGCCGCAGATGACTGTTGAGGACTGATCAAAAGTTGACCTTTCCTTCCTTTAGGCCTTTCGGGATTTCTCTTTCCCCTCTTGGTGTTTCTCGTATTGGCTATTACCTTCCTTTATGGCACAAGCTGAGGTTTCTTTTTGTTGAAAAAGCATCCACACAGAACATTGATTAGCTTTGGCTTAACCCTCTAAGCTAACATAGCGAAACTATACGGCTAGTGCTATTCACAATAATGATAATTCAACTTTCGCCTTCGAAACATTGCTTACGACCCTTTCACGAGCTCGACGAGGTGCTAAGCGCGCATGCTACACTTTTCAAGCCACTGGATTTCGAAAGTTTCTCTTGAACATGTTCAACTATGCAGCTTCTTTGTCTTTCGTAAGTGTGCCATTTTAAATAAATAAATAAATAAATAAATAAATAAATAAATAAATAAATAAATAAATAAATAAATAAATAAATAAATAAATAACGACATTCTGTTGGAGGACAGCATTCTCAGATCGGCAGTCTTCATGCTGAATCCATCGGTGTGAACATATGGAAGTATGTGTGTTAGAAATTTTTCAGAAGATGTAATATTGGACCTGTATCAGTTTTTTATCTTTAAACGCCATAACAACCGGTACCGCAACATTAGTGCCATGTGAAGCTTCGAGATTCGATTCGATTTCAAATCTTAAGTTGCTATTCGGTTCGATTCGAATCGGCTGCACAATTCGTTTCCATTCCAATCTTTTTACTGAAATATAGCTTGGCATCAGTCATCTTCGTCGTCTCAGAATATGTATAGTTCTGGTGGAAATTGTATATAAATAATATTGAAAATAAAGACTGGGTGTTATTTCCGCTATCTAAACAGAAACAACGTCTGTACCCACTCCCTCAGTCATGCTAGTTTCCAAGCAATATCAACGATTAGATGATGGTAGCGTATAGCACATGTGCAGTGATGGTTCTCGCACCCGTTTCTGATTTTGCACTATAATCCTTACTGGATAATATTCCAACTACATCATCACAAGTCATGCTTTCGACGAAGGGATGTCTTGGTGATGAAGTTCGAATATTTTATTAGTCGAGACTTGAGCCAACACTGTCGGAACAAATCAGGTTCACAGCCCCCTTCCCCCAGTCGGTCATCTTCAAGACGTCCCTGATTCCGTTCGGGATTCGAGTCGAATTCGAATAGACCCGATTCGATTCAAGATTCGATTCGAAACGAAAATGGTCGATTCGCTGTTCCCTGTGCAATATAGGTTAAGTATCGCATGTCTCCTCGTATCATATACCCTTATTCTGCACTTCTGCATGCAGCTTTTCTAACATCTTCCCTTCATTTCTCTCTTCCCATGAACGTTACTGCTTTCGATAACGTGTTGTTCGTTGGTGGTTTTCAAATGCTTTTTCTTATTTCTCTTCTGCAAATGACGTGTTGCCTTGCATTTTACTTTGGAGTATTTTTTTAATCCCAAGATCGCCTCCGTAGTGTACGGGCAATGTTAAGGTTTGATTCTATCTCATTTTTCTTCGAAGAACTTGAGTCATAATGTTATTGAACTATTATGTCCGTAGACGCCAGTGTCAGGTTATTGTCACTTGCGACCTGTTCTGACATGATATCTCTCTCACACTGGATATTTAACTCAGCTTGAATGTACTGGTACAGATGGTTTGAAGACATTGGTCACAGACTGTGAGAGAACAGACTGCATGTCCGAATCCCGTGCAGTGTTGACATTTTCACATGCTCTTAATTTTGGTCTCAGTACCTCAAAATATGAGTCTGGATAATATGTCTGTACATTTAAGAATGTGTGTTCCACGAGTTGCTCTTTCACATCCTCGAGTGTATCCTCATGACCTACAGAAAGGCCGCCGTGGACTGGTCAATTTCCACGGGTGGGTAATATTTCCATGGACGCAATAATATTAGCTTCCAAACACTACTTATAGAAATATTCAACAGAAATTTAATTAATGAAGCACCGGGTACAACCCGGTGCTTCATTAATTAAAATTTTGCTGATGGTGATTTGTATTACCAAATAAACACATGCGTGGACATCGCCGCCCACGCGTGGATTACGACATGTCCACGACGACTGCACTATTGTAGGGCAAAAACTGCTGCGAAGAGATTTTGAATAACTCGTTACTTGCAAGAATATTGCCTCGTCTCCATTTATGGTCATTCCAAGCTGCACGAATACACCCCTAATTATCTCCCTTCATCCATGTTACTTGTTATTCTTTGGTACTTTCGATCTTTCTTTCTTGATAGGTATGAGAGTCGATACTGATACTTGTGTAAGGATTTGCCAATGTGTTGAATTCCTCTTCATCAGGGTGGTACACAGCCATCATATCTGCCGTAGACTGAACTTGGCGTTGTGTGATGTTGGGTTAAAATTATGTCTCTCATCTGATGATCCGCCATCTTGGGCAAGGCTTTGACTGGAGACATTTTCATCTAATGATTTGACTGTTTTTCTCCAGCTTGTTATGATTCTGACAATATATCGCTGCCTATCTGAAAAAGAAAATCATGACTATTGCGAGTTGCAAACGCTCACTGTGGGTTAAACGGGAATGATTTAGTACTACTATGGATGTGTATGAGTATACGTGAGAAAGAAACACACGTAGTATGTGGTAAATTTAGGTGGACCAATAACATCATCGCTCATGCATTTAATCATATCTGTTCTCTCCCCTCCTTCATATCTCTCTTTCTCTGTCTCTGTCTGTCTGTCTGTCTGTCTGTCTGTCTGTCTGGTCTGTCTGTCTCTGTCTGTCTGTCTGTCTGTCTGTCTGTCTGTCTGTCTGTCTGTCTGTCTGTCTGTCTGTCTGTCTGTCTGTCTGTCTGTCTGTCTGTCTGTCTGTCTGTCTGTCTGTCTGTCTGTCTCTGTCTCTCTCTCTGTCTCTCTGTCTCTCTCTGCATATTTATGTAAAACAATTTCCCATGAAAACAACCACTAGGCGAATGCTATAGAGTGACTTCCTCCACCCCCCCCTCCCCCCCCCCCCCCCATTGTGATATGAAACATATCTAGCACAGCACGTACTGGACTGAAACATTTGTGCCTGCCAACATGTGTTATGGAACCTTTGTGCAGTACCTTATCTATTGATTACTCTACCCTTTACCGAACACGAAAGGCAGACGACACTTGCAAACACAATTTTTGAATAACTGATTTTGTTCATGTTTATGCGTCAAAAACACAGCTTTTGACCTAAATGCAGACACAGGCTGGGAACCCCAGAAAACGAGAAAAGAAAAACACAAATTAACAAAATGGTCGCATTTCGTTATACTGTACTATCGACTCGTTCCTAACAATCTTTTACTTTAATCTCTCCTGACTATCGGCGTCTCACAGTTACAGGCTTTGCAGTAAAGCTGATTTATCGGTACCATTCTGTCGCATCAATTCACACCATATACCATAATGTCGTTTCTCCGAAGTAAAACTAAACTGCCGAAGTTTCTTCCTAGAGAAGCTGGTGACAATTACTAACTACCACAGTTCAATCAGTATATCAGTTGGAAAAGGCTACTGGTGTCGAAGTTTGGTTTGCCATAACAAGTTTCGCTGTGCAGAAATCCTCCGCTATTGACTGCGATTGTCCTGTAGTAATCTTAACCCTTTACCTAACATGAAAGGCAGACGACACTTGCAAACAAAATTCTTGAATAACTAAATGTTTTCATTTTTCCGTCAAAAACATAGCTTATGATCTATCATTGGAACGAGCTCGTTCCAATGAGAGGCCATAAGCTATGTTTTTGAGACCAACTTTTAGTGAATAACGCTGACAGTTTGGGGTAAAGGGTTAATCTTCAGTGTTGATCTGCTACGACTATTATCAAGCCTGACGGTGCCAGGAACTCATTTTCACCCAAACCCCTGTTCCCCGCCCTTCTGACTGGAACTCACGAGGCTTGCTACCGTCCAGTTTTATCACACACCATCACGGTTTGTTGCTGTTGGAAACTGGCGACAGAAAGGAGTTCTGGGTGTTTGTATTTTGAGAGGACGAATGTTTATTTAACCACTCCACATTCTGTAAATTAATTAAATACCCTTTATCTTACTCGACTACGAGACGAACTAACAAAAACTTTTCTTGAATAACTGAAAAGTTATCATTTTTGCATCAAAACATAATTGCGGACCACTCACTGGATCAAAATTTGAAGAAGTAATAAAATTTGAATATGACAGTTATGTTAGGCAAAGGGTTATAGACTGAGGGTCAATCGATGTGTCAAGAAGTTTATTTCTGAATACACTGAGTAACAGTGAGCAATTTTGTTATACCATCCTCACCGCTTACTGCATCGTGTACTGGAAATATTAACAGGCGTTACACGTCCAGTTTGAATGTAAGGGAAATAACTCCAGTTCGGAAACCCATTTCAGTGACCATGTCTTTTCTCCAACGAACTGAATCTTGAGCTTAAGCTTGGTTCTCAGAGGTGGGGCTCTTTGCCGGCTACTTTGCAAAAAGATCTTGATGATATGAAGCAGAACCGATTTCAGAAATTGGTTAATACACTAATCACTAATGATGGTCTTACGTTATACCTGAAAGTGCTGAATATAGTTTAGCGAACTGAACAAATGAACCATGCGCGAATCCTGGAGCTTCCAATGTATGAGGTGCTATATAGGTTAGAATACACCACCCGAGAAGAAACTGGAAGATCCATTTAGAAAAGCTTATCAGTAGAAGTACAAAAACTACTAGTGTCTGAAATACTAAAAAAGATAAAAGGAAAGAGACAGAGGGCGCAGTGGGCAAAAGTAGGTTATAGTACGGCCGCCGTGGACTGGTCACTTTCCACAGGTGGTCAATATTTCCGCGGACGGAATAATATTAGATTCCAAACACTAATAAGAGGAACAATCATCAAAAAATTGATTAATGAATCACCGGGTACAACCCGGTGCTTCATTATTTAAATTTTTGCTGCTGATGATTTTTATTACCTTATAGACGCATGTGTGGACCCCACTGCCCACGCGTGGATTACGACCAATCCACGGCGACTGTACGGTATACACAGAATATCCGGCTGGATGAACCATCGTATCAACATAATCCGCCGATGAGTGAGATAGGGAATTGAGATACTCTTCGTCGAACCCTAACTGTTGCAGCGTTTTCAAGAAATTTAACATATAGAGTAAGCAGGAATCTTGAACAAACGAGTTGTCTCGGACCTCAGTAGAAGCAGTGAAGCGATCACAGAATGCAGAACCATGGACAGTAAAAAAAAAGTAAAAATTGCGCACTATGTCCTGAGCCTACAGTAAACGAACATAATAACAAATTTAAACTATGAAACATGGAAAGTTTTGAAAAATGCCGTAGATATCTGTTACAAAGCATTTGGTTATAAATCTCCCTTGCCTTGATGAGGTTTCATTTTGTGATCCGACAAAAATAGCAGAAAATAATATAAATTGCCTTCGGTGAAAAATTCTCCATGGAGACGTAGACTAGTTCGGTTCGACAACGTTATCGCGGTCTTCTCCACATGGTGGTTGCGGAAGGATATACCCCTGACGTTGAGCACCCAGACATCTCGCCTGGCATCAAGTCTCCATTTGTACCGCTTTCCATTTGTTAGCTATAATTCTTACGATGTAAGATATACTTTAAGAAGCAACATAGTTTGATTTTCTGCTAAGTATCTTTTCTATCCTTTCAAGCGCCCCCCAAGCTCCTGACATCAGTCAAGTTCTAATTTTGATTTGACTTCCCATATGGTTAGTGATATGACCGTCCACCAAATTCTTCCGAAATAATAATCACCCCAAAAGCAAATGTCTAATACCACCCTATTGTAACGAGTGGGTAAAAAGGGGAGGGAGTTTTGACGGAACAAGCCCAAAACCTGTCATAGCGCATAATCCACGAGTTAATACCCCTTTGCCTAACGAATCGGCGGCATCCACCGTCGTAATTTGTAGATTAAGCAGTTGAAAAAAATCAAAACATTTCAAGAAAGCCATATCATGTTACCCCCTCATTGGAACGAGCTCGTTCCAATCAGGGGGTCACGTGAGATGGATTTGTTGAAATTTTTGAAAAAATTGAAAACAAACAATAATTAAGTAATAAATTTTGATTGATTGATTTATTTATTGGTATTTAAGGTCACATATTTCTGCACAATGGCTAATCATGACCATGACAGTTTTACGGATGGAGGAACCGGAGTACCCGGAAAGACCCACTGAGCAACGCCAAGCAACTGTCAGATCCCCAATATACCAACTCCACACAAGCAGGGTTAGCATTGGTTGAAGACAGGTGCACTATCGATGTGCAGTACGCCTTAGTACAGAACACCACTGTGCCCCACGTGGGCAATGGGGGCGAAGTATCTTGCCCAAGAACACAAAATGGTTGCCGCAGGTGGGGTTCGAACCGAGGACCTCTCGGCTTGCAGTCTGCACCTCAACCTACTTAGCCACCGCGCCCCCTAATAGATTTTGATATCTTGTGCGATGGGTAAAGGGTTAAATATAGCTTGTGTATAGAGAACATAAACTAGGGCGCTGTCAAGCTTCGAAGTCCTCAGCGTGAGTCGATTGGGGATTCGAGTTAACCCGAAATACGATATTCGGGGGGGGGGGGGGGGGCCTAACACAAATGGAATATATAGACTGGCAACAGGTCGTAGTGTAACGTAAATTCCACCATGTAAATTTGTTATTATGTTTCATTTCAAACAGCGGAAGGCCCCAATTTATTATAAACTGGTTATTATAGTTGATTTAACAACGGCGCGAACGACGATTTTGTTGACGCTTTGGCCGCTGTGATTATGTTGTGTATAAAACCAAAGGTAAACCAAGACCGCGATACATCCAGAGGTTGAGAGAGAAGTGGACTGGAGGAACATGACCGAGATCATGAACTTTGATCTCTCCCTCTAAGTCAATACTACCATTATTGAGATTAGAGTATAAACATAGGCGACACATGTATAGGTCCCCAATCTTTTACTGCCAAATGTCTATGCAATTTAGCGGATCCCCAAACTGTAATGACTCAACAAGGAATTCTTCTTAGAAGACACGCTTACCAGAACCTATATGCAATGGCAGAGTAGACCAATGTGTAAACTAAAACAGAAATTCAATGAATAAAATTCTGACGGAGAGTATCAAGAGCATTAAGATTATTATTATTATTATTTATTGGTGTTTAAGGTCACATACTTATGCACAATGGCTAAATCGTGACCCTGACAGTTTTACGGGCGGAGGAAGCGGGAGTACCCGGAGAGAACCACCGAGCATCGACGAGCAGCTGTCAGCTCCTCAACATTCTAACTCTGTTCAAGAACCTCCCAAGCAGGGTTACGGCGGTTGAAGACTTGTGCACCATCGACGTGCAGTACGCCTTAGTACACGGCGTCATCGTGCCCCCATGTAGGCAACCGGGCTAAAGTGCCTTGGCCAAGGACACAACGCGGGTCGTCCCGGACGGGGATCGAACTCGAGAACTCTACCATAGAAGTCCAACAGTCTACCACTGAGCCGTCGTGCTCCCTTGCATTAAGATTATATCGTTCCTTGAGTGGGACAAGGCGCCATCTGTAATGTTAGCATTTCAGATTGTGCCTTGTTCCACTCAAGGGCCAATATTCAGTCACTGCATGATTCATTCTGGGTGCTTAGCTCATTTGAGTTACAAAGTGTCTTTTCTTCGACAGCGTGATTCAAATAGAGGCATCACACTATGTCGAATCTGCGAATGCAAACCATATTTTTATCAAAAGGCTCGCATCACATCCAGGTTGTAACATCCCCTGAGAAGTATAACCGGCGGGGTGGGGGTACAAAGCATCGACGAGGGCTAGGCAGTCGGAAACCCATTCCGAAGAATCAAGGTTTCTCAATCTCAAGAAACACCCCTGGCGTGCGCGGCGCAAATGTCGTGCAAACAGTAATGCTATCAAGAAAAAAAGAAATCGAAGTTCATCGTATTTTTTCGTTCGTTCGCTAGAAACTTTAATTCGTGCTGCTATTTAGCAAGTATTTTGAAACTTTATTGTTTGTGGAAGTCATCCTTCACATAGACGACACCTCGAAAAATAATACATAAACAAACACAATATGAACGTACAGCAACATATTGGATAAATAATAGATACAGGTCGAAAGCCGTTAAGAACTCTGCTAACAAAAAGCTGGATGCTTTAATCCAATGACGACAAACAAGGAAATTATTCCACCCATTTCCAGCGCCGGGTTCATGGACGATATTGAACTGAATCAATTGGAAGGGAGATTGAAATGCGGTTTGAACACGTCTCAACATATATTATTCAAGTAAAAAAAGTTCCTTAACATTCTCAACACGAAATGCGTAAATGTTTGCGTGAAGGTACATTTGACACTATTCGAGCAGACGACAACCTGAATAACAGATCTACAATGAAGATGAGTAGTCATTGAATCATACAGCCAAACATGCCACATGGTTACCCCAAGATATTTGCACATTTCTTAATGTAAAATTTTAATATCGTCCATTGAGTGGAACAATTGACCATCTACAATGCTTTGGCATTGCAGATGGCGCCTTGATCCACTCAGGGACGATATGTGGCGTCAGATGCAGCGAAAGCTCGATAAAAGTGGAGGGGCACAACTTTTCATGGCTACCATCGATCGGCGCAGTGGGAGAGAAGTTACAATCGTATATCAGTAAATGCACACTGACATACTATAGTCTCTCGGTTAGATGAGCACGCCACAGTGTGGCCACTGTCCTGTCCATTTTTTCTACTTCAATCATCTTCCAACCCGAAGGCTAGCCTTCGCGGGTCGGAAGATGGGTGAAGTAGGAGAAGTGGGCCGATGCGACCGAAGGTGGGATTCTTTTGCCAAATGTTGCTTGGATTTAGAAATAATATATTACAGGAATGCCTGTATATTGACAGGTTTGCAGGCGCCCATTTTAAATCATTGTGTAACCGTGCAAAATGTCTGTGGAAAAAAAGTGGAGGGACACGTGTCCCTTGTGCCCCCCCCCCCCCCCCCGGTTCCGCCACCTCTGTGTAACGGGACACAAACGAACGTTGCAAGCTGTTAGGTGTTTCGAAGGCCCCGTATATTAGTTCTTTAAAGTTGCTAACATTGGTTCAAACAATTTGCTGAACTTCACTTCATACCAATGTTGCGGCCAAAACATCAATAAATAAAAAAAATTAATAAATAATCATCACAACCTGGAAATCAAGGAAACTACATTTTAGGAAATCAATTTTTAGTTTTTGTTCGTCTTGGATATTTGTTGGCTTATTGAAATTTCCAAATGTGTAAAAAACATTCGCCCAATTGCTGTAGATATTGTACCGGGAGATCTCATTCAAAAACACGATTTTTGAAAGGTCCACCCCCTCCCCCTGTTGACGTTGCTTTTTATAATGTATGTTTCAGATTCGTTGTGAAATTCCATAACTGACCCTCCACCACGCAAGCAGTACAACGCACAATTCTTTAAAGAACTTGCCTCAGAAATCGCCATTCAAACAGTTTGGTTGTTTTTATCATTAACTCCTGCGTTACCAGCAGGGGGTGGGTTGATGGAGAAGGGGGACTCATCCTCATTTTTCAACCTTAAATACATATATGTCTGAAATCCGAAAACCGGTCCATGTACTCCAAATCCGATACTTCTTGGGTTATTTTGCTAGGAGGGGTGAACTATTGTTTGGCTCTCATTGAAATGAGGCGGAGGGATGAAATATATTTCTGCTCCTACTGGAAGAGGAAAATTATTTTGTACCGCACTTCATTAAGCCTGGCAACGTCTCTCATTATTAAAGGCTTTCTTTCTTGATCCTCCAATGGACGAGAGCATCTTTCAAGTAAAGACTATTTTACAGGAATGTGAACATATTTTAAGAAAAGATCTTGAGTCCGAAATTAGTGTTATCTTTGAATAACACAGGCATATTATACACCACAATGGTGGTTATAGAAATTGTATGAATGTAGGTCTGCATCTAAACTGATGGGAATCGGAATTCCGTGATTCCCGAAAGTCTGCTACCGCTTTAGTATGACACCTGTAAAATGAGTCAGATTATATCCAAACCATTTACAGCCGAAGTTGCCCCAAAACACCAGGTCACCAAGACAGCGTGGTGACTCATTGCAAGAGCAATTTACTCAAGATCGAAATCACGTCGGTGTCATCCTGACTCGCCATTCTAGCGGCACACAGAACACACTGGAACTCAGAGGACGTTATGTCAATACACTTTACCCCGATTCCCCGTGTGTGAGCTGGGTAGCGTTGTGTATTAAGGCGGAGGGCACGGCAACAGAACGCTTGCCTTCAACCACTGCTAGCCCTGCTTATGCGAGGTTAGTAAGTTGGAGAATTTGATAGTTACTCGCTATTTCTTTGTGGTTCACCTCTGGTACTGTGGCTTCGTCCGCCCGAAAACTGCCCAACGCGACACGACCCCGACTGTTGAAAGTGTCGTTAAACCTAAAAAACAAACAAACAAGCAAATGTCAGATCACTTAATTTGAAAACAACTTGCATACATATAGGAACCATTTCAGTGATAGGATATTTCTACAAAGAAAAACTCCATCTTGAGTGTTTTGTTTTCTTCTGTCTGAAATAACGTTGGATACTTTTGTGATGCAGACTTCCTGTGGTTGTGCGAAATTCAAAATAAACCTGTTCGACGAACGATTAGAAAACTCATTGTTTTGTCATTAACCCTTTACCCAACGAATCGCCCGCATCCGCCCGCGTAATATGCAAATTCAGCAGCTGAAAAAATATTATTTTTCGAAAAATTTCAACAAAACCATATCATGTGACCCCTCTTTGGAACGAGCTCGACGAGCTCGTTCCAAAGAGGGGTCACATGATATGGTTTTGTTTAAATTTTTTGAAAAAAATTAAAAAATGCTATTTAAAATAATAAATTTTGATATCGTCTGCGTTGGGTAAAGGGTTAAATTGTCGCATACCCATCGATAGTTGACTACTGACGTAAGAAGTAGTTAATGTTTTCAAAAAAGGTATTCCGTTTTTCATGTTATATTTTTATAGAAGTTGTTTCCTGTCGCATATGCAGACTGTATTGTGATCACCAGGTGATTTGTGGTGTTAATTTATTATTCAAGGCCTGTCAATGACAACAAGAAAATTGGAATATTGTTATGAAAATAAAAAGATGCATTTGAAAATAAAAAAATATATAAAAATAAAAATCGTTATCAAGCCATGTCATTTTTTTTTTATCTTTTTTTGAATATAAAAAATACATAAAAATAAAAATCGTTACCGTTGGCTTTTTCACTGGACTTGTTCGTGGTTGTGTTTTGTGCCAACGCATGTGCTTCTTAAGTCCTTGTTTTAAACTGCGTCTCCTGCTCAACTGATCGTTGAGTTTAGTTTAACAATAGGCGGAATGAGAATATAAATACGTTTTATCGAGTCTTCAGCGGTTACAAAAATACAATCGGATTTTTTTTCTGGGCTATCCTCTTAAGTTGTTAGAACATTTATTTTCATTTTGAATCGCCCTTCTAAATGATTGGTTGGGTGCATTGTTAATCACGTGCTTCAGATAAACTATTTTTGTGGAGCACTATAATACGTGTTTTCTCGAGAAAAGGGCAAAATACAAAGCAATGTAAATCTATGAAACTTTAAAGAGACCATTTTCAAAATGATAACATTATTACAGATGCAACTAATCATATCACCGAACACTATCAAAGTGACGTATTGGCTTCCTTATCTTTCCAAAATAAAAGGCTGTTATCACAAAAGATTCCTTCTGTTTCAGCTGAAGGTCCGTGAAGTTAGCTTGGCGTTGGCCGTAGCACATTTGTTGGACATTCATATTTAGTCAGTTTTACGTTGGGCGTTAGACATTCGTTTGACATTCGACTGATGTTAGCTTGACGTTCGACATTTAACATTTCTCTGTAGTAAGTTTCACGTTGTTGTCACGTTGTTGTGAAAGTGACTACAGGCGGATGTCAAACGCCGAACGTGAACCCGACTACATTAAACTGTAAAACGAATGTCAAACGCCGAACGTGAAACTGAATACAGGCGGATGTCAAACGTCAGACGTGAAACTGACTACAAGGGAATGTCAAACAAATGTCGAACGCCCATACTTAGTTAACTTAGTCGATCTTTTAGCTGAATTGAACCATATTTGCAACTATCCCCCGTGAGGATACAATTGCGCATGTCAAATTAATTCTAGTAGATCTGATTTGACCGGTAGACAACGCGCCTATGTTTTTCAAATCCGAAAGCCTGCCATTTGATCTATTTCTCTTTTCAACATTTTCCGCCTTATTTGATGAGGCGCTTTCCAGTGAGTAACTGTAAAATACACTTTTGGATCGCAAAGTATAGTTTAGCGAAAACTCTAACCGGGTATATCAGGCTCTGTACCCTGCCAAACAAACACCTGTGCGACGAATTTGTCATCCTGAAAAGCTATTGTAATATGTTCCAAACGCAACGATTTTCTAATAATTTTCCTGGCATTCAAGCGTAAGTATAATGTAGGCCTATTTATGACCTCGCTCTGTTGAATAATGTTCAAGATGGTGTCTGGCTTTTACCACATTCATGAAACATTTCAGCTGCCGAGTTATAATAATTCTTTGTAACAGCTAGCACTAATTTCAGGTTGTATAGTTTGCAAATCTGTTCATGTTAATTTAATCTGTACAATCACAAGTTACTTTGTTTTGGACGTAATCGTCTTCTCGGTTCAATTTTCAAGCGGGATTATATCCCTTGACTACGTTGAACTTCGCAGGATTTTGAGTATCTCGGCAATACCAGAATATAGCTAACTCCATGTAGCCCGGCAATACCAGAACATAGATAACGGCATGTAGCCCGGCGAGGTAAACAATCGACCATTTTAGTTGCAGTGTGACAATGTACCGATATCTGAATAAAGAGCGTTGGTGAGTTACAGACATATTAAAACCAAAGTCACCACTCAATTCATCTCTTTGAGCAATATTTGGTGACAGCGGAAATCAGATCGACATCGAATGGCTGAACAGTTTACTTCATTGCTTTATACTAGATTTCTCAAGCGATGAAAATCTCTAGTATAAAATCTCTTTCTAACCATAGACTCAAAATGAATCGACAACTTTTCAAGAAAGGAATTGTTCACGTACAGATTTTCCGTGGGGTCCAAACATCGATTTCCTCTCCTAACTCCCATCCAGCTGGTATGTGGACAATGTTCACGGGAAGACACATCATTTGCGACCAACGTTGGCTCCGAATTCCCAAACTGGAGAACTGGACAACACAAGACAAATCCTCATCTTGATAATCCACAGAAAATGCCTGAACACGACTGCCAGAACCTTTTATTGGGAGTGTTGCGTGGATATGGTGACACGTCGAATTTATTTCCCCAAGTGTGGCCCATCTCCACTCAACATTTATTAACTATGTATCACTATTCATAGTCTCAAAGTTTTTTTCCCGCTAGTTTTGCAGGAAGAATAGAGGTACACAACAACCTTAGTTTGGTCATTTCTGTGACATCGTTGGGAAATGAGTGTAACCATTTTCAGTTATTTTTAGTTGGTGCTAAAATGCAGGGACCTTGCTAAGGAGTCACAGATGTTGGGGTGTCCACCTCTAGATTTCCAATTGCACTCCCCCTCCCCGTGGTAGGCAACATTCCGACTTCCACTACATAATTGCCAACAATTCCAACAAGTTGGAAATTCCAATAGCACCCCCATTCCCGCTTCGAGTAAAAAATTTCCAACTGCAGGTTTTAAGATTTAAACTTCCATTTGAACACCCCCCTTGACTGTAAATTATCCAACTGAGGCTCTGGGTGGACACAAATTTCAACTACAAATTAATATTTGGGGGGATTTTCACCACTTTTCCATCAATATTTGGTTCACTTTCACTATTTTTCAGTCTAAAACGCCACAGTTTGGCCAAATTCTAGACATGCTCAGAAAAAGTTCACTAGCGCCCTGTTTTAAATTTCCAACGTTTTTCAATTTAGGGCTTCGAGTTTCCAACAAGTCCCCCGAGTTCCTATGTGTTCTATGTGCCTATTGGCACATAGAACACATTAGAACTCGGGGGACAAACTATTGTTACAGATATTTAGTCCAAGTCTCTCCCCCCCCCCCCCCCCCCCCCCACACACACACGCGAGTCCGCGCACACACAACTACCTGTGGCCCTGCTCAAATGATTTAACTATCATAGAAGAAACTAAGGCCTAGTAGAGTCTAGGAGGTTTAACCGGTAATCTGGAATTAGAACTTCTATCCGTAAATCTACGAGTCTACCGGTAGAAGTTGGAAATCCACTTTATATGGGTACAACTTCGAATTCTATCCTTCGTAGAATCCCAGATTCTGCTGATAGAAGTTAGAATTCCAGTTTTTACCAGTAACACTTGGAATTCTTAGTTTTATTTCAAACGCCAAGTTCATCTTATAGGGTTGTAATTTATGGTCACGGGGGGGGCGGGGGGTTAACTGAATCATTATTAACGTATTTCTGTCAACTAAATTAATGTCATTGTTTTGACAAACTGAAATCAAGATGAAACTTGACAATGCAGATGACACCTTGTTCCACTCAAGGGACGATATGAGATTCTAGTTTCTCTCATGTAAAAACTAAACCTACATTTTGAGAAACATAGTTTTAAGTATGAATGTAAAACTGCGATTTTTTTACGTTTATGTTTTATCCTGACAAACCTTTTAAATACCCATCTTTAATTTTCTAAACGCTCCAAATATTTTCCTTTGGACAATGTGTTCTCGTCACGAAAACAACTCTTGTATCTATGTTATATTACTTTAACTTTAATACGCAACAATTAGACTTCAAATATATGTTTTGTTTTTGAAAAACTGTAGTGGGGCGGGGCGTCGCGGGGTTGTCATCCCTTCATCTAACGGAACGGCAATATCCGGCTAGCGTTATTCATAAAAATCGCCCTTCAAATTTTCTTATTTTTCAATGCTTGGTTCAAAGACATAGCTTTAGCTCGTTCCAAATGAAAAGTTTCAGTTGTTGTTGTTGTTGATGATGATGATGATGATGATGATGATGACATACATTTGTTGTTTATGATAATGATGACACACTTTCAACACCGTGTAATTACTGTGTGTTATTTTTTTTAAAGGGAAGATTTATAAAAGAGTCGATGGTGGACATTAGCACGAATACTTCATTAATGTATCTTTGTACAGTGGACAGAAGACACCTAGATGTTTACTTTTTCCACGTAAAGCTGTTTAATCAGTCCATTATTGAGGGCGCCGTCGTCTCTCTTATCGATTCAAAATGTTTTGCAATCCATCCTCCACTGTTCGCCATGGCACAAAAAAATCACATCAAGGTCAACTGGATAAAGTATTGTTGCAAAAGAACGTCCAAGTGTTGAACCTTGCCGTGAGTAACTAAATCGATGACACCGCGGAGATTAAACAAAAAACATTAACTTTCTCACAAGGGTATCAAAAAGCAGTCACTTGTCTTATCTCCAGGGGAAAGAAAAACCTCACTCTATTTTATAAACAGAAAAAAACAATCAAGTCCCATAAATGCTGATAGACCTCAGACAATTCATCTGTTGATTTAACTTTCGTCATCAGAAAAACTCCCTAAATTACAGTACCTCGAAGTACTAGAAGAAATAATGTTGCGGGGGTAAACACAAGATACATTTTCTCCGATATTTTGTAACTGATGAGACTGGCCCCTGAGACTGATTTCTCGGACGATCTCCGAAAGAGCATTCTTGGAATTGATAAGAGTAAATGTCAGGGTAGAGGACAACACGTGAGACTTGTGTCTTTTCATGGTGCCACTGGACTTTGTGGATACTGAATGTCGTCCTGATGTATTTGCTGAGGAGATCAAATGACCCGATAAGTGCTTGTAGTTCATTCCCACGTGCTCTCTCGTAGTGATGGCGCTAGCCCTTAATCTACCACGTCTGGAAGGAGACACTTACAACAAAGCTTCCCGTATAACAGAAAAGTTCCACTTTTGCTTTGAAAACAAAGCTTACGGCTCTCTCATTGGAGCCTGTTCCACAGTCGATCACGTTCCAATGAGAGAGTTGTAAGCTATGTTCTGGGGGCGAAAACTGGATAAAAATGAAATTTAAATCGCGATTTTGTACATAGCACCGGTCAAATATGGTTGTTACGTTGGATGAAGGCTTAAAGCATTTACTCACTTTGTAAGTACTCATCAGCGTGTAATTCTCCCTTCCGGAACCTACTTGCTCACACTGAGAGAGACTTCGTCAGCACTAACCGCGACAAGGGCTGCACTTTATATCGATAAACCGATATATATCGAAATTTAAACCAATATCGATTGGATACCGATGTTATTACAAAAATATCGACCCATCGTGACTGTTTATTTACCCACAATTTAATTTAATTTTCAAGTGATGCAATATTCTGATTTATTATATGCTAGCCTGTGAATTATCGCAAACTATCTAAAAGATATTTCTCGATATCCATCGACTTGAATATCTCTCAATAGCTTCCTAAATGACGTCACGCTTCGGCGCATAGCGTCGCCTTGAGCGTCGCCTTGAAGGAACGATCAGTAGATCTTTGTCATTGTCTTCAAACAGTTTGCAGTCGAATTGGGCTGAATATTGCGCAGTAAAATGTCACGTTGCATATAATATAAAGAAAATCTACTCTATTTTAGTGAATATCGTGTGGACCTGAAAATATATTTCAGACGCGCAAGCGCCCGCGAAAAATACAACTTTCAGGTCCACAGTCATGAGATAATTCCCGATATTCACTAAAACAGTGGAGGTTTTATATGCTAAGAGTTTATTGTAGAGTATCTATTTCCCCAAAGTAAATTTTTAGAAAGTATAGCGCTTATGGGCAAATTAAAATTCCATCTTGAGGTTGTCACTCACATGAACGTATGGAATGTTAAAGCAATACTGCGTTTAAGGTTCTTATGTTGCTTTTCGCAATGGAAGCGGGCTTGAAATCATGCCATTGGTTGGAATCAGCAACAGAGTGAAAATGGAACAACTTTTAATTTTAGCTTGAACTTGGAGCCATGCGAAGTTTCGGAATTCCATTCGATTCGATTCTAATTCGTCCCGATGATTTGATTGAATTCGATTTCCGTAGTCCCAATTCGAAAATTATCGAATCATCGACATATTCTCAAAATCCTACAAAGTGTCTTCTCTTGAAGTCTTCTACTATTATAATATTAGAACGTTTGTTTTCATGTTCTATCGGTCGATAGTACCTGAGTTTGTGTGATTTCTGAAATAAAACCCGAAGCAGCTTATTCGCTGCTTCGGGTTTTATTTCAGAACCCCCCCCCCCCCAAATAATGGTCCAAATAATTGTGGAGCTGCGAAATATGTCCACAAATTTATTTCCACTATGTTTGTATTGCTTTTCAAAAGGGACAAAAACCTCGCCTGTGTCTGTGTTTAAAAACCGTCATCCAGGTATTAAATCTCCATATACCATACGTGTGGGCGGAGATAACTTATAATGTCTGTGAAAAATGAATATGTTATCAATGGGCACATTTTTCGTGGCAATACAAATTGAATATTTACAACATATTTCAGTTCTAATTAACAAGAAAAGAAATTCCGAGATTGGAAAATTGATAGTGTTATTAGTTTCCGAGCAAAGTAAACATCGTGACGTTTGATAAAGTGAAAGCTGTTACGCTGTGACTACAGTCTCATCGAATCGGTTTTTACGTCAAACGTCATAAATTGGGAGGAGTTACCGCTTTGATTGACTTCATGCCATATTTGGGGAGATTGACTGGCGACTGTTTCGCTGATGTTCCAGCAATCCACTTGTATATAGACCAGTGATGAAACACTATTATGCTTACCAATGGAAGACAAAAGTTCCACCCCAATCCTTAACACAATGTTTTATATTTCGTGGTATGTCTACTCTTACTCCATGTTAGTACCCAGGTCTTAAAACACTTGCCCACCAGTCATTCATGTCGGTCACCCTAGCTTCGCCCATGGGTAGCAGAAAAAAAGATTAAAACAAATACAACCCAGAAAGGCTGTAGATATAAATAGAATGTGTCATATTTATACCTCCCCCCCCCCCCCCGCAAACAAAGTTTGGGGTGTATATTGGAATCACCCTGTCCGTCCATCCGTCCGTCCGTCCGTCCGTCCGTCCGTCCGTCCGTATGTCTATCCTTATAAGCGCAACTCCTCCTACACCGTTTGAAGAATTTTCATGAAACTTTACACAATGGAAGAACTCCATATGAAGATGTGCATGAAGCAATATAATTCCGTTCTGACATTTCCAAGGGGGGATAATCTAACTTATACATTCGGGGGGGGGGGGGGGGGGTATCACTTTGTGAGCTTGCGCACAGTATCTCTAGTAAAGTTATGCGTCAGGATATATTGATTAAACGTTTGTTTACCCTTTATAGGCGATACAGAGGATATCCAAATTCATTTTTTTAAATATAATGTTTCAAATGTTGAAAAAAAATCCAACAAAACCATATCATATCACCCCCTCATTGGAACGAGCTCGTTCCAATGAGGGGTGATATGATATGGTCTTGTTGAAATGTTTCGAAATTTTTTTTCAACTGCTGAATTTGTAAATTACACGGGTGGATGCTGACGATTCGTTAGCTAAAGGGTTAACACAACTGGGCTACTTTCCACCGCTTCAGGAAGTTTTCCGGTGGGAAATTAACTGCAATACAAAGCTGACAAAGTTGTGTGAGCTCAAAAAATCGAATTTTTATTCGTCTGGCAGTGGACTATTCTTCTGGAAAATTCCACGAACGTTTGTCATTCACATTCACAGATAATAATACGTTGGTTTGTTATACAATAAGTGGAGAAATAGTTTAATTTTCTCTTTACACGAATCTGTTATGGATACAGGATGTGGCAAGGAAGTGAAAATCGGAAGAATGCTCCGTGTGTGTGAGAAAGGTGTGACATTTCGCCCATAACTGGGTCCATTCCAATATTTGACTTTGCAACTAGGAACTTGTATCAAAATCGCGTAAAAAGTGCGACATGAATGCGAAAATTTATTCTACCATTCGGGGATTGTACGGTGGATGTTTACAAACTTCTAAGTCTTATCGACTGAGGCTAAATATGATTTCCCAAAACATAACATACGCTGTACAAAAACGCTTCAACTATTTATATAATGGTTATAATATGTCGCCCAGGGCGGCATACTAAAATTGCTAAACGCATTTGTTTGTTATTATTTTTTTCTTTCTTGGATAATGTGGATTGGGTTTACGAATCTTCCTGTAATGTTCGTGTGAAGTTTGTTCAAGTTAAAAACCAAAGACCTTGATTTGGAACAAAAAAATTTTCAGGATACCCATATGAAAATACATAGAGGATATCTATGCTATTTTTGTAAATATCGGGCATTATCTCATGAGTGTGGACCTGAAAGTTTTATTTTTCACGAGCGCTTGCGCGAGTGAAAAATAATACTTTCAGGTCCACACGAACGGGATAATTCCCAATATTCACTACAATAGCGTAGATTTTGTTTTTATTATATGCTACTTGACATTTTACTGTGCAATATTCAGCCCAATTTCACTGCAAACAGTTATGTTTGAAAAAAATAACAAAGATCAGCTGATCGTTCATTCAGGACGACGTTCAAGGCGACGTCATGCGCCGAAGCGTAACGTCATTTAGGAAGGTACTGAAAAAAATTCACCGTGTGGACCTAAAAGTTTTATTTTTCACTCGCGCAAGCGCGCGTGAAAAATAAAACTTTCAGGTCCACACTCATGAGATAATTGCAGATACTGACTAAAATAAAGTAGATTTTCTTTTTATTATATGCTATGAGACATCTTATTGCCCAACATTCAGCCCAATTTGATCCCAAATGCATACCTTTCAAAACAATAACAAAGATCACCTGATCGTTCCTTCAAGGCGACGTGATGCGGCGTAGCGTGACGTCATATAGGAAGCTACTGAGAAATATTTCTCGATATCTATCGAGCCGATAGATATCGAGAAATTGCTTTTAGATAATTTGCGATAATTCACAAGCTAGCATATAATAAATATTGATACCATCATCTGAGACTACTTATCCCAGGTAAACATATACCTCTCAATTAACCCTTTGCGACTACGTACGAAAATAATATTACGAAAGAAAATTGCCGTGCGTTGCGACTACGGTACGTAATATTACGTACTCCGACTTTGAACACAAGCGGGCGCTTTTTCGTCCAGGAACATGAAACTTCATAATTTCATTAAATAAGATGGATGCTAAGTGCATGTGTGTGGTAGACCAATCAATATTTTCAACGTGCTGCCACAAGGCTGAACGTTGCAAATATGAATTGGTGTACCCCCAAATAATGAATATGGACTCTTTCTGTTGCTGTCATTGAACTGATATGGAAGATACCACCAGGTTCAAAGGGCTTACGATTTTTTACGTCGCCAAAACCTGATTTTTCGTGACGTTAAAACGTCACGATAACCGTAGTTGGAACGGGTTAACTCTTACACAACACAACTAGAGGACGACAATTACAAACAAAAATATTATTGAATAACTAAAAAAATTCATTTTTCATTTTGTGCCGAAATAGTTCTTAGTTTGTGAGCACTGACTGGAACGAGCTCAACTAGCTCGTTCCAATGAGGAGGGCTGGTAAGCTATGTGTTTTCGGTAAAAGCAAATTCAAAATGTTATCACCAAATCATTTCAAGAAACTATTCTCACTGGATATCACAACCTATAGTTTCTTTTAATGATTTTAGTGATAATATTTTTAAAATTTTCAACCACATATATTAAAGATTTATTTGCCCATTGACCTTCTCCATCCAGTTGTCTAACACAAATTCCGACCGCCCAATACTCCATTATTTCCTATTATACAGCCTGGGTACACTGTGTGATTTGAGAGAAAAACCAACTTCACACCACTACCGAATCTGGTATTTTAACTTTTACCCAACGTTAGGTATGTATCGTAGCGATGATTTTCATGCGAGTTCAATTTCAATTTCGATGAATTATTCAATGTTATTAGATTCATTTCAAAGACTATATCCTCCATTTCTGTATTTCATTTTGTTCTAATTCTATCAAATGTCACATTACAAAGAGTTAAGTTAATTTTAAAAGAACCTTATTTATGACAAGTCTGAACAACTCACGGTAGCTTTTCGCCAAGCGTTCCTAAATCCTCCATTGTTTAATCTAAGCTAATTGTTCGTTGTATTTTGTCGGGGAAGCGATCATCGTGGCTTCTGTTAACCCTTTACCTAACGTAACGGTCAAAACCGGCCAGCGCTATTCTCAAAAATCTCCAATTAATTTTCACCATTTTTTCATTTTTTGTCTCAAAAACATAGGTTATGACCCCTCGTTGGAACGAGCTGGCGAGTAATGTGTAATTTATATATATATAAACGCAATTCTTGTACTATTTGGTAACTATTCTGTTGGGTAGACGCCTCAGAAGCTTCATTCTTCACCTTCCGGTCGGAGGTTCCAGATTGTTCGTGAACCTTTGTTACTGCTGTATCTGGAGTTCCAGTACTGTCGCTGTAAAAAAACGCTAATTTCCCAAGAACTCGTCTTCGACTTCTATTTGAACGATCCAGCTCTACCATCCCCCGAGTTCGTAATTTTCACGCTACTTATTTGCACAAAATGGTAACAATCTATATATTTTAGTCGCTCGCATAAATAGGGCGTATTGCGCAGTGGCGTTGTCTGTTCGTCTGTCTGGGTGTATGTTCACCTTTTTGTATTAGGAATGGAAACCTGCGCTACATTTGCGACATGCAATTCATGTTAGGTGTATGTCTTCATCCACAGAAAATGCAGCTGAAATTTGCTTTTGCTGTTTGCTCGACACTCCTCTATTGAATAATTGCCACTTATTGCTTGGCATTTCCTCAATTTTTGTGTCCTGATGATAACGTCACCTATATTCACATAGCCAATCCACAGTTGCTATATTGCTAATATTCAGATCTCGTTCCATTCTGCCATTACCCCGACATTCCATTAAAGTATTCATCTTTTTGTCTTAGTATTTCGAGCATTTTATGTTCGAATAAGACTAAAATGCTGACCCTTTGGCTGGACGAGAGCTCGCGTAATTTTTTCTATGTTTATTGCTATAGTAGCATATCTTACCGTTTGTCGTCACCGCGCGACATATTTTAACCCTTTACCTAACGTAACGGCCAAAACCGGCCAGCGCTATTCTCAAAAATCGCCTATTAATTTTCATTAGTTTTTTCATTTTTTGTCTCAAAAACATAGGTTATGACCCCTCGTTGGAACGAGCTCGTCGAGGTCCAATATTACATCTTCTGAAAAATTCCTAACACACATACCTCCGAATGTTCACACTTACGAAAGACAAAGAAGCTGCATAGTTGAACATGTCCAAGAGAAACTTTCGAAATCCAGTTGCCCGAAAAGTGTAGCATGCGCATTTAGCACCTCGTCGAGCTCGTGAAAGGGTCATAAGCAATGTTTCGAAGGCGAAAGTTGAATTATCATTATTGTGAATAGCGCTAGCCGTATAGTTTCGCTATGTTAGCTTAGAGGGTTAACCCTTTACCCAACGTAACGGCCAAAACCGGCCAGCGCTATTCTCAAAAATCGCCAATTAATTTTCAAAATATTTTCATTTTTTGTCTCAAAAACATAGGTTATGTCCCCTCGTTGGAACGAGCTCGTCGAGCTCGTTCCAACGAGGGGTCATAACCTATGTTTTTGAGACAAAAAATGAAAAAAATTAGTTATTTAAGAATTATTTTTGCAAGTGTCGTCTGCTTTTCATGTTAGGTAAAGGGTTAATAAACCAAACCCAAAATTCCCTCCTAAATCATGTTATTATCATATCAACGAGTCCGGTAACTGACCTAAAAAGGCACCGTTCTTCTTTTAAAAAAATCCAGGGTTTTTTTTGTTTAAGATGGGTGGTCATCAACATATCACATCCTAACCATGAAAAGGCATTTATTGGATTTTTTTAAACTAAAACATCATTAAACTTAGCTGTTAAATTTACCACTAGTCTATAGACAAAGGTCATTTAAGTTTACATTTCAAACCAATTTGATCAATACATCTGTTCATCTCTTAGTCTACCTTCGCGTGTGTCGTTTTTCTTCAAGATTGCATTAACACGTAACCAACCTCAACCATATCCAAATTGTCATGCTTGATAAGAACAGCTTTCAAAAGTATTGTATGATTTTCGACAGTCTTCTCCGTTGAAGCATCATTGCCAGAGTGTTAGATGTGTTCAGGGTGTTGGCAGTAGATTCTCTCCAAAATGTCCAGTTGTTAACCTTCTCTGCAACCAACTATTACCGTTCAGTAAAAAAAACTTATAAAAGTTTCAAACGTACCACAGAAAAGAACCCGATTGCAAAAAGGGCCTTGCTGAGCTTCACGGTTCGATTTCGAATCTAAAGTTAATATTCGGTCGTTTCTCTCTAATCTTTTTCATAGGAATACAGCTTGGTATCAGTCCATTCATCGTCTCACAAAACGTATAGTGCAGATGGAAATCGTACATGAATAATGTTGAAATACAAGACTGGACTTCTACATTAACATAATGGCACTCATGCCACCAGTCATACTAATTCTAGTATCACTATTCTTTACCACTGTAAAATTTAAGGTTTTTAACCCTTTACCTAACGAATCGCCCGCATCCGCCCGCGTAATATGCAAATTGAGCAGTTGAAAAAATTAAATTTTCCAAAATATTTCAACAAAACCATATCACGTGACCCCTCATTGGAACGAGCTCATTGAGCTCGTTCCAATGAGGGGTCACATGATATGGTTTTGTTGAATTTTTTTGAAAAATTAAAAAAAATTATATTTAAAATAATAACTTTTGATATCGTTTGCGTTGGGTAAAGGGTTAAACAATGTCGACGATGAACTGTAATCCTTACAGGGTAATATTCCAACTACATCATCAAGGCATACCTTCTACGAAGGCATGCTTTGATGGTGTAGTTGGATTATTTTATCAGTTGAGACTTGAGCAATCACGTTCGGAACAAATCAGGCTTGTAGCACCCAACTCTCATCGGTTATCTCCAATACGACACTGATACGATTCGACTGATACGATTCGAGGTTCGATTCGATTTCGAATAATAGGCGTGGTTCGATTCGAAATTCGATTCGAATCGAAGATGTATGATTTGCAGGGTCATGGTTACTGATTTGGTCACTTTAACCATTTACCAACATGAATAGAAGACGACACATTGCTTTTAATACAATAAGTAAAAAAAAAATCAGTTTTCGCCTCAGTAAGATATCTTATGGCACCTCTTTGGGACGAGCTCGTTCTAATGAGTTCTAATACGCTATATGTTTGGAGAAACAATGGAGAAAATTATAAAATCTGAACTGTAATTTTTTTTTAAATAGCGCTGGCTGTATATGGCTATTATGTTAGGTATAGGGTTAAACTAAATTGCCTAATTACACGTGCTTCACTCAAAGAAGTTTTACATTTTTTTATCATGTGAGAATTGAAATGAATTATTTGTCGCTTTATCGGAGTATGAATGTAGGATGGTCGTGTTAAGTTTTATGAAGTGCGTATCACTTGCAGTTCACGTACCACCAGGAAATCTACCCAGCTGTCCATGAACAGGAAAGTTTTCTATTGCATTCTAACTTTTTACTGGTACAGCAACTGGTTGTGCAATTAGAGGTTCATTCGTCTATTTGCGGAGTACCAACTAATCCTGAGCGTACTGTGGTCAAAAGAGAGTTTTGAATTGTATGAATTCCACTTCTCCCTTTTCTTTTTATGTTCACCTGTATTAGCTTAACCCTTTACCAATGGTAGCGGCGAAAAACGGCCAGTGATATTCTCAAAAATAGCCATTCGCATTTTATTATTTTGTCCAACTTTTTTCCTCATAAATATAGCATATGAGTCCCCAAAATGGAAATAGAAAATTGCAGAAGAAAGTCACTGAAATGGATGTACCAAATTGCTTGTGTTAACCCTTTACCCAACGCAGACGATATCAAAATTTATTATTTTAAATACCATTTTTTTAATTTTTCAAAAAAATTTCAACAAAACCATATCATGTGACCCCTCATTGGAACGAGCTCAATGAGCTCGTTCCAATGAGGGGTCACATGATATGATTTTGTTGAAATATTTTGAACATTTTAATTTTTTCAACTGCTCAATTTGCATATTACACGGGCGGATGCGGGCGATTCGTTATGTAAAGGGTTAATCTTCTACCCTCCTCGAACGGAGGACAGATAACACTTGCAAAAACATATTTGGAATAACTGAAAATTTCCAAATCTTTACACTGAAAAGTCCTCCAAAGCGAAGTTGTTGAATTATTCAGAACAAAGTCCTCAGTTAGACTTTTCGGCTCCATGACCTGTGTGAAGTGGAAGAGAGTGTTTATGGTTACTACTGTTTAAAATATCCCTCTTACAGCTATATAGCAAAATAGTAAATGTCGGCTATCCTGGAGTTAACACTGAATGCCGACTGTTCGGGAGCTAATGAATCTGTCGAGCTCTTTCCAAACCGACTCATAACCATAAGCTAAGTTTTAGACAAATAATAACTTCCTGGTTGTTTGAGAATACATTCCAATGCTGTTTTTTTTCGAACTGTGTGTCAAGTGAATAATTAACGCTACTTTTTGAAACTGAGCTTCAAGTTTAAAGTATAATAATAACACTTTGGCCGGACGCTGGTTTGTCGCGGTTCTCGGGTGAGAAAGCCTTGGTTACCCCTGTACTCCCAACTGCCTCCCTGTTCCTACGTTTCTTCTCTCCTTCCAACACCCGGACACAAACTGCTTGATAACATCCCTTGTCCCATTCTTCCCAATCTCCCCGATTAGCATTTTAACCCTCTCCTTTGAGTCTCTCACTAACCACATGTCCTTCATTCTCCCATCCCACTTCCCATATAGTTGCAAGATGGATTTTACAGTACGGCAACTGTGGACTGGTCACTTTCCACAGGTGGGCAATATTTCCACAGGGGCAATAATATTATTTATATTCCAAACTCTAATTATAGGAATAATCCTCAAAAATTTAATTAATTACGCGCCAGGTTACAACCTGGTGCTTCATAAATTAAAATTTTGCTGCTGAGGATTTGTTTTACGTGGTAAACGCATGCGTGGACATCACTGTGACTGTACTGTACATAACAGTAATCATTAAAACTTTTTTCCACTTCATAAAGGCCATGCAGCCGTAAATGTGTGGATTATAATTGAGTGACTTTGCTCTGAATAATCCAACAACCTCCCTTTGGAGAACTTTCAGTGTGAAGATTTGGAAATTTTGAGTTGTTTCCCCAAAAGTTTTCTGCGAGTGTCATCTTTGATTCGTGGAGGGTAAAGATTTAACAGAGGCAATTTCGTACATATTCGTTGAAATAACATGTCGCAAACTGCGATCTGGTGGTTAGTACTATAAAACGTTTACAATTGTATTTTCATGAATTGCATTTTCTGTCTATGGCAATTAAGAACTGAAAGAAATCATAAGTGTTTCAAAAGACATGGCAATTTACCTACTGGCAACTTGCCACGTCTTTTAACTCTTAGGAGACGGGAGTCGAGTCTTCTTGCCTGTGATGCAATACGGCAGGTAATCTGACTGTGACGGTTCGGCTATCTTTGGGCTGGGGGAGAATTAAACACTCAGCAGGTGCTTCTGGCCAAGTGTCGTCTGCCTGAATAGGCAGACGACACTTGACTAGAAGCACCTGCTTTACTGAAAGTTTTTCGCGGCATGTCATGTTCAATAAAATCATTCTGATTCCCCGGCTTCTAAGAGCTAAAACGCTAAGGATCCATTTCAGTTATTTATATACTTGGGTAGAAAATACAATTTTGGAAAATAGAATTGTAAAAGTTTTATAATATCTGCCTTAGTAAGGCAAAACTGAATCGGTAAACTTCAAACGTGCATCGCAAATTGTAATGCGATACAAGTAATAATAACACTTTGGCCGGCCGCTGATTTGTCGCAGTTCTCGGATGAGAAGGCCTTGGTTACCTCTGTACTCCCAACTGCCTACCTATTCCCACGCTTCTTCTCTCCTCCCAACACTCGGAGACGAACTGCTTGATGACACCCCTTGCCCCATTCTTCCCAATCTCCCCAACTAGCATATTAACCCTCTCCTTTGAGTCTCCCACTAAACACATGTCCCTCATTCTCCCATGCCACTTCCCCATTATACTCGCAGTTAATCAGTTCTCTAGGACAAAGATGGTTTGTCTCTCACGCTCTCAAGCGAGGATAAATGGACAACAACAGTTTGTTTATACTCTTGTTCCTAGCAATGTTGACTGGTACCTTGTTTATAAACACTACAAGCCTTCTGACGTACGTCTACATACGTCGGTCAGTACGTACATATTTCCTTGTTTTTAGTTTACTATATAAATCACAAAGGTGTTAAACTATCGAATACATCATTTGTTTTTACTGTCAAATAGGATCTAAAAAACACAAATTCCTTCCTCGTAAACACAACCTGGCTCTGTTTTAGTTACCTGCAGGCAACAGTAATCCTATGCGGAAGACAAAGTATTCACATTTCTTACCTTCACTTTTGGAAAATGTAGAAAAACACTTTACAAAAAATAAAAATATTTTCTTTAAAATCAACCCGTTGCCTAATATTGATGTCCGTTTATGGGTAACGGATGGATGGAGTGTGTGTGTGTGTGTGGGGGGGGGGGGGGGGGGGGGGTTGAGAACACTGTCTAATTCTGGTATTTCTGATTGTTCGTTGGTGTTTCAAGCTGCATTGATGTTGCTTAACTTTTCTGTATTGGTTTTCGTAGGCCCAAACCTACAAGGATCAATGCACTGCAATAACTCCATTAACACTTTACATGTGTTCGCGGGTGTCCTTTGGTTTTTGCAAAAATAGAAGGAGCGAGGTCTGACGTTTTTAAGACAGTCTGACAGACAACAAAAAAAAATCCCAAAGTATCGATTGTAAAATAGTGGCAAAACTGTTTTTGAACCTGATATATCGAGTAATAATTCAAAGATTTCTACTGTTATATAAAAACAAACAATGATAACAGCTTGTCCTCAGACTGTTTCTACACGCAGCAAAATTGTAAATGCTAATTGTGCTCGAGCCCAGACTGAATGTCGACTGTTTATTTATTTATTGGTGCTTTACGTTATATCGGCAGGGAGCTGAATGAAACTGTCGAGCTCGTTCCGAACCGATCCGTAACTATAATCTGAACTTTGGACAAATATTAACTTTCCAGTTGTTTGAGAATGCATTCCAATACTGTTTTTCGAACTGTGTGAATAGTGAACAATGAATGCTACTTTTTGAAACTGAGCTTCAAGTTTAAAGTATATAGTTGCCAGATGGAATTTACAGTACGGGCGCTGTGGACTGATCACATTCCACGGGTGGTCAATATTTCCACGGACGCAATAATATTAGATTCCAAACTCTAAATATAGGAATAATCATCAAAAATTTAATTAATGACACATCTGGTGCGTCAAAAATTAAAATTTTGCTGCTGATGATTTGTTTACCTAATAAGCGCAAGTAAGAACACATTTAAATACTGGGTTTTCGATCTCTGGTGGAAGTGAAAAATTAACGCTGTCTTTTGAAAGAATTAATCTTTTTTCTTACACGACAGGATGATGACAGGCACCCACATTACTTTGTCCTCCGCGCAGGATTACTGTTGCCTTTAGGTAACTATGGTTTTTTCCTGTTTACCCAGCCCACTAGTTTCAAGTAACCCTTTACCTAATGTAACGACCAAAACCGTCCACCGCTATTTACAAAAATCTCCAATTAAGTTTCATTATTTTTGTCTCAAAAACATAGGTTATGACCCCCCCCCCCCCCCCTTTGGAACTAGCTCGTCGAGCTCGATCCAATGAGGGATCATAACCTATGATTTGAGACAAAAAATGAAAAAAAATAGTTTTTGCAAGTGTCGTCTGCTTTTCATGTTAGGTAAAGGGTTAACACCTGCGCTAAGGTTATAGTCCGTATCAAAACAGAGAGCTGATGTTTCATCTCCGGACCAAGTTGATGAGTTCATATATATTAAAACAGAGAGCTGAAAGTTCATCACTGGCTGAGTTTATCTTAAATTTGTTGTCGCACCAAACAGTGAACTTTATTAACTGATATTCATAATATTCAGTAAATGTAGTATTTTTACAGCTGCACATCTTAGCATTTTTATTCATTCGCATTTGCTATTTTACAATGGCAAACGCTCAAGTAAACGCAAATTTTATTCCAAATGGCAGAGGAGGGAAATATCTTATTTTCGACAATCATAAGTTCAGCATCAAGTCTAGAAAACCTCAAAGTATTCACTGGCGATGTTGCCAAAAGAACTGCCGAACTACCATAAAACACTAAATGACATGATAACCACATATAATGGCAGTCACAACCACACACCCGACACTGGCAAAATTACAGCAGATGTGGTCATCGTAGAATTGAAAGAGATAGTCATCTCCTTCTTTCAACTCTATACAATCCATGGTTTTGTCGAAGGGAAAATGTGCCCCCTCTCATCTAACCTTTTCTTCCGAATAAAACTCAACAAACATACCAACGTCTTTTTAATTCTATAAAACACAAAGCAGCGGACTCTTGTATGTCAACACATCGACCCAAACACTATCTTCACCGACTGCGAGACAGCGGCCCAGAATGCCTTAGCTACCACTTTCCCAAGAGCTAAACTCAAAAGGTGTTTTTTTAAATTATGGTCAAGCAGTGTGGAGAAAGGCACAGATCTGCGACCCTCAGCAACAGTATCAAAACAACGAAGTTAAGACCCTGATTGGACGTGCTGTAGCCCTTCCAGCTGTTTCAGTCAACCGTGTGAGTTACGTCTGGCTTTTTTACTTTAGAAGATGCCCCAATGACAGATGACACAGCCCTCAACAACAACGTGACAAAATTTACAGACTATGTTACAGAGAACTGGGTGGAGGGACATCTCGGAACAGAAATGTGCAACCATTACTCTTCCGTTGGACCAATAACAACTAACCATATAGAAGGCTGGCATCGAAAGCTGCTGCTGGTGCTAGATGGGTCGCACCCCAACATATAAAGGATGATACATTTTTTAAAGAAAAGAACAGGCTTACCAGAAAGCAACCATATTTCAACCTAATGCTGATGGAAATTTGATGCCCAGGAAGAAAAAGTACAGAAAAATGGATTGCTCCATCCAGCATTTTCAACGTCTATTTCGGGGGGATAATATTAGCCTCCCACAGTATTTAGATTCTCTGTCCCACACCACCGGATTTTAATTCAAGATTTTAATTGAATTTTCATTCAATTATTAATGTTATTTATTATTATTATTATGTTATTAATCTCAGTTATTCGTGTGTTCATCGTTATTTGTGTATTTATAGTAAGAGTCATGAAATAATGTGTATTTATATGATAAATAAATAATAAATTATGAATTATTTTTGTTCGTTTTTCTCATTTTCCTACTCACCCAACCCTCTGAATTTGCAGTTAAATTCCCAACTAAACAAACTACTAATATGAAGAAAACTATAGTCGGCATACCTTTGATCAACAAAAAATTCACACTTCCACCAGAACAATAGCGGCTGAGTACACAGGAAGGCCCTGCAACTGAAACAGAGAAAAAGAAGAAAAGGCAATAAGCATTTTGCTTACTGAACAGTAAATAACCCTCTGCTGGAACGTTCTCAACGAGTTCGTTCTAATGGGATGCGACTGAAGCAAATATTATGACGATGACAGAATTTAATTCCATAAACCCTGATGGTAGAGTCAATCTTCATTATTGGGGGATTGACTAATCAATATTTTCAACGTGCAGCCTAAATATTTATTTGGTCTACCACTACAAATTCATTTGGCAGGCGTTTACTTTATGAAACTAGATCTGGACCGGTCAATTGGTGTTACGATTTTCAAAATGGTTAAATGGACATGGGTATAGAGGTAATAAAAACATCATCATCCTTTCACATTCTTCTTCATCCTCGAGAAAGAAACAAAATAATTTATAAACTCGTGTATCAAATTTCATTATGTATTATTTATTTATTGGGGTTTAACGACATTTTCGACAGCCAGGGTCACCTCGTGTCGGACAGTTTTACGGGTGGGGGAAGCCGGAGTACTCGGGAGAGAACCACCGGACAACGGCGAGCAACTGCCAGACTTCCTAACATACTAACTCCACATTAGCAGGGTTGGCTTTGGTTGGAGATAAGTGCACCATCGACGTTCAGTACGCCACAGTACATAGCACCACCGTGCCACCACGTGAGCAATCGGGATAAAGTGCCTTGCCCAAGGACACAACGCAGTTACCCCTGGTGGGATCGAATCGTGGACCTTTCGGTTTGAAGTCCGATTCCGTAACCACTGAGTCACCGCGCTCCCATCGAATTACCCAAAAGAATCGCCCGCGTAATATGCAAATTCAGCAGCTGAAAAAATATTACTTTTCGAAAAATTTCAACACAACCATATCATGTGACCCCTCTTTGGAACGAGCTCGTCGAGCTCGTTCCAAAGAGGGGTCACATGATATGGTTTTGTTGAAATTTTTTGAAAAAATTTAAAAAATATTCAAAATAATAAATTTTGAAATCGTTTGCGTTGGATAAAGGGTTAAGCGGATAAAGTTTTGAAATAGAAACTTACAAAAATCGATACGTTTTTTTTTGTCCCAGTTCATCCAGATCATACAGGTTAAATTTTACGCTTTGACGGTTGCCTACTTATACATATCGCCACCCATATGGCAGTGGTACCCCTCAATGGGCGGTGTTCTGTTTTTTTGCCATGAATATTTCCATTTGAATACTGTTGGCTGCACGGAGTGAATCCTTCTCTGTTATCTTAAACTTTGTTTCTTGATGAAACATTGCCAGAGAGAATGCGTGAGAACAAGGTCGTTCCCGAGGAGCATCATCTGTTTACAAACATTAGATTTGCAAAAAGATTACCGCTAAAGGGATAAATGCATTTCGAAAAATATTTCTCATACCTTTTAATTGCAATATGCCTTTCTCACATAGTTGTGTCATTTAATACCGATATAACATTGTTAATTGTAAGGTTATAAAAATATGTTGCATGTTTCCCAGATAAAAAACAAATAGACAACCAAAACCAAAATATTCTTGGTCAACATTAGTTGTGATTGACCTCTAAACAGATAAAGTTGCAGACAAGTAAATGTATAAATGCGAAGATGATACCTACTGTATTTGAGTACGTTCCATGATTATCTTTTGGAAATTCATTTTTTCACGAGCGACTGAAATCCGCATTTGGAAACTTAGATTTTTTTGAAGTTACGAATGAGATAAATTGTGTTATCCACTCCAAAACGGAGGGTTTCCTTTTATGCCTCCGACCCTGTCTGGTGCATTATTTTTTCACCACGTCCGCCCGTCCGGCTTCCGTCATCTGTCGTCCGTCCATTAACTTTTGGTTTCCACCCAATAACTAAAAAACCGCTTGTTTGATCAAATCATAATTTTAGGGATTATTTGTGGATGATTAGGCAATGTTTCCTTTCGATTTTGGTGCAGCTAGCGGATTCAATATAGCCGCCGTGGTGGCCATACTGAAATTGGTTTCCGTCCAATAACTAATGAATGCAGACTCGAATCATTTTTATTTTTTAATTATGCATTGTTGGTGTCTGGAGGAAGCTTCCTTTCAATGTTGGACCAGTAAGCTGAACCAAGATGGCCGCCAGGCGCCAGTTCATTATGGCTTCCATCTTGAATTTGGTTTCAATCCAATAACTAAAGAACCGCTTATTTGATCAAATCATAATTTAAGAAGTTACTTAAAGATGACTAAGCAATACTTCCTGTCGATTTTGGTCCAGCCAACCAATTCAATATGTCCGCATGGCGGCCATATTGAATTTGGTTTTCGTCCAATAACTGATGAATACTGACTCGAATCAATTTCATTTTTTAGTTATGGCAAGCCGAGAGGTTAAAACCCTTATTCTACGAGTGGTTTAAATCTGATTACCGGCCCTAGTTCCTATTTGTTTTATTTATACAATGCTCTTAATAAATAATCGACTTTGTCACCTAACAGGGAGAAAAAACGACACTTTCTATCGCAAACACATGCACGGTTTGTTTTGTTCACATTCGCTCCGGTGGCCAGTAGTACTACCAGCTGCATGTGAATGATTGATTGACAGCTAGACACATCGCAAAAGTTGAGTGAATTTACCTTGCTTTTTCAGTCAAATTATTATTAACAATTCTTAAATTTTATTTAAAGTATTTAACTGTAGGCATTGCGCGTAGTAGATAGTACCGCAAAACGTCGTATGTTTGAATGAAACATTTAACCGCAGTAGAAGCTTTACACCGGTAGTGGGGTTAAAAGCTAAATTTTTAACATACAGACTTTTCACAGGTAGAGGTGAGCATGGTATAATTTGACTACTTCTACCCGCAAAATAGTCCGCCATGATATGATCCTGGCTGTTAGACGTTAGAAGTTAGAAGTGCCAGCAAACACCAGTAAACAAATACGCTGCTAGTTTTGATTGTTTAAATAAGTTTCAAAACTTTCAGCTGGTTTCAATCCACATCTCCCATCACACACTAAATTTTAACCATTTTCCTAACGTGAAGGCTAAAACCGGTCAACGGAAGTCCTAAGACTTGCTATTTAAATTTTATTATTTTTCCTTTTTATCTCAAAATCATAGATAATAACCCATCATTGGAACGAGCTCATTGTGATCGTTTCAGCGAGGGGCCAAAGGCTATGTTTTGAGGCCAAACAAAAGAAGAAAAATGCTGGATGTTCAAGAAATTGTTTGCAAGTGGCGTCTGCTATTCATGCTGGGTAAAGAACTGAAGCAGCTATCCCATCCTGGTATCAAACAATCTATGTATTATATCAAGGAGTCTATGCTGTACAATTGGTTGATATTCTCAACTGTGTAAACGCTAATATTTTGTGCCGGTAAACAGACCTGAAAATAAGCAGTCTGACATTTGCAGAATGAGGTCCCCAGAGGGTGAATGTGATGATGCTATCCCATACAGTGGACCAATTTATCCTCTGGGTACCTTTTTCTGTTTAGTTTTGAGACCCTGATTTGGATTAAGGTTCACAGAGGGTAAATTTAGTGATGCTACCCTGCTGTGCAGGGTAGCATCACTAAATCCACCCTATGGGGACCTCATTTTGCCGATGACCTTCTGCTTATTTTCTGACTTGCCGGTAAACTAGAAGACTGAGTAGGCTATACTAAACCACTCTCACCATCAACGTTTAAAAATAGGAAAGCATGGCCCTCATTCCTTCCATTCATCCACACAAAAGCTAGAAAACTCCAATGGAACGCCATTGAAACAATTGCAGTTGATTTACATTGGCAAATGATAAAAAACGTTGACGTTTACACCTCATCAACACAACGAGCTCTGCATTCTTACAAGAAAACGTGTTAACACACAAATTGTAGAATTGCTGCTAGGTGTTATGTATGCCGAGTGCACAAACTGTTCTTATCTGTGTCGTGTTTGTCTACAGAACACAGCTTATAACGATTCATTACACGCCCGCCAAGTTTGGCCACATGAAGGGTCATATGTATTGTTTTCGAGGCACAATAATTTAAATATTTAGTTTTTCAAGAAAGTTTTAACAAGAATTTGCTTTCTAGTCATGTCTAGGGTTTAATTCCGGTAATGGGAATTTTCTGCTTCTCGTTTTTTTTGAAAGTCAGTAACGGTACCGGGAATTTTCCGGTTCTCGTTTCTGCATATCAGTCCCCATACCCGAGAAATTCATCGGACAGAATCGGGAATAAAAGGTTGCGTTCGACAACCTTTGATTCCCGATTCTTGTCTTTGAATTTCCAGGGCATTAGCACTGATTTTCGGAACTGGTAGGCTTAGCTCCATTTTAAAAGGGGTGGGGGGGAGGGGGTGAGGGTGGTGAGTGCTGAAGAAGCTTTCCAAGCCTTCACATTTCAGAATTTTGCGTCCCTAAAGTTTGAGCAAGGTAACCAAGGTAACAATAATCAGGGTTTACACCAGATGGAAATAAATGTGTCCGATATGGGGCGTCCAAGAGCCGTCGATACCACGGGCCGAATTCAAAACCCCCCATCACCTTGCATCTCCTTACATCTGAGCGGATATTTTGAGGGTTTTCATGTACTGATGACTGTTTACCTTTTCACCGACATTAGGACAAGCAATCTACAAATCTACAACCTAACCCCCAATGGACCTACCCCCCCCCCCCCCCCCCTTACGATGTTTATACCATTTTGGACATATTTCGAGGACCAACTGCCACGCCACTGCTGGTAACCGGGAAATTCCCGTTCGCAAGATTAAACCATAGCTCCAATTGCGATGCTGGTATTGGAAGAAACTGATATTCGCAGAAATCTCATAAACTGTAATACGCATTCATTGATACCATGGTCTGAATTTCACGGGTATGGTGATTGACTTTCGGAACTGGGAGCCGCAGAGCCGTGAAATTCCCGTTCCTGGTATTAAACCATAGTCATGTCAGTAAAAACTTAAATATTGTCTCTGAAGATGAAACTAACAGACAGGCTTTTGTCGTCCCTTCACTGTAGCAAGGCGCCATCAGCAATGCTTTAACCCTTTACCTAACATGAAAAGCAGACGACACCTGCAAAAAAAATTATTGAATAACTAATTTTTTTCATTTTTGTCTCAAAAACATAGGTTATGACCCCTCGTTGGAACGAGCTCTACGAGCTCGTTCCAACGAGGGGTCATAACCTATGTTTTTGAGACAAAAAATGAAAATATTTTGAAAATTAATTGGCGATTTTTGAGAATAGCGCTGGCTTTTTTGGCCGTTACGTTGGGTAAAGGGTTAACGTTGCAGATTGCACCTTCATGCACTCAACGGACGATGTGTAAGTACATATAATTCACTTTGGAACTTCTCTTGAATATGATTCATTGATAAATTAGTGGAACACATTATTATACACGCCGAAAGCAATGCCAACAATATCCATTACAAAGCATCGTACCTCAGTTTCCTCTTGCAAAAATCTGCTTATCTGCCTTTATTGGAACTAGCTCCCTATCCTGATTGTACGCCGGGAGGAATTGTTTTCCGTTTTGAAAATATGTTGTTCTTCATATAAATAATGGTGAACGCATTCTCTGAGAATGTCCAGATGAAAACAGAACTGATCCAGTGATAAGAGTCCAGAAGACATAGCAACCTTCGGTAAACCGTTCTGTAAACCCGCAGAAGGGTTGCATGCTAAATTCGAATCCGCTTGACAAGTACAGACCATACAGAATTACTCCATGTTATTATTTACTCACATTAGGCAAGATTATTCAATTGTACACTGTGAACTAATTTTCAACAATTTAATGTGACCAGAGTCGAGAGTAGCATCGAATGACTGTTTCGAATGCGCAAAGGTTTGCGTAAAAATGAATGGTATTGAATGAGCTGTCGCACCAAATAATTAACGTATTTGTTTGGAAACTCAGAAATAATTTAACCCTGCAGACTCCAGAGACCCCAGAGTAATATGTTTTTCCTTCCTAAAATACAGAATATTAACGAAAGATTATTTTACGATTGAATTGTCAAAACTCTTAGAAATGACTTCACACACAGTTCGAATTGTCAAATGTCGTTCCTCTTCTCTAATCTTAAATATAGTAACGCAGATATTGCTGATCATGGGGGAGAGGGCGGCCTCACTAACACCAACGATTCATGAACAAAGTTAAGAGTTTTTGTTCAGATTTTGTTACTTACAGCATGGTCAGTTTATATTACAATAATCGCCGACATTGGAGTCAAGCAGATTAGACCTCACAGATAATCCATTTTAGTTATATTATAAATAAAAAGGGGAACATAACACTTATTTCAGCGATTAAGATCATACAAAGTGCGCCAAAAACTAGCGACCAAAACATCGCCGCGTGCCACATAGCTCGTGGCGATGTTTTTTGCATCGCTAGAATTTTTTTCCTCGACCTCTCGCCAGAAGAAAAAACATCCACTCTATAAAACCTGAATAATTTCGCTGAGTTTGACGGAGATACAACTTCGTATGGTGATGCCATTCAGCCAAATAGGGCCGAATGGGTTATCGTTACTAATAGCTTAAGATTTAAGTGTCATATAACATACTTTGTCGAAAGCAAATTCTCTAACAAATAGATACACTTGTTAACTTGTGTCTTTGTATCAGATGTTAAACTAAAGTCGTGTGGAGAACAAACGTTAATCGGATTATGTAATTAGAATCTGTCGGTAACACACAGATGTGTTCGTTTTTTATTTAGTTTTCAACAAACTTGGTGCTGCAAAAGTCAAGAAACATGGAAGTGTCACATTACAAATATACTAGTTCATTACATAAATATGTTTAATAGGAACATTCTAGATGTTGTGTGTTGAGTGCAGTTATATGACGCAAAATGCAACACTTGTTTAATTGTATTCTCAAGCTGTACTTCACATTTCATTGATAATACTGAGTGACGAGGTAGAGCATATTTACTTAAATTTCCATCGGCTTTTTTTTTCTTTCAAATAAAAAAATGTTTATTTACTTTGACGTTACAAAATGTAATTAGCAATCTGATGGAATTTCTTTGATGGACCTATTTTTTAGTGGCTTATTATGAATTCACGCTTATATCGGACTGAAAGGTTGTGTGAAATAAATGTTGGACATGTTCAGATGAAGGAGGAGGACCTCATTCATAATAACGTGCTGGTACATGATTAGTCACACAGTCCGATTGTTACCTAATATGGTAAAGTGAAGCTCGAGTCCAATGTTCCTGATATTGTACGTAGTGATAGGAATGTATTTATATGCCAGTGTTTTACAGACCGTAAATTTGGGGAACTGAGTGGTAATATAAGGTATGAAGCTTCTTTTGAGGTCGGAAAAATATTTAAGGTTGTGGGCGAGATAATATGGGAGGACAGAACCGAGAGGGGGGCAGGGCTTATATTTCGTCTAAATTTGTGAGAATCCATTTGGATTCTCGTGAAAATGGTTGCGAGAATCCATACCTACTATGATTATCCAGGATCCCATGACGCCACCAAGGTTGAACCACTGTTGTATACTGATAACACATGTTAACCTTTTACCCAACACTTTTTTAATTTTTAAAACTAAGTTTGATCATTTTTAAACAATAAATAATAAATAAATGATAAAATAATTAAATGAACAATATTTACCAATAAAATCTTACAAATATGGCTGTCGTTGGAACCGGCTCAATGAGCCGGTTCCAATGACAGCCATATTTGTAAGGTTTTATTGACAAAGTGTCAGGATATTTCAGGTCATGTTAGCCTTCTATTGGTTAATTTGTTGCCGCTGTGTTAGTTAAAGGGTTAAATTGACTCAATTTTTTTCACGCGAATCCTAGCAGAGGTGCAGCGAGAATCTACATGGATTCTCGCCGGTTTTATTGCGCGAATCTTTGTGCGAATCGATTCTCGGATTCTCGTCGAAATATAAGCCCTGGGGGGATACTTTGTAAAATGATGTCATGGCCCTATGAAGAAGACAATTCTGGTAAAACAACTGACCGCAACTTCATGACGTGTTGATCGTCCGGAAAAATAAGTCACTCAAAGCGCAAGTAATCAGATAAAATTGCGTAACTTATAGACTCTTATCCAAGTTTTCGGAAGTGGGGAAAGTGTGAACAAGTTTCAGAGTTTGGTCATATGGGCTGGTTTTTAAATTTTTCATCAAAGTAATTCTTACGTAGGTGTAACTGTTCTGACTTTTCCTGGTAGACAAGTATTGCTGACTTGTGTGGCAAATGTTGTGGCCTTTCAAACGTGATGTCCATCAAAATAGTGGAATAAACTGTTGAATTTATTTATTTATTTATTTATTTATTTATTTATTTATTTATTCATTCATTCATTTATTCATTTATTTATGAAGGTTTAACGACATTTTAACAGCCAAGGTCATATCGTGTCGGTGACAGTTTTACTGGTGGAGGAAGTCGGAGTACCCGGAGAGAACCACCGAGCAACGCCGAGCAGCTGCCAGCTCCCCAACATCGTAACTCCGCACCAGGTAGGGTTAGATTGGTTGAAGACATGCGCACCATTGACGTGCAGTACGCCTTAGTACACGGCATCATCGTGCCCCCATGTGGACAATCGGGGTTAAGTGCCTTGCCCAGGGACACAACGCGGGAGTCCGAATCGATCGCTCAGACGGTCACCCATCGAAGGACTAACCGGACTCGACGTTGCTTAACTTCGGCGTTCTGACGAGAACCGGTTACCGCAGCGCCACCTCGCCCCTTAATAAACTGTTGAATAATTAGTTTATAACACAGACAATATCAAAATTTAGTAATTTATTTTTTTGTTTTTTTCTTCAGATTTTTCAAAAGATTTTAACAAATCATATTATGTGGCCCCTCACTGGAACGAGCTCTTCTAGCTCGTTCCAATGAGGGGTCACATTATATGATTTTGTTGAAATATTTTGAAAAAAGTGTTTTTTTCAACTGCTTAATTTATAAATTACGCAGGTGGATGAGACCAATTCTTTAGGTACAGGGATAAACTGATAATTTTACATTTCTGATAATCAAAATGTTTTATTGTTGGTTTCGGTAATTCTCCAAATAACTAACTAACCGAGGCGAGCACTTGTTAAGTGCACGGTTACAGTGTTTGATTGTCTTGGTAGAGCTACACCATTATTCAAAAACCATCCTACAAAAAGACACACAAGTAGCCCTCAGACTACCATGATTTTGTTTCACTGAGGCTGCATTTGAGCCCATCGACCCTTATACACTTTTCGGATCAGCTCTGGCAACAAGTCATACGATTACAAGAGCCTAAATAAGCGTCAAATCATGACAATAAAAAACTTTATTTTATTTGCTTGCACAGCTGATATGTTGAATCTTATAACTCCAACTGAGAACACACACTCTCCATGAGACTTTTTCACAGCTTTTGTGAGGACTTGTTTTTAGCTCACCTGAGCGAAGCTCCGTCCGTCCGCAATCCGTCGTTAACTTTGCATTATCGACTTCTTCTCGCGAACTGCTGGACCAAAATCAACAAACTTTGCTGTGCATGTTCTCTGTAATATGTCAATTCAAGTTTGTTCAAATCAAGTTGACCCGCCCTCGGTAGGGTCACGCCCCAAAAGTGTGCTTAAATCTTAAACAATCTTCTTCTCATGAACCAGCTGTAGCAGAGACTTGATATTTGGTGTGCAGCTTCCTTTTGAAGCGTAGAGTCAGATTTGTTCAAGAGAAGTTCGAGGAGCTTTATTTGCCTTCGTTATGGGAGGGGCAAGCATTTTCGCCCCGCCCAAAATTTCTATTTTCCAAACCGAGAGGCAAATTTGAACCAAATTTGAAATGAGGGCTTATTGGGTCATAAGTACTTAATTTATGCCAAAATTTATTTTTCCGTCGCCCCATGGGAACCGCAGGAGCTAAAAGTGGAAAAAAATTAAAACGCCCATATCTCCAAAACTACACGGCACTGAGAATTCTTATTTGGTGTGAATCTTCTCTAGGACCAACGAAATGGAATGGTAAAAAAAATTGCTATCGGTTTTATAATGGGGTACCTTTTTGGGACTTTTGAAAAAGTGCTGAGTCAGCATTTTTTAACACTGTGGGTAATGGAAAAAACATTTAACACTACTTTTCTCCCAAACCACTGCCCCAAAAGCTTTCAAATTTCACATATAACATCTTTGGAAGATTGTTTAACAGGTGTATTGAAATCAATTCCCTGGGTCCATATTTGGGCTCTCTGTGGGAGAGTTTGTTAAATCCAAGTCCCTGGGTTCATATTTGGGCTCACTGCGGGAGCTCGAATTGTAACTTAGTTCAAAATGAGGAATTTTCTTTTAAAATCTTCTTTTTCAGAACCAGCAGTCGGAATATTTTGATATTTGGTATGCAGCATCCTTCGGGGTGTGAGATTCTAGTTTGTTCAAGCCAAGTCCCTGGGTTGGTATTTGGGCTCCCCGCAGGAGCCCGAATTATAAATTAGTTCAATATGAGGAATATTCTTCAAAAATATTCTTCTACACATCCACCAGTCAGAATCTTTTGATATTTGGAAAACGGCATCCCACTGGAGGTGATATTCAAGTTTGTTCAAGCCAAGTCTCTGGGTTCATATTTGGGCTTCCTATGGGAGCCCGAATTATAACTTAGTTCAATATGAGGAATATTCTTTAAAAATATATTTTTTTTAGATCCACTGGTCTGAATCTTTGGATATTTGGTATAAGCTTTTCTAAGGAGGGGCAGATGCAACTTGTTGAAATCAATTCGCTGGGTTTTATATTCAGGCTACCATGTCTGGTGAGCGCCCTCAGCTCCCCTTGGGCCTCTTGTTTCATTTATTCTCGGTGACAAACAATGACAAAAAAGTCCCATCAGAATCGAGAAGGAAAATCCTAACACTTTGTTTTTTGTGTGAGTACTTGGCGAAAACAAAGGAAGTCTTTTTGTGGGAACCCAAACATTATTGCCTAGGTTCTTACATAATAAGTAAAGCCCAGAGTGGAGCGTCGGGCATAGGTAACCCGTTTAGAGTTTGTTCATTGTTTCTTTGATTTTCCTCGAACCGACCTTTATGTAAAAATATGTAAATATATGTACCTCTTATACCATTATTGGTTTTTCACAGTGAATAAATAATTGAATTGAATTGAATACAAAATTGGAAAGACAAAAACTCACCCATCAATTCTGCATCCTACCAAAGACCCACACGGGCCGTTCTTCTTGGACGGATGACTAAACTCCATCCCGGATGCCAATTATCTCCGATTGTAACTCGGAATCTTATGCCATCTCGGAACTCATTGACTATCATCTTAAACCTAGAGCTAATAGGCATACGAGCTATCTCAAAAATACACAGGACTTCCTATCATAAATTGTTGAAATGAAAATATCGAAAAATGCAATCCTAGCTACTTTGGATATTGGCAGCAATATACCAACATTGATATCGATAGAGTTTTTTAACCCTTTAAACCCCGGTGGTATCTTCCATGTCAGTTCAGTGGCAGCAATTGGAAGAGTCCATATTCATTATCTGGGGGTAGACCAATTAATATTTTCAAATTGCAGCCTCTGGTCTGCACGTTGAAAATATTGATTGGTCTACTCTACTCATTCACTAGGCAGTCAACCAACATTATGCAATTATGACGTATCATGTTCTAGGGGCCCGTCGTGTTCAAGGGTTAATATAGAATAATTCATCCGAAAAATATCCCGCTGACGCAAAACGCTTGGATGAATAAATTTTGGATCTTTTACATCTGAGCTTCAAAGGTTCAGATTTTCAATTCAACGGAGAAAATATTTACAAATTATGGGTTGTTATGTGAGCAAAAGATTCAGACCTAATTTTGCAAGCAGTTATGTAGTGGCTAGGGAGGCAAATGCCGTTAGCAAACGTGCAAAGCATCCTCTCGAAAACCATAGATACTTAGATGTCATTTTTATCATTTGTGAACATTTAACCCTTTACCCAACGCAGACGATATCAAAATTTATTGTTTTAAATATCATTTTTTGAAATTTTTCAAAAAATTTCAACAAAACCATATCATGTGACCGCTCGTTGGAACGAGCTCGACGAGCTCGTTCCAACGAGGGGTTACATGATATGGTTTTGTTGAAATGTTTTGAAAAATAATATTTTTTCAACTGCTGAATATGCATATTATGCGGGCGGATGCGGCCGATTCGTTGGGTATAGGGAAGAAGAAGATTTTGACGATTTTTTTAGAACTTTTAAACATTCATGTTCTTAACATCAAACTGACAGCTGCAATCAGTCACGATTTTGTTGGTTTTCTCGATGTGTCCGTGTACATATGCAATTCCAGGCATCTGGTCATTTAGAATATAAGATGGATTTGAAACCAACTGATTCACGTCACTTGATACATACAATATCATTTCATCCACCATATATATTTAAAGGTATCATGAAATCACAGCTCAGTAGTTTCCATCGCAATTCAAGTGATAAGGTAAATATTTCAACGAGGCTTGTTGTATTTTATTTGGCGCCTTCAGGTCGAGGTGGTGAATACTGCGCTTCATGCGTAGCCTTAAATCTCAGACACCAGAAAGTTGAAAGTCCTGCCGAAATTAATGATTTCCAGCCACTGAAAACTGAACGCAACAGACTGATGCAGAAAAACAGTCACATGACGGTTTGTCACTATATAAGGCAAATCGTTAACTTGGGCAAAATATTGTTTTCAAAGATCTGAGGATAGCAGAAACGGCCGCATTCTTTTCAAACCTGCAAGGTGGTGGAATTAAAAACGCTCAATACATTCACGGGGGAACGTTAGACTGACAATTCCATTATTGCTAAATAAAGTCGAAATTGCAGGGCAATTTTTCAATTTCCTTATCCAGGGATGTCATTTTTTAGAAGTGGATAAGTACGCCTCTGTTTCGCAATATTTTAATTTGCTTGTTATCGATACTTAAAATATTAAACTGGATAAATAGGTCTCCAAAAGATATATCCACACAAACATTAGCTAAAGGTGATTTCTTTTTGGGGAGGAGATAAAAAATTCACCCATTGAACATTTTACGCGATGACAATAAATGCCTCCCACCCCACCACCACCACCGAAAAAAATATTGTTTTCACAGATTTCGCTTTTGTGTTACTAGCTTGAGAACAATTAAGGAAAAAGAATTAAAATTCGGGTAATTTATTCCCTTTAAAGATTAGATGAAAAGTTGACAAAACCCCTAAATATATTTTAGTTTTAAATTGAATATTAATCCCCCCCCCCCCCCCCCGCCAAAAATAAAAACAAAAAATAAATATGTGTACCTTCACTTTTACCTTAGGTGTAGCAAAAATGTGAACTAAATACGCCCCATAAATTAATTCTTTACTGTGCAGTTTTATAAAAATAAACATTCTCGAAAAGGTTTCTCGAAATTTTATTACAAAAACTGCACATAAATATGACACATTTTTATATTGTTTATCATAAAAAAATAATACTGGTCAAAAACAAAAAAATAATAAAATTGAAATAGAATTATATAAACAACAACATAAAAGATAATTATCATATTGTTGACATATACCAACCAACCCATTGTTTTATGAAAAAGATGCACGCACGTTCATCAATCGCGTTTGGCTGTTGAAATCTCCTCCCCTTCAAATAAATCGTCCCGTCGACGGTAACTGTTCCTGTGAATTTCGTGTAAATTAAAAACCCGCAAACACCCCGCATTGATAACACTTCTAATTTAGCTGTTCTTTTGGGAAGAAAGGTGAGATTCGTGCTTTTGACCTGGTATGAAGGCATTAATAATCGCGAGCCCAATTTAACTTTACAATTAGCATTTTTCCTGTTCCTGCATTCCTGAGATTAGGTATCAGTTCCTGTCCCTGTTCCATGTCCTGTTCCATGTCCTGTTCCTGAGAATAGTACCGTCCAAATATCATTTGATTGAAGGCCGAACTATATTTATCACAACTTCCTGTCTCCATTTCCATGTTTGTCTGCTATCCAGATGATTTCAAAACACAAAGAACAACAACGCTTTTGGCTGTCCATTTTCAGTGAAATTGGGGGACATCTTAACGTTAACTTTCTTTGCCACGTAATTACATTTTTGCATTTGGTGGCAAATCGATCTACACCTATCTTATCGCTTAAGCCTCAACAATCCCTCGTGCTTGGAATCGTTGGATTAGTACTGATTACCGAAATGAATCCCGAGCGCTTTTGACATTAGAAATAAATGAAATCATAAACCGAAGTAGTCACGCCTCAGACCGACTGATTGGATTCAATCAACAAATAAGCTATTATTGTTGTAAAATCGGCCGGTTCAAATAACAGTCCACATTCCTTACAACACACTACAGGAGTGCGATAGTTTCAGCATAGATTATTCAATGTGAAGCACAGAATGAACAATTGCACACACTAAACCAAATTAGTTGGTCGATACAATTTTTTTTAATGTGGAACTGTTAATATTGATTGTTGTTCCAATCTTTATTGCCGTAGTTCACTTTATTTGTATATTTAAATTGCAGTTGTCATAAATACACACCAGAAATGACACGGAATGTCCCACATAATACCAAATAAATAAATTAGGGTAGTCTTTTCTCCTAGTTTATCAATGAAATCATTTTTGTGAATTTGCCAAGAATATTAAACCATCTTCAACTTAATTATGAGGTGTAATTACTACAAAATGTTCACATTGTACAGTTTTATTTTTCATTCACGAAGTCACTTGTGCCTCTTTTCCTGTTGCCCTGAACTGTATGGAGTTGACACCAACTGAACTTTCTTCATCAAAACAAAACACAAAACAACATGGCAGCATTTAGGAATTGTAGATACCATGGATTGTAGTTAGTGTTACAACTCATTCTTCTCATAAATAACAAAAAGATTTCTCCGAGTCTGTACTTGAAGGATTGCAAAATAGAACCATTCAGTTATTTTAAGGTAGTTTATTGTCAAAGTCTGGTCTCTTATTTATGCCATAGCAGACTTTAAGACAGTGCTATAAACCACACGACAGCAGTTCCATACTTAATTTAAGTTTCCACATGTTCTAAGTTTCTTTCCAAACATTTTGGTACATAACTTACAGGGGTTATTTCTTTCTAGCTTGTTTTGGTCTTTGAAGAAAATTTCCTGAATTTTGATCAAATACGTCCCCTTAATTATATTTGTCGTACGGTGAGGGAACCCTGTTTTTCGTACCCCAGATGGAACTGAAAAACTAGAGAACACGTGCGAGTTTCGGTGTCATATAGGTCGTAACAATTGAGCAGACGTTTTGTCTTTTATCCGATAATATCATTGACTCTAAGGGGAGATTAAAAGAATTTAGCAAATAAGTGTCAGATTTACTTTACGCTCTTGGTGCACAGATTTACAAACGATATATTTGGATATTGGGTGATACAACAATTCTAGATCCTATGTAAAAATCGACTCTGTTAATTGCAAAAAAAGCATCTTAGTTTGCGGTCGACACCTTTTATTGTACCGAAATCAATCGTGAGTGTATTACTTCCTCAAAATATGTCCAGAAGACACGAATGACAAATATAGTTCTAATTCATTAATTTATCTTAGTATTAAATTGTAGGTGATTGTCGTTCATTTGGCTTTAATGGTTTGTATTCTGCCAAACTTCAGAATAGAAATAATAGACTGATATTTGATTTTTCTTTAGTTATTTGTTGTTGAGAAGCGCAGCTGGTATGCAATTGCCTGATAACTACACACCAAAAGTTGTCATGTTGGTGTAACGGTATGAAAAAAAAAAACAAGTATAACATCGGATGTCCTGTACGATTGTTACACTGTTTGAACGAGACGTTTGGATCGCTGTTTCTTTTGTGATTCCATACTCCATGGGTGTTTAGAAGACCGCGGAATGATATTCGATTCCCAGGTACAAATACTGACTTTTCGGGAAGGCGCAAAAATGGGGGCTCAGGGCACTAAAAACAATCACGTCCTACCACAAAGCTGTTTCAAATTATGAGTATGCATTATCATCAGCATGTTGCATCTTTCTTCAAGAGTGGCCAACTGCCACATGTTATGTATATTTATTTATTAGGTTTAACGGCACTTTCAATAGCCAAGGTTACCTTGTGTTGGGCAGTTTTACGGGTGGAGGAAGTCGAAGTAGGCGGAGAGAATCACCGAGCAACGGCTACCAACTGTCACACTCTCCAACGTACTAACTCCGCCCAAGCAGGGTTAGCCTTGGCTGAAGACAAGTGCACCATTGACGTGAGGTACGCCTTGGTAGTATGTACACAGCGCCTCCCCCCCCCCTCCCCACATGGGCAATCGGGCTGAGGTGCTGTCACATGATACAATCTTTGCCAGGAGAGTTTATCACACTCATCCTCCCTGAATTGAATAAACTGCAAAATTTCCTGACGCTTATAGAATTTTTTTTCATTTCTATTTTTTATTTAGTAGACATGTGTACGAGCTGCCCCGTCGTATTACACCAATTTGACTGGACTAGATCATGCCAGATGCAATATAAGTCGTGTTTGATCTCAGGATTGATTGGCTGCTGTAATAATTTGTTTGTTATATGATATGAGAGTGAATATTTTAACCCTTTACCTAACATGAAAAGAAGACTACCTAACATGAAAAGAAGACGACACTTGCAAACAAAATAATTGAATAACTCATTTTTTTTTAGGGGGGGGGGGTCAAAAACATAGCTTGTGATCCCTCATTGGAATGAGCTCAACGAGTTCGTTCCAATGAGTGGTCATAAGCTGTGTTTTTGACGCAGAAAAAAAATGAATAAATAATGAAAGTTGAATGGCAATTTTTGTGAATAGCGCTGGCCCTTTTGACCGTTACGTTGCATAAAGGGTTAAAATTGAATACGACACCTGACCTACAGAGAAAAAGAAATTTTGAAATGTTTATCCAGAATGCTTTGCGCAAGAGCTCCCTGGATATTTACTTTATGTTTGTAAAACGGACGCCTCGAAAACGTTCGCACATCAATGACGTCACTTGAACCTTATTTGAAACAAGCAGGATGCTGGCCCAGAAACGCTGACCCTCTAGTTTGCACGCGAAAATGAATGAGAAAACTTCAACGGTAATGATGAGTTGTTTGTGTGGGTGATATATTATAAAATACGATATTTAATTAAACGCTGTCTTATAGTATGGCAGGAAATGCCTAACAACTATTTTTCTTTTTCTTTTGTCGCGACTATTTATACCATGATTACATATTCTACTATATATGAAAAGCCTATGACATAAATTTTAGCTTTATGCACCAGCCGTGGTGAACACGCCAGCAATGGGATTTCAATAGTTAAAATTTACACCTATAGTGGAACTACATCCAAGCTGATCTTTGGTGACGTCGACCTGAATGCGAACTTGTCTAAATTTATCGCACGTCGCCTCGTGAAGACTGAAATGAAAGTGTCAATTATTTCTTACGTTTTTAAATGAGTTTACCCCATAAAACACCAAAAAAATTAACAAACATGCATTGTGTCATGTTAATAGAGCATCTATAACTCGAAATAGTATGTTATTAAAATAAATAAGGCCCTGTTTCTTTTTCTATTTCGTTTCTGTGATAAAATTGACAGCGGACGTACCGCCCACCGATGCTCATGTAAACAAAAACAAATTCGCACGTACGCACGGCTGCTGCTCAGTAAAATCGTGAAAAAATAATAGCGACTCTTAATAATCTGACGGTCATGGTATAAATAAATTATACCCAAAGTAGCTTGGTGTACCAAATGTTCACCACTCGTGGTGAACATTTCGTACACCAAGGTACTATGGGTATATTCCATATCTCTCCCTCCGGAAGTGACGTTCATAACGCAACATGTTTAGATCGATAACTGCGCGTTTACGGCGTTTGAAGTTGTAATTGCAATTGGATACTGAGATATCGACTTGGGTCATTGCCCTTCCGTCCAGAAATCAGCCCCCTCCGTGTCGCCAAGATATATGTATCTGGGCATGAAGATATTTGTGAACTTTAAGGTGCTTTAATCCCCAAACTGAAATTAGGACCTACTGGCCAACATTGTCCTTGAAAAACGGACGTTCATAGAAAATTTTATGGAAATCCTTTGGAAAGTTTACTCCGGCAGTTGTTTCGCTCAGTTTTGTCAAAATGCGTACCTGAACGTTGAGACGTTTTTTTGTTGCCGAAATTGATTCTCACGGTTAGTATAAGGTGTTGGTTTTTTTTGGTTTGGAACTCGTGTGTATTAAATAATTGTTAACTGATATCTATACAAATATCAAGAAAGATTCTCAAATAAAATCCCCCAAAATGAAGCTCCAACTTCTTTCAAAACATTGTTTAGGGTGGCGCTTCTATGTGACAGATTAGCTTTTACAGTTTCGTTGTCGCAGAAATTCGACAGGGACATGGAAGGGTGTGTGGGGGGGGGGGGGGGGCTTGATCCCTTCACCCCTTTTGCCCTACAGTGATAAAAATATTTGAAAATAGTAAACGAAAGAGTTTCGACGACGATCGTATTATCATAGCTGATGTATTTATGGCCTTAATTGCTTGTTATATTCCTTTTATCACCCTTAATGCCAAAGATCTTACTTTTCGGGTCGACGAATATCTGAATCAGGGTCGGTGTCAGCGAAGGGGTAGTGACTACCTCAATATCTTGTCACATTACACGGTGAATTCCTATTAATTTGTGATCTGGGCGATTTCATGGCATCAGATAACTACCGGCACCGTAGTCTACTGATGCCCTCAAGTCGCCCACATCAATTTGAGGACGTAAATGTTTACATGATTTTCTTGATAAGGGCCCTGACGTCCATTTACATCTCATACCCAACCCCACATTCAAAGTCGCCCACAACCCCTGTGTGCTTCAGCCGAAAGTCCACACTATAAAAATAAATACAGCTCAACCCGTCAGTTTCTTCATTTGGGTGTGTCAACTCGGGTATATCGCTGTGACAGCCGGCTATAAATTTTGGTGACAGCTGTCACAGCGATGGCAGCTATACATCTTGGTGACAGCCGCCTTCTGGTATTAGCTGCCACAGCTATAGTCGGCTATAAATTTTGGCGATAGCTGCAATAGCATAGCCAGCTATAACTTTTGCAGACAACTGTGGCATTAACAGTCGACTGCTGGTGACAGCTGCCACACGAAAGTCGGCTAAAACTCTGGGTGACAGCTGTCACAGAGATAGCTGGCTATAAAGCTCGGTGACAGCTGCCACATCAATAGTTCTTTTTTTATTTTCACATCATCATCATCATCACATTGCATATTCATTTTTCACATTTGACTTCAAAGCGTACAGATCTTATTGCTCACCATGACTGCTCAATTGGAAATCCCAATTAAATTACAGGAGACCTTGTCAGCTCTGGACGTCTCCTGTCCAATCAACTGGACTCTCCTGATGAAAGGCAGGAGAACACAATGAAGAAAAGTAGAAGAAATGATCAAAAGTATTCAGGGAAATCTTACGACAAAGGGAACTAAATCGAACTCACCATATGGAGCCCCACCGAAGAAAGAGTAGACAAAATTACACCCTCACACTGTCCCTGTGTGCCTTCGGCACGCAAAAAACATTTCATTCTTTCATCAATAGTCAGCTTTTAATCTTAGTGGTAGCTGCCATACCGATAGTCGGCTCCTAATCTTGGTGTTAGCTGCCACAGCAATACTGGGCTACAAATCATTAATATGGGTCACACATTGAGAATATTGATTAGTGTACCCCATAGTGTAACTTAACTGGTAGAGTGCTGGAAGCCCATATTTGGGCTTTATTCTGAAAGGCAGGTGCCGCAACTTGATGCCTTCATATTCTGAGGATATGCTTCATATTAGCTTCGAATTAAAATTATTTAGTCTGTGAGGGTTTGCCTTGTTACAATTTATGGGAGAGTGCCAAGTGGCACTCTCCCATAAATTGTAACAAGACAAAAAGACGTGAACCAATTTGGATGACCAAAAATAATTTAGCACTCTACCAGTTAACAACCATCCCACTTTATGAAGAAAGTATGACATATCATGTTTCTTGGCCTCTCGAATTCAAAGGCTTAATGTTTTGGTTTTGATTTTGACAGGTGCTCGTCAACTGCTACCCGCTTCATTATGCACCTCAAAAATCAAGCTTGCAACCGAGTTGAATGTATTCATGCCGTTCCTTCCCCATACATACCTTTCACAAAAATCCTGATTTCTGACCCAGTGCGCAATTCTTCGCGAATTCAATCGTTGTGAGCCAAGTGCGAAGTATGAACCTAAGTAACACATCAATGACGCTCATTGTATTTTAAGTACACCAAATGATTCTGTGTCGAAATAGTTCGTATTGTCCGCTATTTTGACGCACTGAAACAGCAAACTTTCATTTCTGTTTGATCACGGGCTACATAAACAATTAAAAACGAAATCGAATGTTTTAATTCTTTAAAAATTGCGACTATTGGCAAATGGTTTTTCATCTTAGACTGTTTACAACCTGGGTTATGATAGATCTGTCCCGGTGATAGTTTTACCGATAACACAAAGGAAAATCCTTGTCTCCTATGTCATCAGTAAAGTCCAAATTCGATGTCTGAGTGCATCAAGGTTATCGCTCATCGATGCGGTCGTATGACACTTTTTTCGCAGAGTAAAGCCGTGCAATAGCGACTCGCTTGCCATAAGTGACCATATGAATTGACATTTTCAATACAAATCGAAATGAGTAAGGTATGTTCGTACTGCCAGCCTGAAAGATAAACAAGTGTTTACGCCATCTTTTTAAAAGCCTTTCAAGGGGATTTTGCAAATTGTGTGCCAATCAATGTCTGTGTTTTTCACTTACGAAGGAAACATCAACCCATTTTATCAAGTAATACTTAACCATGGAAATGCGTACCTCTGTAAGTTTTTCGATTTTACCCGGATCTATCCAATATAAGTTTTGTTACCATATGACTTGGCCGTTTTTGTGGTGTTTTGTGTTTTATAATTGATTTGTCATAAATAGTACATTGACCCCGAAAGACCGCTTTTCCGATCCATGATCATTATATGACCTAAATGCATAAAGTACATGTTTGCTCCGTGAATTTTATGTAAGACAAATAAATAGCTTCACCGTTCAGCCCAAAGGCTTCACGTTGACCATATTACCTGGCTTACCTCAAATAAGAATTATGGACTCTATCAATCAATGGCATTGAACTAATTCGGAAGATACCACCAGGGTTCAAAGGTTAAATACTATTTAATAACACCGTCCGTTGATTGGCCATTTCCAAACACGACTCAATGATTTTCGACCATCATTTCAAAGCCATATCTATGTAACACTAATAAATTCTTAGCAAACGTCCATATTCTGAATTTAGTTTAAACAATATTTTATTTCATAACTCGATATACATGAACGTTTAAATAGCTATAACATAATAAGGCTATAATATTGATAGTTATAAAACTAGATTCATCAGAAGCTAATACGGGGTATTTCCATGTACAATATGCAGATAAAATATATATGGCTAGAATGATATACATTTTTAATTGTAAATATAAAAAAAATAATTTCATATATTGTTAGATAACAAAATTAAAACATTGAACAAAGAGAAATAGGGAGAACTGTCAAAGAGGAAATGGGAGAAAGGAGAAGGAAATGATAGAATGAAAGATCCAAGGATGAAATAAAGTAACGATGCTCAACGCGCCACAGTTCACTGAAATCACCCGAGAACACAAGCAGTAAAGCGACGAGTAATCCGTGGAGACCGAGGACGCATTGTACACATGAGGTGGTGTGAGACGTGATGTAGATTCACGACCTTTCGACTGCATTATTGCTGCGAATGTGTTGTTTTCTTTGAGAACTTACGCTTTATAAGGCAAAATGCAAGCAGACAGGATGTCAGCCACTTACGTAACCAGGAATGAGAAATAACGAACGTAAAGAATGAAGTGTTCAATTTTAGAATTGTTTCGTGGCAAGACTATATTCATGTACTTTTTAAAGCTTTCTTTATTAGTTGCACTACAGTATGAAACGCTGCCGTTCAAGAGGATGCCGTTTTAATGACGTGGATCAACAGAATGAAAGTGTTAATTCTTTCAGTCCGATAAAATGCAATTCGAATAAATAATGACCAGCTGCTTCACGGACATCATTCCTACAAAGAGATGTAGAAGACATGTGATTTTCCATGAGGTGGTCACTAACTCTTTATACAGCGGAATGGCCAAAATTGGCACCGCTATTCATAAAAATCACCATTCAGTTTTCATATTTTTTTTATTTTTTGGTGGAGGATTTCTGCTCAGCGAAACTTCTGGCAAACGAAACTTCGACCCTGTAGACAATTCCAACTGAGGTAGTGACTGAACTGGGGTAGTGAGTAATTCTCACCAGCGTCTCTAGGAAGAAAATTCAACAGTTTTGTTATACTTCGGAGAAACGACATACGATGTAAATTGATGCAACAAAATGGAACCGTTAAATCACCAGCAAAGGCCGTAACTGTGAGACGCCGATACTCCAGGAGAGATTAAGGTAAAGGATTTTTTGGATCCAGTCGATAGTACAGTTTAACAAAATGCAACTATTTTGTTATAGTTTTGTTGTGTTTTTCTCTTCTCGTTTTCAGGGGTTCCCAGCCTGTTTCTGCATGAGGGAATTCTTGATCTACTCCACGCGTCTTGTCAGTTAAGTCCTCGTAGCCTCTAATTTGTTTCTAGAACTTCGGACTCTGGTTTGTGCAGTTGTTCTAATCTGCATCAGAATATTTCAAAACTGGGCTTTACTGTTTCCAGAGTCCTACAATCGTGAGTAAACTTTAATATTCTGATATGTAGTCTGTTTAACCCTTTACCCAACGAATCGGTCGCATCCGCCCGCGTAATATGCAAATTCAGCAGTTGAAACAATATTATTTTTCAAAAAATTTCAACAAAACCATATCATGTGACCCCTCGTTGGAACGAGCTCGTCGAGCTCGTTCCAACGAGGGGTTACATGATATGGTTTTGTTGAAATTTTTGGAAAAATTTGAAAAAATGGTATTTAAAATAATAAATTTTGATATCGCCTGCTATCGGTAAAGGGTTAAGAGTTCATGGTATATTCCAGTGTATGATTAGGTCAGGATCTTGATTAGGTCTGCGATGTTTTTTTGGTACACATTCGTTTTCATATTTGTTTTTATATTTGTATTCTGCATTCGAATCTGTGGTATTGGATTGTTACCCTTTTTACACGATATCAACACTGGTTCCGTTGTTTTGGAGTGAAGTCGGCAAATTTTCGTTTAGGCGACTGCTCGATTCTCAACATGTCATTATTCAGAAGGTCGGTTGTAAGGATTGGCTTTTCAACAACAAGATAGCGTGTAGTGCCTTCTCCGGAAAGACAGATGGTGCAGTGAAGGACCAAGATTTGAGCCTTGTCGGACTCCAGAATTTACACACAGTCAAGAAGACGTTAAACCATCCATCACAACACGTCGTTGCCAATGTTCTTGATAAGAATGAAACCACTTGAAGAGATTGCCCCTTATTCATATTTTTGCAAGTTTATACAATAATCCTGCATGCCACAACTTGTGTATTCTTTCCCCTCATTCAGCGCATAGCTGATAGTGTTTTAACTTTTGATAAGCTGAAATGACACGTCTGCTTGTGTTAGACCCAACTGAAAGGATGTTAGCAAAACATTTGAATCAAGTAAATGGAGACGTTTTTAAAAAGGTATGTTTCCAGACGTTTTCACAACGCAACTCAAGAAGAGTAATATTGGGCGATAATTACAGATGACATTTGGGTTGACCTTTTTGAAAACAGGCGACAGATTTGTTAGTTTCCATCGATTGGCAAAATGATTTTGGTCATGCAGAGCATGTAATATATAACAACGGTTTCACCAATGTATGTGGACACTCTTTTAAGGCTCTAGAGCTCACATCGTCGGGGACACATGCCTTGGAAACGTTAAGGGCCTTAAGGAATTCTGGGATATCGGATTCATCTTGTGAAATACTATCGAGTACAGGGCTGTTGTGATTGGCCTGATGGTAGATAATGTCGCAGTTGAATCGTCGATGGATGGCATAGAACACAAATTCCTGCTTCGTATTTATCGAAGGTACTTGACTGTATAGGTTTGTTATATCGTATGGTCGGGATATCAGGGTGTTTTTATTATTATTTTTTTTTTTTTTCGGGGGGGGGGAGGGTTTGTTTTAATGAATTTTGTTTAGAGTGTTCTACTAAATTTGGAATGAAGATAATGTTTTATGCAGTATATCTCTTATACTTGATACATAGCTTCGAATTTCCTTATCAATCACACGATTTGTTTGGTTTCTAACTTTCCTATACTTTGCCTAGGTTTGTGGTCTATTATTCAGTTTGGCAAAGCGATGGATTAGATTGTGTTTTCGATGTAGTCTTCATAATATCTCTGTGTACCTACTGGGGTTCATCTCTTTTTGACATTAGTTTTTTAGGAATGAATGTGAAAATCTTGCTATCCAAGAGGTATCGTGGAATCGATCAACAAGAGAGAAGCTGTTAAAAGTAGAAAGAACTTCTCATTTTGTCGAAGATAGAGGTTGGTCGAGACCAGCAAAGTCTTCTCGATCAAAACAACAAGCTTTTAGGTCTGACTGACGTGGTCCGCTCAGTTTAGAATTTAAGTTCTTCTATGACAGGGCGATGGTGGAGCGAAAGTTCACCATAAAAGGACTGGCCACACACTGATTAGCTACAAAAATGGATCTTTTGTAAGTATTACTATTTGAGTCAGGATTCACTTCAATATAATAGGTTATGCATACATTGACTGGTGCGTGTGATATGTGGCAAGATATATGCAGGGTTTCAGATAGTAATGATGAGAATTGTGAGTGTGACACCAGAAGGCCAAAGCGTCTCACAAGTAACAGAAATATGACATCTTCGGTCTCCAAAAAATATTTAAGATGCTTTCTACGTCGCGCAACTGGTAGGAAAAGACCCACGCTCAACCTTTATGTATCAATATCAATCATTTTAATTCAGATTAGATGCATGCTGCAACACTGCAGAGTGAATCCGGATGCATAGTACAGGAGACATTAGTGTTTCAGTTCTCCCTGAGAAAAAAGGGTTAGAATGTCGGCTGCAGAGTCTGACAGTTTTGAGAAAAAAGATAATGTTGACATCTGCACATATCAATAATGCCCAATAAAGAAACAATTGAAAACCAATATTTACAAATATAGACAGGATTGGTATTCGTCTGGTATGCCACTGGAGGCAAATAATTGTGTGTGTGTTTCGTCGAAGCTGGCGGCACTTAATATCACTGAGACATATTCTAGTCGTGTCTGCTTTTTGTTCACTGAGAAGTTAATTTATTGCCGATGGAACATAAGAATCGTACGCTTGACATGTCAGTATGGGTGGGTCCGTGTCAGACAGTCCTAACAAGGACATGTGCAATATTTTTTTGTTTCTGGGGAGACTTTTGTTTACAAATAGTTTATTTTTGCTCCAAAGGAATTCTTAAGGGGCAAAAACAAAAAATATTACATTCAAGATATTCGAGGAAACGAAACAAAGTTAAAAGGAATACCCTTATTAATACGCCCTTCTATGGAGTATTACTGTTTTTCGGAAATGTCATGGTCATGTGCGTCATCTGAGGATTTGTCGACATCTCTCGACGCAACATTCACTTGTCCTATCACAAGAAACTAAACGACATTGCTGCGAACAGGCGCTACAGCTACAGCTACAGCTACAAGAACACGTTGGATTTGTAGGTCAAGACTCCCAATGGACACCCTTAAATACACGAGGCTGCATCTCCGAGCTGCTGAGGACTATCAATCAATTTCACAGGAGAGCAATAACCAAGGTTCAGTGTCGTCAAGAGGTTTTGACTTTAAACTAATCGCTGAATAACACAGGCATATTATACATCAAACTGAAGGTTGGGTTGCATAGAACGTGAACAACTACTAAACTAGTGGAAGCGTATTTCAATGATTCCTGAAATCTTCCCTCGCATTTTGGAGAGAACTGTACTCGGAGGTAAATTATATCAAAACCACCTGAGACAGAAGTTACCCCAAATATCCGTGACCAAAGCTAGTACATTAGATCGGTGGTGTTGACAACAGGCATGCATAAAGAAAATTTCCCAAACATAAACTGTATTTTTCACAGGAAATGCCATCTTGTTGTTTTACATGTTAATATTTACGCTTGCTACAGGCCCCGTATAAAAGGAATACAACACCTAAACTGGCTGAACATAACTGAACATTTAAATATAACCCACTTGATTATATACAAAATACTGATTATGGCAACGGCTAAGCTAATTATTGTTTTCTGAACTTCGAACCCTCCACCCGACGCCAGTGTGTTGGGTGTCAGTGGCACTATAAGAGCAACCAGATGAACTGAGTTCTATGAATTTTTTGTTCATCAAACTTTCCTATTTTAATTAAAAATGGACTTTTGAGTGGAAAAAATAGTAAATCTGCTTAAAATATTTAAAAAGAAACTGTTTTTCAGATGTCAGTTTCGGTGAAAACATTCAGATAAGATCAGTTTCAGTCAGCCTCAATGTTGATGGCAAGGATGATATATTTTAATATAATTAAACCTTTTTTCTGTTCATGCATTTTCATGCAAAATGATTGGCTAAAGTATTTCTTTTTTTTCAGAACACAATGAACCGAAAAAACGCATTTAGGCCCGCCCTAAGCCACGCCCACAATATCTGTTTTGAAAATTACGTTGCACAGTGTGGATGGAAAAGAACCGCTGCATGCGCATGTTGTTTCAACATGAAAAGTAATTAATATTTACCTCATCATATTAAAAAGACTTTCAGAATAAAATTTAATAAACAATGAAATCCTTAGCATGCTTTTTATTCCATGTTCAATTTGTTAATACGCAATAGATGATCGTCTGCGTTCATCGTTTTACCCAAATCATACGTAAACAATGGCCTGTCGTAATAACCCACAAACGAAATTCGCGAGCAAAACTTTCCAATTTCCAAATAGTCTGAATGAACTCTTTCTGAGACAAAGTTCAACCAAGTTCTGATCATCTGGGTTAATATCGAACTCCACGTTTACAAACCGTGTTTTCAGTTTCTCAGGAAAAGGTCAAAATCTGAATTAAATTTAAGTCGGTGTTTCTTTAAATGACAGCACCCTCCCGTCAAGTGGAGAAGGAGATTGAAGTTTTGTGTGGGCGTGACCTAGACATTCCTTGTAACTCACGCAATTCATTGGTCAATAAAATTTTTACTGACACAAGAACATGTTTCAGTGAAATGTATCGTCATTTCAAACATAATTTTAGAAAACGATGCCGTTTTTATTCAGTTATCAATAGGAACCATGATGCGACCTGGTTTTTATTTTAACTCCGCAAAGTTGAGAGTGTTTAAATTTATTGCCCATTTACAAAGTTTGGCCTTTGTTTTTTTGTGGTTCATAACTCAAGGAAGAGACAGAAACAAACGATCATTCCTTATAATAACAATGATTTATGGGTTGGGGAAGGCTGCTTGTCCAAAGATCAAAATCACAAATCGCAAACTGGATGCTTCGTTTATCCATTTACCTAACATGAAAAGCAGACGACACTTGCAAAAAAAATTCTTGAATAACTATTTTTTTTCATTTTTTGTCTCAAAAACATAGGTTATGACCCCTCGTTGGAACGAGCTCGACGAGCTCGTTCCAACGAGGGGTCATAACCTATGTTTTTGAGACAAAAAAATGAAAATATTTTGAAAATTAATTGTCGATTTTTGAGAATAGCGCTGGCCGGTTTTGGCCGTTACGTTGGGTAAAGGGTTAATGTAAACTAGTAGCGTACGAAGATACGAATTTCATGTTTTCCAAATGAAATATTCCCGTGTTTAAAGAATTGTATGGATAAAATGTATATCATGACATGGAAACTTCCTTACTATTATAAATATGTGGCGTGTTAAAAATAGCAAAATTGTGTTCGATGATGGTGAACAGTAGCCATTACCAGCATACCGAATGAATATGATACAGGTGATTGCGGGACTTGTGCGCCAAGACATGCACTAAGTAATTCATGACAATCAACCCCGTGCCCTAATCGACAGATCGTTTTTTTTTCTAAATATCAGAAGTTACAAAGATGCATTGTAAACTTCCTTTTGGTCTCCAACTAAAGTTCTATATGTTGAGCTGTGTGTCATTTTCATGATCAAAGCCTCATGTTTTATTATGGACTTCGCTATTTGTGTGGATGATTTTATGCTTCAATCTGTACGTTGCACCGATCTGTATCTTTCATCTCGGCATGAACTGCTCTGAGCCAAAATTGTAGGCTAAAATGGAAAATCGCTGACAAGAAATGCAAGGTCACTGCCACGTTTTGCTGCGTCACAAGCAATCTGATATATGAATTTAAGGCTATATCCAGTTAGCACAATAGAAAATCAACTTTCAAGTTGAATTAACCCTTTACCTAACATGAAAAGCAGACGACACTTGCAAAAAAAATTCTTGAATAACTAATTTTTTTCATTTTTTGTCTCAAAAACATAGGTTATGACCCCTCATTGGAACGAGCTCGACGAGCAATCTGATATATGAATTTAAGGCTATATCCAGTTAGCACAATAGAAAATAAACTTTCAAGTTGAATTAAGCTAAAGAAAAGAAATAACAACAATAACTTACGCAGTACATGTGTTGGCACATAATACGACTACAAACACCTCCACTCTCATGCTTTTTTGCACTCTAAAAATGACTGCAACATGACACCACCAAAACACGATGAAAATATATCAAATAGACGGTATGTGTTGATCTCATGAAAAAAAGTTTATTGACATATATTTCAACCCTAAAATCCTTTCGAAAACGTTATTTCAATATGAAAATATTTCTACACATTTTGGTGTGAGAGCAGTTAGTATTTTTCTTGGTGATCCCTTCACAGTTTCATGTTTCGATTGTTGAATGAGAATACTTATCAGCAGCCAAGTCTGTTGGTTGTCCAAGTACTGTATCATTCGCGACCTCAAAATATGACAACACGGAGCAATGGCGTTTCTCTTAAACAAAACGAAAACAATTTGATTACTTTGTTCAAACATGAAAGCTTCTTATGTTCAAGCAGCCTTGTTGTTGGGTATCTACATCGCCTTGCCTTCGACCCTAGATTGTTTTTAAGTAACTTGCCGCCGTTTACAGTCACCTTCAAAGTGCGGCAGCAGACGTTCAGAAATCACAAGACCTCTATTCTACCAGTTTAGTTGTAGATATGTATTAACCCTTTACCTAACATGAAAAGCAGACGACACTTGCAAAAAAAATTCTTGAATAACTAATTTTTTTCATTTTTTGTCTCAAAAACATAGGTTATGACCCCTCGTTGGAACGAGCTCGATGAGCTCGTTCCAACGAGGGGTCATAACCTATGTTTTTGAGACAAAAAATGAAAATATTTTAAAAATTAATTGGCGATTTTTGAGAATAGCGCTGGCCGGTTTTGGCCGTTACGTTGGGTAAAGGGTTAAATCGAGTTCTGTAGAACTTCGTAATCAAGAAATTTCTCCTAAACTTTATTAGCATCATGCCGATATAGCCGTAAGACGATTTTGAGTGATAGAAACTACCATGTTGAACTTCTGGGGTGATACTTACTACTGTGAAATCATATTAACCAAATAATACATCCAGAAATTAGAAATATTCATCTCGTAGTAAGATATTACAGTGCCAAGATGTCTAAAAGCAGCTTTATTTAATATCGTTCTCAGGAGCATGGATATTCGTACCCGTTTGGAGGACTATCTGTGCAAAACATTTGCAAACATACCTCTAATGGAATGTTTGTCCAGATTGTTCAGCATGAAGGCATTTTAGTTTTTACTTCACGTTCAGAAAGTCATCGCCTTAAAGATCTGCACTCGTTAGTGACGTCACGCGAGCCTCGCTTGAATTTGAGAAAGACTTGGGGAAAAATAAGACTCCGGACCACACAATATAAATAAATTGATTTTCAGGCAATTTTTTTTTCAAATCATTGAGGGAGGGAGGGTCTTATTTTTAATTTTTAGCTTAACTTGACAAAGTCAAGATAAGCTATTGCCATCACGCGTGAGGAAGTCTGTGAATCTGTTAGTCCGTGAGTCTGTTCACGTTTTCCTGTATCACAGGCTACACCCCGTAGTACTTGTCTGATCGTCACGAAATTTCATATGCAGGTTTGGGGCCATAGTCCGGTCGATTGCAACAAAAATTGCAACAAGCCATATTTGGTATCATTCGACGCGGAATGTTGCCAGGAACAACATATCCCAAATCCCCCGAAATCCTTCTTGGGGAAAAATTGTTATGGCACTTTTTTGTTTTCATGATTTTTCAGCGGCAAAATTTACCATGTTGTTAATAAAAACGATAAGACACCACTATAACGAGGAAAGTTTGCGAGAATATACCATATTCTTCTCACCAACATAGAAAGTGGACACTTCATCAATAATTATGTTGTTCAGTTGAATGTTCGTCTTTAATTTATGACGAAAATTCCTATAAAAAAGTCCCCCAATTTTCTTTTTCAAAAACTCAAAAAAATGAGAACAACATTCTCAGTACAAATAAGATGCAAGTTGAAAGCAAAAAAGTGTTTAACACTCGACCTCGTCATCAAGTGTTACGTCTTCTGTGTTTTCGCAGCTCTCGCCGCGACAATTTCCGCAAGCAATCACGCACTTTAGACCATTTTTCCGGCATGAGCACAAGTTGTTTTTGCGCGGACGCTTTGATGTCATTTTGCAGTTACACCTTACAAATTTCAGCAGACTATCCGGTGCTGCCTCAGTGTCAGTCATAATAGGAGTAAGCCCACTTCTTAGGCTCAAGATCGACCTCCCCTAGATATATCCATGTCACTACCTGTAAATGGACACGAAGGCTGTGGAAATATGCCGCTCTCTGTCGGTGGGAGTTTCGGGGGTTCAATGGCGGTTTTGCACGATGAAACCATTGCCCTGAACCTAACATATCTCAGGTTGTTTAAGCTATCTGCTTTACCTGAATACATTACAACAAAGAGCTTGATGCCCGCTGCACCAACTTCATCAGGAGATGAAACAGCATTACTAATAACCGAAGCTGCCTGTTGAATGTCTGAGGATTTTGGCGATCTTCTTCGTGAGAGAGGATTTACCGTGACCATATACTGCCGACGTTGTGTCACAGCCACCCCAGGCGTGAAGGAACAGAATATTGGTCTTGATTAAAATGCCGGCTTTTTTCACAAGGTCAGTAATTTTCCACGAATTCCCATCTTACCTTTGTGGGCATCTCGAGAACCAGACTTAAAATAAATCTGCCCCATTTTTTCATTCCAATGATATATCAGAAGTACTAACACGTCTGTATCGTCACAAAAAACTACCACCCCCTTCCCAACAGTCGCAAGATCGATAGCACGCAAAACAATGGAGGTATCTGCGTCACCAGAACGGTTGTGAACTTCCTGCCCATCAGCCATGAGAGCTTGACTGAGTAGTTTGCTGATTTGAAAAGATTGCCATTGTATCAACTAAGTGAATATCTGAACATGTCTTCCCAGTTCGACGTCTATGCTCTTGATCTTTAGTACTAGGACCCTGCATGTAGCCATAAAAAAACATGCAACATTCACCGTATTTTTGGCGGGCATGATCTACATATCTAGAAGCTAAATCTTTCTATGTTCCACATTTTGGCCATTTCATCCGATGAAAAAATGAACCGCCATCAACAACAATAAATGCATCACTTGAGACCTGAGTCAGTTTTAAATCGTTTGCTAGATTTGCTTTTATGGGCTTTCTGAGTGCATTGTCCTTGAATAAGAATGTTGGTATAACTGTCAGCTCGTAACTGAAATAACTAGCGATATCTTCTTTTCTCTGAGCGATGGCAAGTAGTCGAGAGAAAAGAATGTTCGGATCTATCTGATCCAAGTGGTTGTCTATTTTGACATCTGGTTGCAATTCGTCTAACGTTTTAACCTGATCGCTACTCTTGATTGATGCATCGGGGAATTTCCTCTGTATTGCAGCACCAACAAGTTCTGCGTGCTCACAGTTGATATTATCGACCATTCCCGCTGTTAAACCCGAGGATAAGGAACGCAAAGATGGCTCATTTGGATCGAATGGTTCATGTATGTTAAACCAATTCGCAATGCTCTCTAAATCCGTAGAACCAAGGTTGCATCTTGCACGGCTTAATTCGGCATGTTGTTTGCTATCTTGGTGGGTATCCGTGAAGTGCGTCATGAACCCCTGCACACTTGTGCATGCTATAGACCCACTGGATGCGAACAGATTCCGTGATATCCCTACCCCTGGTCATTCCACCACGCCTTTTGAGTGATTGCATGAGGACCTGTTCAATAACAAGGTCACTGGAGAGACCATCCCAAAATCTCTCACTTCTTCTAATAACGTGTAGGCCATTTATGAAACATTTGTACAAATGGGGGTGCTTGTCGGGTAGTTCCAGCATCATTTGAAGATAAAGGCGGCAGCTTTTGGCACAATTAATATGCCCTGTTGCCGCGCATAAATTCAGCATATTTTGAGTTACAAAGAGGTGCAGATTCCAATCCCCAGATCTCATAGCTCGAATGAACATTTCGAGAATTTGCACATACTCAAGATACTGCAACCACAGTTTAGCTGTTAAAGATTTCTCGGCCAAATATGATCTATATTTGCAAAGCAATTCTTCCAACTTGACAAGCTCTTTGGATGTGTAAACATCCGAAAGAGATATTCGCTTATTAAAGATAACTTCACATAAGTTCCTGACTGCCTCCATGTCTGCGTTTGTCATTGTCTCGTCGAATAAAAATTGAACTCTATCACCTTCAGTAGATTCAGCACTGTTTGATAAAGCTTGCGATTCTATTGGCACACAACTGAGATTCAAATCGTCATTTGTGGACCCTGTGTTTCGAACATTGGACACTCTCTACTAATTGTGTCATCTACAGATAGTACTAGCATAATACAATTATATTATATTATGTTATGGACGCCTTGACATGCCGCAGATCACATTTGATGAGTATATTATTGGCAAAATAAGACTAAAGAAAACTGACGCAACATATCGATTTCCAAATCTTATAGAAATTCGTACAAAGTACAAGCCCTTTTTGAAACCTCCATAAAAAATTTTCTCCAATGCGAATTTCGGAGGATTTTGGATATGTTGTTGGGCGAATTCTCCTCTTTCCACCGATATCAAATTTAGCTTGACACAATTTTTTTCCGGGTAGGTGCCCTTTTTCCCCTAGTTCGACCGGACTACATGTCTAGATGAGAACGTCCCCTTTGGTCGCGATCGGTCAACCGGTATGGCAGCCTGAGCCCAAAACCCGAAAACAATTAGCACAGTCTACAAGTCGTATTTATGAAGGGATTTCATTGTGACTTGGTAGGATGCCTCTGTATAATGCCTAGATGAGAACGTCCCCTTTTGGCCATGATATGTCAAGCGTGATGGCTGCCCAAGCCCGAAACCCAAAAACTTTTAGCACAGTCTGCAGGTCATATTTAATATGGAGGGATTTCTTTGTAACTTGGTAGGATGACTCCGGGTGATGTCTAGATGAGAATTTCCCCATTTGGACGCGATCTGTCAACCATGACGACTGCCCGAACCCAAAACCCGAAAACCTTTAGCACAGTCTACAGATCATATTTATGGAGGGATTTCATTGTAACTTGGTAGGATGACTTCATATAATGTCTAGATGAGAACGTCCCCTTTCGGACGTGATTGGGCAACTGTGACGGCTACAGGGGCTGGACGCCCGAAAACCTTTAGCACAGTCTACAGGTCATATTTATGAAGGGATTTCATTATAACTTGGTAGGATGACTCCAAATAATGTCTAGATGAGAATGTCTCCTTTTGGTCGCGATCATTCAACCTTGATGGCTGCCCGAACCCAAAAACCTTTAACATAGTCTATAGACCGTATTTATGTAAGGATTTCATTAAAACTTGTTAGGTTGACTCCATATAATGCCTGGATGATGACATCCCCCTTTTGGTCGTGATTAGTCAAAAGTGGTGGCTACAGGTGCCCGAAGCCCGAACACCTTGAGCACAGTCTACAGGTCATATTTATGAAGGGATTTCATTGTAACTTCGTAGGATCACTCCAGATGATGTCCAGATGAGAATTCCCCTTTTGGTTGCGATCAATCAATCATGATGGCTGCCCGAGCCAGAAGCCCGAACACCTTTACCACAGTCTACAGGTCATATTTGTGAAGGGATTTCATTGTAACTTTGTAGGTTGACTTCATATAATGTCTAGATGAGAACGTCCCCTTTTGGACACGATTGGGCAACTGTGGCGGCTACAGGGGCCCAAAGCCCGAAAACCTTTAGCACAGTCTACAGGTCATATTTATGAAGGGATTTCATTGTAGCTTGGTAGGATGCCTCCAAATAATGTCTAGATGAGAACGTCCCCTTTTGGTCGCGATCGTTCAGCCTTTAGGGCTGTCCAAGCCCAAAAACCTTTAGCATAGTCTATATAGGTCGTATTTATGGAAGGATTTCATTGTAACTTGTTTGTTAGGTTGACTCCATATAATGCCTAATTGATGACATCCCCTTGTGGTCGTGATTGGTCAACTGTGACGGCTACATGTGCCCGAAGCCCGAAACCTTGAGCACACTCTACAGGTCATATTTATGAAGGGATTTCATTGTAACTTCGTAGGATCACTCCAGATGATGCCCAGATGAGAATTTCCCTTTTGGTTGCGATCATTCAACCATGATGGCTGCCCGAGCACGAAGCCTGAAAACCTTTAGCACAGTCTACAAATAATATTTATGAAGGGATTTCATTGTAACTTGGTAGGCTGACTTCATATAATATCTAGATAAGAACGCCCCCTTTTGGACACGATTGGGCAACTGTGACGGCTTCAGGGGCCCGAAGCCCGAAAACCTTGAGCACAGTCTACAGGTCATATTTATGAACGGATTTCATTTTAACTTCGTAGGATCACTCCAGATAATGCCCAGATGACAACATCCCCTTTTGGTCGCGATCATTCAACCGCGATGGCTTCCCGAGCCCAAAACTCGAAAAACGTTAGTACAGACTACAGGTCGTATTTGTGAAGGGATTTCATTGTAACTTAGTAGAATGACTCAGTATAATGTCGAGATGAGGACGTCCCCTTTTAGTAGCAATCGGTCTACCGTCATGGCTACACAGGCCTGAAGCCCGAAAACCTTTAGCACAGTCTACAGGCCATATTTATGAAGGGATTTCAAAGTAACTTGATAGGATGACTCGTTTTGGAATAATTTCACTGTAACTTGGTAAATTTTCGTTGACATACGTTAACTGTGAGGACCACATACATTAACTGTGAGATCATATTAACCCACCCCTCCTCCCTTTAGTACAGTGTACACCTCATATTATTTTTATTAAAAATTTAGCATACAGGGAACAGAAATTAACATATGCCCAATTATCACAGTTCTTGTCTTATTTCATAATCCTTTCATAAACATTGAACATTATCCTTTTCATCAAACACAACACACAGACAAGTTAAGTACAGTGTCATTGACACTTTCATTATTTTTCTTTTGCAAAAAGTGAGCAAAAATGGAGAAGATTTCGGCTGTTTTTTTCACATAGAAATATAGAAAGTGCATATTTATACAATTAAATTCATCTTCAATATGAAAAATAAAACATTCCTCAAAAAACAAACTGTGGGTACTGCAACTCAAACTCTTCATATTCTTTCGATGCTCTTCATATTATCTTTGAGGTAAAAGTATTTAATCTATGGGGATTTGCCTCGTTTCAATATATGGGAGTGTGCATAGGCACCCTCCGGTAAATTGTAGCAAGGCAATCATACTGAAGACGCAACTAAATAAATATGCATCAATCAAAAAATGTAAAACGTTCCGGGTCTCTCTAGGGTGTATATTATTGGAAGACACTGAAAGACAATAAAATGCCCAATGAGGGATTCGAATTCAAAGTGGGATTGCCTGAGAATCAAAAAAACGCCTTTTGTTAACCTTATTTCCCTATGATCCAGAATTGATGCGTAAATTCATTGGTCGTGTGATCTATTTGGGGTAATTACATCATAATGAAGTGAAGAACAATTACTTTGAAATAGATTTATCCCCAGTCAGTTTCCAAACTGGGCCAAGTTTGTTTTGGGTTATCCCCGTGGGTGTAATGCTATACAACTACCACCACTGCTGTCCCGGAAACCCTTTCAGTATCACATCTTCTGTCTTTTTATCACCACCCTTTTCCTCTTCATCACACACTCATATGCGACGACGATAGATACCTGTTTATGTTTATTGGTGTCTAACGACACTTTCAACAGCCCGAGTCACATCCTTTCGCACAGAGTTATGGATAGAGAAAGCCGGAGTATTTGGGATAACCACCGAGCAGCGCCGAGCAACTGTCAGACTCCGCAACGTTCTAACTTCTATTTGGGTGGCACCACATTTTCAATCATGGGTCATGTGAAGCATCATCCGACTCACATAAATGAGAGGTGATGTGAGCACGAGGAGGGGTATCTTCCTCTCGTCGGTGGCTAAAACTTGTAATATTAGATTTCTGTGCGGCACTGTGGTGGCTTGTCTACACATGACCACCAGTTATTCCCGCAGTTTTATACAAATTCCTTTAAGTTTAGAAAACGTGACGCCAATCATTAAAGGCCCATACAACAGGTGACCAGCACATGAGCTATTGCCGTCTGCTTGATGTACTGTACTTTATACCATGATGATTACCTATTCTACCATATATTAAAAGTCTATGACAAAAAGTTTAGCTTTATACACCAAGTGGTGAACACGCCAACAATGGGATTTCAATAGTTAAAATTTACACCTGCAGTGGAACTACATCCATATTGACCTTTTTTGGTGACGTCGACCTGAATGCGTACTTGTCTAAATTTATTACACGTCGTCTCGCGGAGAGTGAAATGAAAGTGGCAATTATTTATTACGTTTTTAAATGAGTTTACCCCTAAAGACTTCAAAAATTAACAAACATGCATTGTCTGGTGTTAATAAAGCATCCATAACTCGAAATAGCACATTATTAAAATGAAAACGGTCCCTTTTCTCTTTCCATTTCGTTCGACGATAAAATTGACAGCGGAAGTACCACCCACCGATGCTCGTACGTAAACAAAAACATATTCGCACGTATGAACGTCTGCTCAAAAATAATAGCGACTCTTAATAATCTGACGATCATGGTATAAATAAAATATACCCAAAGTAGCTTGGTGCATCAAATGTTCACCACTCGTGAACATTTGGTACACCAAGCTACTATGGGTATATTCTATATATCCGCGATAACACATTGACATCCACTTCCCTTCATAATGGATGTCCGTAAGTTGTCGAGAATAACATTCGACTTTTGAAAAAGTGAATCCGATTTTTGCAGGAGACCCGCGCAAGAAATGTGGCCTTATGCATGATGTAAGGTATTACACGCGATCACTCATGCACACTCTTCCCTCCGGATCCATCCATCCATAGGATTCAATTTACATTCTTGTATATTTAACCACACAAAGCTGTTGAACGTGAATTCTTCTAATCCGTGTCATTCAACCGATATATGTAGCGTAAGTAACTTTTTTCTGGAAGGAGAGTGAGTTCACGAATTACTCGATCGTTATTAGCGATGCTAACATGTTATGGTATCGACCCCCTAATCTGAGTGAAATAACAATACAACAAAATTCTAAATTTTCAACAACATCCTTGCTGAGTTAGTTACTCTCTGCTACTGATCTCTGCATGGCTGGGTTGCTAGAATGTCTCTCTGCCACAAACAGAAAAGTGTCCAAGCTTCTGTAATTTTCAGGTGGACCAAAATAAACAATGTTCAACAAAAACGTTTTCTCGAAAGTGTTCAGTTTTCCGAAGACTCTTAATCGCCGATTGCTTTTTGAAGAATGTGGTTTGATGTCCGCGAAATAGTTTATGATATATTCATTTTTCACCACGATGCAAATTGATATTTTCGGGTATATTTCAGTTAATATTGACAAAAAAAAATTGACAGTACACTGCAAAAAATATAGGTTCTCTTTAGAACCAAAACTGGTTCTAATCTTGTCCCTGAGATGGAACCAGTTCTCTTTAAACAATATTTATTTCAAATCAAATTTACCAAGATAAGCATTCAATTTTAATAGAATATTACATGAACTGAAGTAGATTCAGCAGTAAACGTGGAGCTTATTCAACGCAGTCGCCAAACATTTTGAAAACAAAGGAGATATGAACAGCTGGCATATCGAACCAGTTTGGGTTCTGTTTTGAACCAAAACTGATTCGATATGCCAACTGTTCATATCTCCTTTGCTTGATAATGATTTGAGACAACCTCGTATAAGCTCTAAACTTACGGCTGAAATCCCCTCAATTTATGTTTAATTCTGTTAATATTTTATGTTAATCTTTATAAATTTATTTGATTTGAAATAAATACTGTTTAAACAGAACTGGTTCCATCTCAGGGACAAGATTAGAACCAGTTTTGGTTCTAAAGAGAACCTATATTTTTTGCAGTGTAGTTCACTGATCGGATTCGAGTACGATTTTTATTCTCGAGTGGGATGTGAGGAGGATTATTTCACGAGCCGTTAGCCAAGTGAAATAATCCGCGCGGCCGAAAGAGGATTATTATTTATTGGTGTTTAAGGTCACATATGTCTGCACAATAGCTAATCATGACCACCCTGGAGGATAAAAAGAATATTCGAGTCCGAGCAGTAAATCTTTTTATTTAGATTATTTTCTCATTTGTTTTCACAAAACATCCCTTTATGATTGATTCAACTCAAGCGATTTGTTAAGTAAAAAAACATTCAGTCACCGCTGAGATTGGAATACGGTGCTGGGAGTGGAATACCATTTTCGGCGAGTGGGAGTGGGAATACGATTTATTTTGGGGGAAGAAAAATGAATGAAAATAAAATAACAAGTTTTGAAAAGATGATATCGTGTTCCTAATTTTCGTGCTAAGCTTTCGGTCGCCACCGTGACCAATGATGACTATAACAGCCACAGGGCCACAACTTTCACGTCGCCAAACGTCATCGATTGGAGGAACTGCACGCGTGGATTGCCTTCCCGTCATCTAGAAGCACACATGGAGTTGGTTTTGGCGACGTGCCAGCAGTCCAGTTGTATAGGGTCTATCGGAAAGTGAGTTGTCGTTCTTGTACTAACTACTACCGATTGATATTTGCGGTATTGTAAACGACTCGGATTAATAGCGCATAGTCAAATTTCGCTTATGGGCGAACCCCACGGAATACCTTGGGGACCCCCGACATCAACTCACCCCAGTCGGGAATGGGTTGGTGAAGTGGGGTACTGAGGTGATCTCCCCTAGGAAAAGTGTGCTTGGCAATCAATATAACATCACAATCAACATCGGCGCGTACACTGCACATCACACAAATCAACGACAAGTCCGTTGAAAATTGGGTCGAAGCATATGAATTATGACACACAATTACGCGGTAGACTTTTTCCATTTATATGGTGGCAGTTTTGACAATGTTATTTAACTGAATCACAATGTACACAAAGGAACACTCAGAAATAAAGAATTTCGCATACCAATCGGAAGTAAGTCATATTAGCCTCCTCAGCGTAGAAGAGTTTATGAAATCAGGTGGAGATAACCTATTTATCGATAGAGCTTTTTGATATCAATGCTCTCTTCCCAATATCTATACATTTTTATCTGATATGAAAGATAACATTCTCCAGAATATTAACTTAACCCGCGCAAAAAGACTTTGATGCAAGTTCTCAGGTCACCAGTCTAATTCTGTTGGGAATTCAACGCTGTAGTGGGTCGAACCTTTCTTGCCTTCACATAGCTCATCGCCTGTGTTTAGGTTCACTCCTCTGGACTATTTCAGTTGGTCGGAAAAGAGAAACCCGTGGTTCGCCTTTCCGACCATCTGATATATTCCAGACGATTGAATATAAAAATACCATAAATATTCATTTTCTTTAAATCAGCGGAAGAATTTTTGCTCTATCGAGACTTGATTTGGTCCAATTTTTTAAGACATTACCATTAGGAATAAAGTCTCACCACAGCCGTAGTTTTACCAGCCACCAGTTGTGTTAACCCTTTACCTAACCTGAAAAGCAGACGACACTTGCAAAAAAAATTCTTGAACAACTATTTTTTTTCATTTTTTGTCTCAAAAACATTGGTTATGACTCCTCATTGGAACGAGCTCGACGAGCTCGTTCCAATGAGGAGTCATAACCTATGTTTTTGAGACAAAAAATGAAAAAATAATGAAGATTAACTGACGATATTTGAGAATAGCGCTGGGTTAATATCTTGGTGGTTTCAAGGTGAATTAAATATTTCTTGACTGAAATGTCTATAACTGGAGCACGAAAGGAAATCTGTATATGTTTGTAAGGACATCACATTACAGCAACGAAATGTGGATAAACAAATAGACCACAGCAGCGATGAATTCTTTACAGAATTAGACTGATGGTCTAAGAGCTTGGACTCGATGATGTCTTCCTAACTATAACCAATGAGTAGCTTTTTCCACGCCTGGTGGCGCGAAGGGGCAAGATATGAGATTGTTTAACCATTTTCACCGCTCGGACATCATAACGGGGTATTTATTTCCTGACATGCTACCAAAGAGAAGCAGTGGATGAATTAAACAAGCAGGCAACGGACCCCACAGGCATAGGACTGTCGATGATTCTTATTTTGATTTTTCTGATTTGGTAGATTTGCTTTTCCATCATCAATTTGTGGAATTGGAGTTCTCGTAACCCCTCGGGTGCAAAGCCGAGTGTGCCTTTCTTAACTGGCAGAGTGCTAAATTATTTTGGTCTTCAACATTTGTTCACATGTCTTCGTCCTGTTGCAATGTATGGGAGAGTGCCTACAAGGCACTACCCATAAATTGTAACCAGACAAATCCTTACAGGTTAATAATTCCTCTTCAAAGACAATACGAAGCACATCAATAGAATGTGGAGCCTCCAAGTTGTGGTGCCTGCACTTCAGAATAAAGCCCAAATATGGGCTCCCAGCACTCTACCAGTTGACGTCTTAGACATCAACGTGGCTGGTAATGTAGACACGGTAGACTTCCACAATCTATTCCGCCGATGGACAGCTTCCACTCTAAATAGTCTGGGTGAGTTTTGTTGAATGTATTGTAATCTCCGATTGCGCAATGTTAAAAAGTGTTAATCTAGTTGTTAAGCGGCGAGAAAAGCACATGTCTCAACGAAATGACCACCAAATGCACCTGTGTTTGCTCATGTGTATTTGATCTCTAACCTATTTGTTACTGCTCTCTGGTAAATGATATTCTGTGAAATTTAAAAGTAACTACATACCATAGTTTGTAATTCACATGTGTCACTTCTCTAGGTCAATATTGTAATATTCTCTCATTGTTGCGCCGCTGTATAATCGATACAATACCAGAGGAACATGGTTAGTGTTCTGTGATGTTTCAGGCATAAAATATAATTAGATGTAAAGAATAAATTGACATGTAAACTTTGAATCTTCAACTAGAAATAATGAAACCGTCAGTTGTTACCTAAGTGAATTTTGGCTTTCAAATTAAATATGAAAAATAACCAAGTATTTGATGTTAAATGAAACAAAAGATTTCGTACGTAATAACACGTTCAAAAGTATCAAAGGGTTAATCTTCAGCATTGGCGAATCTTGTTGATAAAATATCAGAAACTCCCAAGTAAAAATAGACCGTGGGAGTGTAGTGATGTATTTGTATACTCCCATGACTGGCTTATTGTTAAGGTCAAGCTGACTGGCCATAAAAACAGAATTCATTCCTGAAGTTCATTTGAAAAGACTGGTGGTCTTTTACATGGTAACATACAGCTCGGAAGAGGAGTTCCCAACACCATACCACAACTATGACCAACTATATTTGTCATTCAAAATTATTTAGAAAGTTAAATCCTTCATAATTTCGTGAGTGTATAAATTTATTTATAGCAGGGAGGGTTAACACGCTTGTGAGGATCTAGGTGTATTCACCTGTTGTTAACATTCCAGTGGAATGTTCTCTTCAGTTCGTAAAGAGTGCGGGTATTGTGTGATTAGCTGTGCATTAATGGATGATGAAAACGTGCAGCTTGTGTTGTAACACAATCTGGGTTTAGTGCAATACATTTTCATTATTCGAAGCTCGGTCAGCAGTGTGGTAGGTCCTCTTCATCCACCCGCCCACCCTCCTTCGTGCTTACGGAGTTGTAATTCAGACGTATGTCGTTTTTATAGGACAAAGATAATTTACTTGTTATGAAATCTCGATGATTATAATGTACAGTGTTTGTTCAGAATAAATTAGAATTTGCTACACTCGTCATAACGAGCACATTCCTCAGTAAAACAAGTGTGTTGTCCTTCCTTGTTGTAAATTATTTATGTTCGGTTGAGTTTGGCGAATTAGAACATAATTGAAGTTAACTTAGGAAATATATTTCAAGAATGACATAAATATTAAAGCAACGATGCACCATTGCATAACTTTCAAACATTGTCCTTTGGATGATAAAAATAGACAGAACGCGATGTGTGTTTGAATCGGTGGGTGTTTTACATAACGAGCTGGAGTGGCGTAGTCATATTTCGCGAGAGCCTACGGCTCTCGCGAAATATGACTACGCCATTCCAATGAGTATCGTGCTTCGTCTTCGAACGACTACGCCATTCCATCGCGTTCTATGTTTATTACACATCCCATGCATTAAAATTATTAATTTAAATAAACAAATTTTAATTCCGATGTTTAAACTCAAAGGTGAAGAGTCCGTTTGTTTTGTTTGAAGATGAACTGATCAAAAGGATCGATAAAAAATCAAAACAACCTTTTTGGGAACCAGTCTAAATTACATTCGTTATCTTTTATATTGGGCGTGTTTGTTGAAATTCATATCGCTGTTTCTTTTCGGCTGGTGTTCATTCACGCCTAAACATTTGGTGGCTATTATTGTTAGTAAAAATATAAGTACAAATTTGTGCAGATTTGCAAAACAACTGGGTGATTTTTTTCAAAAGAAGTTCGAAGCATGTCAGGATGTCCGAATATTTCCCGAAAAACAGTTGGCCAATTTGAGATATAACGGGATCCTTGGACGAGACGGCCACGGTACTGGGTTAATATTGTGGTTGGAAATGATTGTTTTTTTAATATTATCTCATTTTTGGTTAACTAATTTTTTTGTGAACCGACTGTATTTTGTTTTGGGCGTTTTCATTTTCACCTTCGCGACAGACGATCGATAATTGTATCACGAAATTTGAAAACTTTTCGAAGCTTAACTAATGACTCTACGGGAAATGAACTAGTATAACCGGTGCTGGGAAAAAAGTTTGGCTTGTACCAGTTGCACTCAGAAACATTTATGTCATAACGACGATTCCGTTAAATACAAGGGTTTAAAGTTTAATGGATGTGTAATAAAAATATATAAGATACTTCTGTGAATATTTTCCCTCGTAATTTAAAAGTAGTTATGTTGTCTCCGTCAAAAAGTCATTTTAAAAAGAAAATGATAATGACTGTTTTAGACTTATTCAGCAACCTGTATGTTTCTTTCTCTTAATTTTATCATCTGTGATAAAATATATATACGATCCATCCAAGTGATATATAGATGAGAATGCCTACTGTTTTAGGGTTGGTACCAGAATATTCTGATGGATGACAGAAAGGAAATGTAAATTGTCACGAGCGGCTGCTCGTGACAACTTACATTTCCTTGCTATCACTCTCGAGAAATTTCTGGTACCTACTTAAACAGAAGGTATTTTTTTATCATATACGCTGCGATGCTTTAACGTTTTGAAACCGAGCGGCCGCTTTTCCGGCCCAGAAGAAAGATACGTCATAATTTCATTAAGTTGGATGGCTGATTCGTGAATGTGCGGGGTAGACCAATTAAGGTTTTCAACGTGCAGCCGCATGGCTGCACGTTGAAAAGTTTAATTGGTCTACCCCCAAATAATGAATATGGACTCCAATTGCTGTCATTGAACTGAGATGGAAGATACCATCAGTGCTAAAACGGTTAATTCAGTTAAAACAACTAAACTCCAAAACGCGCGATGGTATTGTTCTGGTCTTTCCGAAAGGATATTCTCTCATATTCATCATGATTTATTTATTTATTGGGGTTTAACGACAGGGTCACCTCGTGTTGGACAGAAGCCGGAGTTTCCAGAGAGAACCACCGAGCAACGGAGAGCAACTGACGGACTCCCCAACATACTAACTCCACACAAGCAGGATTAGCATTGGTTGAAGACAAGTGCACCATCGACGTGTAGTACCCCATAGAACACAACGCCTCCGTGCTACCACGTGGGCAAGTGGGATTAAGTGTCTTGCCCAAGATGGGATTCGAACCGAGGACCTCTCGGCTTGCAGCCTGTATCTCTACCTACTGAGCCACCGCGCTCCCATTCATCGTGATAATAGACATCGAAAACTATTCATTACACTTTTCTCATTATCCATTCAGGAAGCTTAAAATAAAAAGGCTTTCATCATTTTTCCTGTGAAAACCGAAGCCTTGCTAATTGTCGTTCAAGCTACATCCACACGTACCTCACCTAATTTAGATCTTCGAGTGGTTTCTGCAGTGTAACGGTTTGATAGTGCTTTCAATCAACATATCATAATGTAGGTAGCTGTGTTCTTCTCGGTCATTAAAGCTGACGTTTTTTATTCAGATCGTCACTCGAAAGACATTTTAGATTACGAAAATATACACCTGGAATTTAATTAAGCACCCTCTGAAATGTTTCTGTTACTGATTATTATGTTTTAATGATAGCTATGTCTTGCAGTATATTTCATCTTGTGAAAAAATGATGTTTCTGATTGATAGCGTACCTCAAACACATCCCCCTCGACTACGTGAAGCTTGCTCCCCACGAATGTCACAAAAAACACTATCATCCACATGCAATATCTGGGTATAAAACAAGAAAATTTGTCACTTCTTTTATCAGTAAATGTTGACATGGCAAGGAGGAGACTGTCAAAGGCACCAAGATGGCAAATCATTGGCATGCATGCATGCAACAAGCTTGTAATTCAAAGTAATTGGAAGTCAACTTGGCTATAGTCATTCTGTCATCAGCAGACTTGTCCGAAAACACCAACAAACCAACGATGTTAAGGACCGTCCAAGGCTAGGACAACCCGGAAAGACCTTTCCTCGGGAAGATCGAAATCTGGCACGCCTCGTTAGGCCTGAACCTTTTGCTTCAAGTGGGGTTTTGAAACGCCTTTGGCTCCCCAATAGGCGTTTAGGCAACAGAACTGTCTGAAGCCGTCACGAAGCGCTGGGTATGAGGTCCAGATCTGTCAACAAGCGTCCAGCTCTGTCCGATCAGCATCAAAGACGACTTTTGGAGTGGTGTATGGCACGACAACATTGGAATCTCAGGACATGGAGGAGAGTCCATTGGTCAGACGAGAGAAGGTTCCTGCTTCCTGCTTCAAGTCACAGATGGTCGCATGAGAGTGTGGAGGCATAGAAATACTGCTTACATGCCCAGGAACACCAAACCTACTGTTCCTTATGGTGGAGGATGAGTTATGATGTGGGGATGCCTCTCTCATGATTGTAAACTTGATATAGTGACTGTACGTGGGAATCTCAATGGTCATCAGTCCATCCGGGACAATCAAAATCCGGTTGTCGTGCCGCATTTTGACAATCGCCCGTTGGCTACTCGCTCTGTATTCATGGACGACAATGTAAGGCCACATCGTTCCCATGCTCTGGGAGCGTTCCTTCAGAACAACGCTATTATAATACTACCTTGGCCTGCATTGAGCCCCGATTTGAATCCCTTAGAACATATCTGGGACATTCTTGGACGTCATGTGCAAGCAAGGGATCCGCCTGTACAGAATTTGGCCGATTTGGAAGCTGCAGTGAATGAGGAGTGGCAGCAGTTACCTCTGGACCGTATCAGAAGGCTCACTGGTTAGGAGGAGGGTTCAGGCTGTCACCTGGGCACGTGGTGAATACACTAGCTACTGACGTCAGGCACCGCTATTGTGTTCAGGAAATGACAAGTTACATTTTTCGTCAGTAATTACCGGCATTGTTTCTCCGTGAACCGTTCCAGGACCATACTTGTCAAGAGAACATTCCATCAAAAACATTAGTGATAGATATGTGTAATTAGCGCTATTAAAATACTGCATATTTTCATCATTGTGTTGACTTTCATATGTCAATAGACCACTCTTTCCGCAAACAATCACTTTTGGCCATCTTAAAGATAGCAGGAAAGTAATGCCAGTTTATATTAACACCATTGCGAAAAAAGCAGTGGGTGCTTAATTAAGTTCCAGATGTATCTTTAGGGATGTCCATATTTCACCAGCAAAAACTAGAAAGTCTTGCAATTGTTTCAATTACGAAAAAGGGCGGAGTTCAGTTCTTTTGATGGATCCATGACGTCAAGTGGGAAAAATAAGCCGAGCTATCAAACAAGACTGAATTGGTTGATTTCCTAGTTGCATGATTGGAAATAGTTGTGACTTGAAAATTTGATTTTTTTTATCTTTTATACACTAGTGTACAGAAGGTTAAATCTGTACTTATTTGAACTTTATTACTTTGTAATTATATATATATATATTTCTTTCAACTCAGTTACCAATTAACTAAATATGTGCTGGTGTTTTTGTCGCTGCAGACAAAGTGTTTTGATAACAATGCTATGCCACTTTTCTATGATGGGCTCGCATAAACTTCGACTTTCGGGGGACTTTAGCGGTCTGGCACCCCACTACAGAGACAATGCTCAACAAAAGAACATTTTCCAGATAGTAGTCAATTTTGAGGCGCCTCATAATCGCCTGTTGTTTTTTTAAACAATGTAGCCTGATGCCTGCTGAAAACGAATATATTTATGATGTACACGTATTCGACAACGTAAACTGAACATTCACCGCATATTTTCCTTATTACAGATAAAAAAAACAATGATGTAGGAAAGTTGATGCCGTTTTCGTGCTGGGGTTTCATTTGATGAGTTGCAAGCTTTGATTAACTTGACGACATCTTGGATGGGGTTGGGTGCAGATTGAGTCGTAACATATTTTGCTGACGTTCCAACCATTTCCGAAAGCACATATTTTTCAGGGTCGAGGTGTAAAAAACATTTACCAATCAGGTCTCTGAGTCTTGTGAAGAATCGGTCGCTTTGTCTCTCTCCCCCCCTCTCTCTCTCTCTCTCTCTCTCTCTCTCTCGCTCTCGACGATGATGATGATGATGATTGTCAAACTTTCTTTATATGGGGCACAACGGGTGTGATTCGCTGGTGACGAAGTTCAAAAGAATGTGAGACCAGTGCAGCGATCTATATATAAAGGCAATTTATCTACTAGGCAGGTTGATCGGGATCTCTTTGTCTCAAATTCGAGCCTAGGCTCCTGCTCCTCCCCCCAAACCTGTTTCACACGGGCAAAAGTTACCGTTGTCCGTTGGCCTCCTGTAACATATTGACTCGGTTTTCAATTAAATGCCCTATCAAGCAGTCATGCAAAGAAGTCTGCCATGGCCGGGGCACATCATATTTACCTCTGAACCCTGGAAGTATCTTCCATGTCAGTTAGATGGTAGAAAGTTGAAGGGTCCATATTCATTATTTCGGGATAGACCAATTAATATTTTCAACGTGCAGCCTTGAGGCTGTACGTTGAAAATATTGATTGGTCTACCCCACACATTCACTTAGCAGTCATACTACTTAATAAACGTATGAAGTGTCATGTTTCTGGGCCGGGAAAGCGGCCTCTCGAGGTCTAAAGAGTTAATGTTTAAAACTGTATGCACTGTCAACTTAAGTTTTTTTAAATGTCGCGATAGATTTCTTCTGATCTGTGTTTTAGCAAAGAAAACACAATTTAGGATAAGGTCCAAAAACAGTATCAAAATCTGAAACAGTTTAAACAGATGCACGTTCTTATCAAATATTGAGAATCGTAAAAGAGCTATGTAAATATAAAGCGGCAAATATTATGGACCTTTCACTTCCTCTTTTAGCATCAATTGATTATTCATTAGTTTTCAAGTCGTGGCCAAGGCCGTCAAAACGAGAATCAAGGTGATAGTTGTCACCTAATGTGTGTAATGATGTGTTGGTCGGTTGTGTCTGGGCGATATACGTTGCATATGTGCCTATTTTTGGTCTCCCGAAACGCCTGTTTCACGGTGACAGGGTTAAAAGAGGATCCAGACGATCTTATGGTCTCCTTTTTGCCAGTGATAGGATGGTTAAAACTCTATTCTCCAGTCGCGTTATTATTTTTTTTATAAAGATCATTGTCGTTCTCATAATACATCACAGCAAGCATACTTGTGTTTTGTCAAAAAATTCAGAGACTAAAGTACTCGTGTATGAAATTGTTACAGTTGTTATAATAATATCCTCTCAACATTTATACCTGGGCGTAAATTTTAGAGTGATGTGGGGATCCGTGGCGGCAAGAGGCATAGAGATAGTGGAAATCCCCCCCCCCCCCAACACAGAAAATAGGCTTCTTCACTTCCACACCTTTCCCATACTATATCTATAATATCTTTTAACCCTAAACCTAATCATACGGGGAGCGCGGTGGCTCAGTAGGTAGAGGTGCAGGCTGCAAGCCGAGAGGTCCTCGGTTCGAATCCCACCTGCGGCAACCGCGTTGTGTCCTTGGGCAAGACACTTCATCCCCATTGCCCGTGTGGGGGCACGATGACGCCGTGTACTAAGGCGTACTGCACGTCGATGGTACGCATGTCTTCAACCAATCTAACCCTGCCTGTTCCGCAGTGCGGAGTTACGATGTTGGGGAGCTGGCAGCTGCTCGTCGTTGCTCGGTGGTTCTCTCCGGGTACTCCGGCTTCCTCCACCCGTCAAACTGTCACGGTCATGATTAGCCATTGTGCATAAATATGTGACCTTAAACATCAATAAATAAATAAATACCTAATCATACGACCATACCACGTATGCGATATTCACAAAAATCGCATTTCAAATGTCATTATTTCAATGAGGGATCTCAAACTGGTTGAGTGCTAGAAGCCACTATCAGGGCTTTCAAAAAAATGAGGGTACCAGAGCAAAAGCCAACATTTTCCTCGCTCATGGTTCATATTCAGCCAAACGCAAATAATATTTTGTTTATATAAATTTGTTTATCACAAATTATTGAAGAGTGCCTCTGGGCACTCTTCAATAATTTGCAATAAAACAAATTTAGATGAACAAATTCAGACCACCAAAAACAATGTAGCCCTCAACCACTTAAGTTAAATGTTTAAGGCAAACAAATGAAGATGTTGAGTTTTAGTTGCCACGAAATAATTTTGAAAGTGGTGTCTGCCTTTCGTATTATAAATTATAAGTCTGACTCCCCCGACACAGAACTTGTACACCACTCGCCCTCCACCCCCCCCCCCCCCCCCAAGAAAAACAAATCTGGCGACATCCCAGCTAGAGGTAGGGGGAGGGTCGAAATTACGCCAGTGTGTGTATGTTGAGAGAATATTGTTGGAACAGATTCTTAAACTCATGTACTTGTGAGCTCCTAAAACTACCAAAATACAAATATGCATGCACCAACGTTTTATTTGAGAAGGTTCGTATTTTCGAACTCAAATACACGATGCATCCCTCTCTGCACCTCCACCACACCTCCTTGATCTCATCATGTGACCTTTGTGTGACTGTCTATTTTCTATTTAAAATGCTGATTATCCTCACCTCGTTTTAACAAAAATTGTATCCGCCACTGGAGGGAATTTACAGGAAAAGTAAGGGTCATTTACCAATCAGGTCTCTTAGTCTTGTCGCTTTATATCTCGATGATGATGATGATGATGATGATGATGATGATGATGATGATGATTGTCAAACTTTCTTTATATGGGGCACAGCGGGTGTGATTCGCTGGTGACGAAGCTCAAAAGAATGTGAGAACAGTGTAGCGGTCTGTATATAAAGGCAAAGGTTTTAAAGGTTGGTCGGGATCTCTTAGTATTGGACCAAATGGCGGGGGGAGGGGGAGGTGGGAGGGAGAACTTACCGAGCCCTGTACCATTGGTAAACAGACAACAATTCATAACATGTCTAGTTTGTTTTGGAAGAAACATTAACAAAGTTAGTAAAATTACTTTCTCCGTAGCTCTGGGTGAGTATTTAATTTGCTAGGCATATTGCCAACCTGCTTATATTCCAGACGATCTAATTCTCCCCGATGTGCTCCTGATAAGCTGTTTAAAATTCTTTGTTTGTTGTGGAACTTACAAAATTCGCTAAATGGATGAGTTGAACCTCCCAATAAGCTCGGTTGTAACCAAACCTATTCAGCTCGTTCTTAAATGTCTTTATAAACTGTGGTTTGTCAGCAATGTTGTATATTTCTCATCACCGAAGGGGTGGTTGGTGCGAGAGGGTTTTCAGAAGAGATTGATTGGCATGATGTGTTCACGGTCTGCTAGAGGAGCACACATGTATGCTACCCAGAATTTGCATAGGATTACTCCAAGGCATATTTATACTTATAAAGTAAATGTGTACATTTTATGTTTGTTTATTTATTCACTGGGATAGAATAACAACCTACGTCATATCATGTCGGAGAATTTTGCTGATAGAGGAAGCCTCTTGCCCTCATGACCATGCGCGTGCAAGCAGCTATCGATGCGCAAGGAGTGGATACTCCCTATTGGATCATCAAGGGAACAACCAGAGTGAAGACACCCCCGGTGAGTTGGTTGACATGTTTACACGTGCATGCTCTGACATTGTGAAATGGAACGTTCCCACTTAATTTCTCAAAAAACAAACTTTTCTGCAATGATCAAATTGTTGCATCATATTGACCAGTAATTTAACCCTTTACCTAACATGAAAAGCAGACGACACAAAAAAAATTCTTGAATATCTAATGTTTTTCATTTTTTGTCTCAAAAATATAGGTTATGACCCCTCATTGGAACGAGCTCGACGAGCTCGTTCCAATGAGGGGTCATAACCTATGTTTTTGAGACGAAAAATGAAAAAAATAATGAAAATTAACTGGCGATTTTTGAGAATAGCGCTGGCCGGTTTTGGCCGTTACGTTGGGTAAAGGGTTAATATGGCATGAATTTAACCCGTGTTGCGTTTCTGTTTTTGTTTATATATACATCGTCCCTTGCGTACAAAAAAGCACCATCAGCAATACTTTTGGTTTTGCATTGTAGATGGCGCCTTGTTGCAGTCAAGGGACGGTATGTATCTTTAGAACTCACCCCGTCGACTGTATAGCTCCTTTGTTTGATGATTATCGGCAAGCCTGCTTCATTACATCTGATACACCCCCTTACCGCCTATTGGCATTGACACAACGTAAAATACGTTAGAAACAAATATTCGAGAGTTTCCGAATTACAGTTCTCGGAAACTCTTTTCCACTGGGCCATTTCTGGCGAAAAGGAGCACGCGCATGTCCATTAGCCTTAGGGCAAGGAGGCAGCTGTCTCCTCTCCCGCTTCCGATGCCCTTGTCAGGGTCCGGAGGCTTCTTGGCTGAAATTGTGCTTTTACCTTTAATGCTTTTTCGGAGAATGCAAACTCGTTTTTAGCAGTTACGATTATGGTTAGGGTATTTATTTATTTATCGGTGTTTAAGGTCACATACTTGTGCACAATGGCTAATCATGACCGTGACAGTTTTACGGGTGGAGGAAGCCGGAGTACCCGGAGAGAACGACCGAGCAACGACGAGCAGCTGCTAGCTCCCCAACATCGTAACTCCGCACTGCAGCACAGGCAGGGTTAGATTGGTTGAAGACATGCGCACCATCGACGTTCAGTACACCTTAGTACACGGCGCCATCGTGCCCCCATGTGGACAGTCGGGGTTAAGTGCCTTCCCAAAGGACACAACGCGGGAGTCCGAATCGATCGCTTAGGCGGTCACGGTTAGGGTATTACGTCACCAGGATATGCGAACTTCTTATTTATCGCCGTCCGGTCCTAACAATCGTGACGAATGGGAATTGAACGTTTTCAGAAAACCGGAGTTAATTTCAGGGAAGTTATTTTAATTCAAATTATAATGATGCTAGAGCTAACTCATTCGTCGTTCCGTACAATTTAGATAAATGTGTAAATTCAGTGTACACGGCAGGCACGTCAAAGAACCGCCGGTACCAACATAACCGGTACCGGGACGGGGCAGAGCCTGTCCCGCCGAAACCGGTGCCGGTGCCGGTACCGGGACAAATCAACAATTGGGCTGCATAACTAAGATGGAAGAAATTCGCATTTAAACGGACCCAGTCCTCAAGATCGCAAACACAAACATGGCATCGTACAATTATTCTGCGGCGACATCCAAGTACTCATAAAGCACGAAAATCGTGCTTTATGATTACTTTGATGTCGCCACAGAATGATTTCCTTGAAGTAACCGATGACGGCGCTTTCATTGTTTTGATGCCACGTTTGACAAGTCAAAATGTTTGACCTTATCGAGGTCGCTGTGCAGACAGATCATGCACCTTTAGTGTGTTTTGATACGTTAATTCACAAATAAGTTGAAAGTATGTCGTGCAAGTGTGCCATACACGATAATCAGTCTTTCAGGAATTCCCGCATATAATATTTTTGTCCCAGCACCGGCGGGACTAAAGCCTCCGTACCGTTACCGACCGGAGCACGAGGGAACCGGCGGTACCGGTACAGGTACCGGTTGACATGCCTGGTACACGACATTTTAGATTCTGATTCGTCGTTCGTTTTGCGGAAAGAACTTTGGCTCGGGATTCACTTCACAACCACGACTATCTATTAGTAATAGGTAATGTGTAATTTTACGAAACCTCACTATTAGCCCTGATGTCAAAATATCAAAATTTCAACCTACAAATTTTTCTCATAATACCTCAAATAATTTAACCATTTCAGTCTTGTTTGACAGAGCTCCCTGAGCTCTGTCAAACAAGGCTGAATTGGTGAAATTCCTAGTTGCACTATGAGAAAAATCTGCTGCTTGTAATTTCGATATTTTGACATCAGTGTGAAGAGGGTTAAGCAGACATTCGGGCAGCCGAGAATAAGAAGTATCAAAAGGTATTTCATTGCGAGCATAAGATATAACAAACAGGATTAACGCCCATTGGATATCTTGTTATGAACAGTTTTACCTTCTGCAAGACTTGTTAACCATAAAAGGAAGGGTAGTTGTATATAGAAATCACCCCAAAACAAATCTGGAGGGGACGGGTATATCCCTCCAACTTTCATCTCCGTGGTCTACGACCATGTTGATTTGAGATCTTTTCTTCATTCTACACAAGAAAGACCTTTCTAGCCAGCATAACAATTGCTTTATCATCTAATGGTGAATTGTTCGTTCATTTCAGAAGGTATATTTATCAACATCCATCAAGCACGAGAGGTTTTCTATGTCATGAATCCAAAGCATGGAGTGTTATCGATATGCAACAAAACTTTGCTTTCCCCAGAGGTTGGAGTGTGCAAATTATTTCCAAAGAATGACCTCCTTTGTGTGTGGTAATAATGAAAAGAAAGGCGACGTCTTTGTTGCGGTACTGGGTATGCTCAAGTTTGTGGTACACATGTCGGCAAAGGAGAATAAAAGATGTAAGTGTAAACGTATAATTTCTGTAGAACATAGAAAACAATCAAGCTCCCGGACCACCAGTCTAATTCTGTTCAACGCTCTTATGGACTGTGTGTCACTGTGTTCACCCATGCACCTTTCGTGTAGTTTGCGCGCAGACGACCGTTGATACAATTGATTTCCTTTTACTCTTTCACGCTCCAGTTATAGATATTTCAATTAATAAGTGTTTAACTCACCATGAAACATCAAAATATTAACATTATTGGATGCAACTTAACGGCATAATCATAACACTACAGCCGTGGTAAGTCTTCATTCACAGGTATTCAGTTTACTACTATTTACGTCTAATAGTAATGTAATGTATTAAAAGTTCGGTAAATCATTTGGTTTAGTCTCGTTATGCCGATGTGCTTAAATTAACATACCGAGATCGAGATTAGTGAGAGGTGCTAATTACTTTTACCCAGAATTTTAGTCGGTTTTTTTTTCTTAGTGAATACGGGATGTGAATACATGTCAGGGTGAACAGGGGTCATGGAGGCGGTTTAAAAAAGAACATCTCCATATTGTTGAATACGGGACGTTAATACCCGTCAGGGTGAACAGGGATCATGGAAATGGTTTAAAAACGAACATCTCCATAGTCTCTCTATTGGGAGTTATTTCAAAGAAAATGAATGATGATTTTTTGTTATTTAATCTGTTTTGTTTTATAAGGATTGACGAACAAGTTATGCAACTTATATTAATGCCTCTCCTTGGACCAGTAGCGCGGGTGTGTGGGGTGACCTTCGTAGCTGCAACTTCGTGGCCTCGCTCTCCTCGAATACTACGAAGGGATCTTTAACCTGCGGGGAGTGTGTCTCTCTTCGCACAGAGGTCGGACATTTTACGCCCCAACCGATAGAAAGGTACGCTGTGACAGCATCAACCCCACAATTGATGCTGCCGATAAATGACTGTGGTACTTTTAGCTCCCACATTTGATTCTGACGATGAATGCCTATGATACTTTTAGATTCAATCATCTGGAATATTTCAGTTGGTCGGAAAAGCGAATAGCAGGTCCGCTTTTCCGACCAACTGAAATATCCCAGTCAATTGAATCTAAAACATAGGCGATGGACTATTTAAGGGTTATAGACTGGTTCCAGACCATAACAGCATTCGTGTCCTTACAGAATTTGACTGGTGGTTTGAGCACTTAAGAAGAGATGTGTCACTAGTACCATTTGCATTTGTGAAAAGGAGGCACAGTTCACAAAAAGAGATGCCTGCTCCATATGTCAAATAGCTCATAGAAGGATGAGTTTCATACAATATGGTGTTCTTCTGTCATAAATAAATAAAGGGTATGAGTAGTGTATGTGGGCTGTAGGGGGTAGGGGTGAGCGAGTACTGTTGGTGTGGAAGTGATGGTTGTTGTATAAAATTTATAGAGCTTTGGAGTAATCCGCCGTTAAATGCTAAAGCGTCATGTTTGAATAAAAACATACTCAGCTGGAGCACTTTAAAACTATTTTGCGCTGAATAAATCTTCAAAAAGCAGTATTGTTTACAATCAGTGTCAAAGTCAGCACTTGAGTGTATTTTTCTCGTATCGGGAGAGTTCGTCGAAAGTCAAAGGATGAGCGGATTTCTAATAAGCCTTTCATTCGTAACAGCGCAGATCACGGCAAACAGATACAGCTATCTATTGGTACTCTCTAACTCGTTGTGCACAGCCTTGATTAAATGAGTCGGTCCCTTAAGAAAAGTGCCTTGAAATGTCAAGGAAAAATGTGCGAACAGCTGGAAATTCAGATCGAGAATAGAGATTCCCTGCAGATTTGATTTCGAGGAGTGGAATAGGTAATTGGATCCAAAGCCTCTCAAAATACCCTCCGGTTCCGTTTTGTCCCACCACCAAGCACATCTTTGCTTAAATTTAAAGACTACTCTCGCGGAGTGAGTATGAGATGGTTTAAGTAGCTTCTGTGACACTCCTCATTCGCAGGCCATGCAGCGCGGACCCCAAGGAGGGCCTGGGAACAAGATGTCTTATAGAGACTTGGCCTTCTGGGAGAGGGGCGTCGGTGGCTTTCCGTGAAAACATATTATAGGGCACCAAATGCTCAAAAGATACACTTATTGATCAGAGGACGAAAGTAGGTGATCAAAATACCGCCCAAAGGCATTTAACCATTTACCGAACGAATCGACTTTGGGTATATTTTATATATACCATGATCGTCAGATTATTAAGATTCGCTATTATTTTTTTCTCTATTTTACTGAGCAGCAGACGTGCAAATTTGTTTTTGTTTACATGAGCATCGGTGGGCGGTACTTCTGCTATCAATTTTATCTCCGAAACGAAGTGGAAAAAGGGGGCCTTTTTCATTTTAATAACATAATAACATACTATTTCGAGTTAGGGTGCTTTATTAACATGAGACAATGCATGTTTGTTAAGTTTTGGTGTCTTATGGGGTCAACTCATTTAAAAACGTAATAAATAATTGCCACTTTCATTTCACTCTTCGCGAGGCGACGTGCGATACATTTAGACAAGTTCGCATTCAGGTCGACGTAACCAAAGGTCATCTTGGATGTAGTTCCACTGTAGGAGTAAATTTATTCTATTGAAATTCCATTGCTGACGTATTCGTCACGGTTGACGTGTAAAGCTAAAATTTATGTCACAGTTTTTTTTATATACTAGAGTAGGTAATCATGGTATAAACGTTAATAATAGCCTAGCATTTTTCTTATATTATCTATTTTTCTTTTATCATATTTGGGGTTTTTACAACGAAAATACTCAAAAGAGCCAGGTAATATTTTATTAAACTATCGTACTTTTTTGAGTGCAACATATGGCGCCTTGTTGCACTCAAAGGACGATACATGGTTAATTCTTCTCATTTGACACTAAAATCTTTCGTTTGGCAGCAAAATACATTTGCCCCCCCCCCCCCCTCCCCGCAACAAAAATTCAGCTTGGCACCAAAACATTCATTTCGGGCCAGTATGAGCATTGGTAATAGAGTAAATGCTCAGTTTATCATTAGAAATACAGGAAAATAACCAAATGCCTCTTGTTTGACTACAGCGTTTATTTGATTCTGTTTCGTTGTAGAAACTTGGTAAAATGGCTAGTGTATTAACAAGGTTCCACTGCGTCATGTTTTCAAGCAAAGGAGATGATGTTTCCATCGAAACGTTTAGCGAGAATCTATCTTTCCTCAAGCCTAACACGCCCCATAATATATGGTGGTTCTTAAATATGTGTGTGCAAACAGTCAGCGGGGTAGTGTTCCTGTGAGAAAACTGGGAAAAACTTCTAGCTGAATGTTGGCACTGTCCTGTTTCAAAACTTGGTACCGAATCGTATACTTGCCAATGTAATTCACCCAATATGGTTTTGTTAAAAAATAATCCGCGACTTCCCAATGCTGTGTTCTTCCGGGTTGGCGTGAAATTAATTCTCAATTATGTATAAAGTGCCATATTCTAAGTCCATTGTAACTACTTCAAGTCTATTTTTGTTGATACAATCCGAGCAATGTCCGGTCAGTTGCCAAAAGTTAGTGCGAATAATCTCCAAGATCCACAAAAAGAAGGAAGACAAAAACTAGAGGATAATCCCCGATCTTTTGTTTACAAAATCTGAAATAGTATGGCTTGACACCCAGTATTAACTTTCACTGCGGTGTTATTGGTTTGGCTCCTGGACGCGAAGCGCAAGTACATCCGACTTTCTGTCGGGATTTCATTCGGTATAGAACAGAACAGTCATTGTGAAATCCTGAATAGGTACATTCTCCAATGATCTGTACTGCAATGACCTCTTAAATTATGATTGTGGTCTGGGTCAGTGTCAATTTCTGGGTCCCACTGGGGTGACATCGGAGGGTTTGGGGTATTATCCGTGGAAGCCCTCGTTTCCAGATCTGTACCTGAATTCAAATTTGCGTTTGTCTGGGAACGAGTGATGTAAGAGAGATATGGTTCACTCTAAAATCAGTTGGGTTAAAACTTAACCCACATCAACTGGGTTGAGTGAATATGAACCCAATTGTGTTGATATTCACTCAAATCAGTTTATTTGGTTTGATTTTAAACTGATTTTAAAGTGTAATGAGGGCAGGCCCGAGATGCCTCCCCCGAAAATATTTTTATCGTGCGCGAAGTAAATGGCCAGAACGGCATTCGCGTTCGAACTGTCATTTTTTACCGCACGAGATCGATTTTGGGCGGAAGGATAATATTGAACGACAGTTTGAACGCGTATGCTGTTCTGTATTTATTGGACGCCTACATTTTATTAAAAAATTATTAATCGTTTTTGGCGGAGGGATAATATTGAACTCGAAGCCTTCGGCTTCTTGTTCAATATTATCCCTCCGCCGAAATCGATCTCGTGCGGTAAAAAATGACAGTTCGAACGCGTATACTGTTCTGTATTTATTGCACGCCTCCAGTTTACTAAAAAACATTAAAAACACAAATTATTACCAAAAATAACCAAAAAGTAAAAAAAAAGAAAATAGTTAAATAGCCCGCTCACGTGATCCGTATTGTTCAAGAACAGTACAAAAAGAATAACTGTTCGCTTCGGTTTTTGCAGAAAAAGAGTGTATTTTGTGAAGAAAAAATGCATAGGTGTGCAATAAATGAATTTTCGACCTTCTGAAAGGTCTGAAGAAAATACATAAAAGGATGCAGACGCCTTTCAATTCCTTGTATGCGGTCTACAATAGCCCTATATGCCAGGTCTATTGTATTTAGCACTTGGTATAAGGTATCACAAATCGACATAATACATATTATGTTGGTTTTCAACTTGTAATCGGCCCTGATGTCTGAAACGTCATGACAGACGCGTATTCATTTATTGAATGGTGTTTAAGGTCACATATTTCTGCACAATGGCTAATCATGACCACGACAGTTTTATGGGGGGGGGGAAGAAGCGAGAGTACCTGGAGAGAACCACCGAGCAACGGCGAGCAACTGTCAGCTTCCCAACATACTAACTACACACAAGGTGGGTTAGCATTGGTTGAAGACAGGTGCACCATCGACGTGCAGCAGGCCTTAGTGCACAGCGCCCCCGTTCCCCCACGTGGGCAATGGGGCGAAGTGTCTTGCTTAAAGACACAACGCTGTTGCCGAAGGTGGGGTTCGAACCGAGGACCTCTCGGCTTGCAACCTGCACCTCTACCTTCTGAGCCACCGCGCCCCCTGGCAGATGCGTAGCTAGGATTTTATAGTACGGAGTGCCCTAGCCTTTTTCTGGGGGGGGGGGGGGTACATATTTAGAAAGCCGTTGTGGGGGCGGAGGCCTCCCCTAGTCCTCACTAGGGTTTTATGATCTCTACCTCTCCTCTCATTTCTCTTTAGGCAAGGAGAGGAGGGGTAAAGATCGGACGGTTTCTGTTATGATTAGGCCCCCCACCCCCTGAAAAAAATTGCAAAATTTATTGCACTAGGTGCGAATCTGTTGCATTTGTAGCCTGAGTAGCCCTATATTGTAGACCTTTTTAGGGCTGTATGGTATTTCAAAGTTGAGCCAATGATTTGCGGGAAGCGAATATTTTAGGGGGCAAGGCCCCCCTCCCCCAACACCTCCCTCCCATGGCTACGCCACTGCGTCATGGACACTGGAAATAATAAAGATACTGGCGAGTCTGGTCGGGTGGGCGTACCTTTTCAAGGATTTTGTCGGGGATTTTAGTTCTGTCATTATTTGGGTTTTTTTCACTTACGCGGCATTCCATTACTTATAAAATAATTGTCACTGTTTCATAATCAAAGAGATTATTATTATCTACGAGTGATGTGGGGATGGGATGATGGGTAAATCTCACCCGAGGGGAAATATACGTGACCGAGAAATATCTTTCCTAGACGGTGAGATTTACCAATTCAATCCTCAAACCACTCGAGGATGATTTTTTTCACACCACATCCCAGATGATCTCAATGAAATCAAAGTCTTCTGGTATAATGAAAATTTACTGCTGTGTTGACTGATCGTAGGGCAAAATGAATTGCATATTCGAGAATAACGTCGAAAAGTTCCGTATAAACCAACGGTATATACATGGATAACCTGCGTTAATTCACGGCAGTGCTAGATTAAGGTGTTAAAGCGAGAAGAAACAGCTGAATTCTGGTGACGTCACTTTTGAAATTATGGATTTCGAGATGGCGTGTGGTGACGAAAAAGTTATACTTGAGTGATGCGGAAGGACGTGTAGCTGTATTTTTTTTAAAGCGAAGCCATCTTTGTTTACAAGACGCAGATGACGATGAAACAATCATGCGAGCATCAAATATTGAAATGACGATTGTCACGTGCATTCGGTAAGATAGATCTGTCTCACTCAGATATCTCACCCGTGTAATGCGTAAATCAAAACGCAGCTGGCAAAAGAAAACTCCTTTTTTACATCCTTACTTTTTTTATCTTTATGTGGGCGATAGAGACACATATCACTATGGGTATGGTGTCTATAAATAGACCCCCCACCCCCATACCACACACACACCTTTGCTGAGTCTGTCGAATATTTGTGTCTGGAACCGCTGTCGAAACAACCAACTTAAGGTGTATGATACGTGGGCATAAAGATATAAGGACTTCTAAGTGTCTGTATCCTTCGAAAATAGTTATAACCATTGCTACGCGGCAATAATTGGTGTTTTAAATGTACTAGGAGAAGGGGTCAGACCATTAAAGGGACAATGTATGCAAGGTGTGTCGAACAAGACACGTTTTTCTTGTTTTATTTTTTAATTTTTTTTTTTCTTTAATTTTCCAAACCCCGGTTTATAGTTTAAAGTTGTGAATTATTGATATGTATAAAAAATATCTACATCCTTAAGAGTCCTTTTCACACTTCTAATATCATTCGGCTAGTCGGAAAATTCTCGAATGATCGTGTGTTTGAACCAAATAGGTTCCCTAACAGATTACGTCCGGAAAAGGCACGTCAATTATGCCGGCAAATGAGCCGATTGCGTCCGCAAAATGCTGCCCGATTTTGTCCCAGGTCTGCCTGCGGACAAAATCGGCTCGCGTTTTTCGGACGAAATCGGTTTGTGGGCGGGAAAAATCGTGTAATCTGATCTCGACTATCTTTTATTGGCAAAGTTTTCTCAAATCTACGCGAATCTTTCACCGACGTTACTACAGTATTTACGAAACATTTTCCCAAATGACGCCCAGAAACACCTGGTAGCTAATTGACGAAAAGCCGCCCAGGTGGTGTTCCTGAAATTGCAGATCGTTGTAAAACTAAGGTCAAATCGTAATATTGATAAAATTTGATTTTTCGATTCTTTGAGTATGCAAACCATTCCGGGGGCATCGGTAATTACTCGCAACTCTGTGTGTACCGAACAAAGAGAAAATAGGGAGGCGCCGATATTAGAGACAGGCAGCGTGGAATCGCAAAAATTCTCAAATGAAATACTTTACAACAAGAAAGTCGATATTTAGTTGTACCGCCCACCACTTGAATAAACTCGGTGGCTTTAACGGTGTTTAATGTCTTCACACAACATGACCTTATCATGTTGGTTTATCGACTCGCCTATCTTATTCTATCGACCATCGTTTGATAGTTTGTCAAACAATGAGATTTACGCTATGACTATAAAAAGCGCCAAAAATTAACTCTGGCATCAGAAACTCTCTGCTCTGAAACTGCACGCACTTATTCACAGAACTTAGGACGTACAACGACTTTGGGTAAGTTCCTAGTTCGTTAGCGATAGTGTCCGCTATCTCACTGCAGCTTTTTTGAGAACTGGTTGAAATTTTGAAAAGATCGAAAAAACAATAAAAAAAACTTTTTGAAGAAAGTTACATTAATCGAAACGTGCGCCAGTTTCCTCCTTTGTTTGCTTGTTCGTTTGTTTTGTGGGAAGTTTTTTTTTTTTGGATTTGGACCAACGAAAATCCTCATTCGTGACGTTTTTAGTTATTTTGTATGATGCACGCGTGCTTTTATTGAACTGTGTCCGCAAGTCGATTAGCTCCGCAAAACACGGGTCGATAACGTACGCAAAATACGTTTTGTGGGCGGAATCGTTTTGACACAGCCGGCTTGGGTTTTACAGACGTAATCAGCCAGATGTCTACCCGCGGATACAATCGTTCCGTTTGGGAACACAATCGTCTCGCATTTTTCAAACGTAATCGTCCTGCGGTAACAATCGGATTCTTGGACGTTTGGTCGAAACACACGCGCAGAATGACTGGATACTTCGCCACAGTGGGTTCAAGCCATAAAATAAGCAGACTGTCACCTGCAAGATGAAGTCCCTAGAGGGTGAATTTAGTGATGCTACCCTGCACAGCAGGGTAGCATCACTAAATTTACCTTCTGTGAACCTCAATCTGAATCGGAGTCTCAAAACTAAACAGAAAGAGGTACCCAGAGGATAAATTGGCCCATTATATGAGATAGCATCATCACATTCACCCTCTGGGAACCTCATTCTGCAAATGTCAGACTGCTTATTTTCAGACCTGAGTGGGTGAACGAACATCCATACCCGCACATGCTTATCCAGGAGAAACTGGAAGGCTCTAAAAGAAATTGGGAAATGCAGTTTATGGATCATTAAGTAAAGAACAAGCTGTTTTATTAAATTTGCTGAGTCGTAGAATTTCAACTGTACTAATAAATAAACGTAACGGCGAATGTTCACCCATCGTTGACTAACTACTAAATCACTGACATGGGTATTGTAATAGTATCTATTGTAAATTCTGAATACAGAATTGAAGTCGTTTCCCTTTATGCCTTATGATAACATGTCTTAACCCATTTAAAACGGGATGCATAATTTCTTTCGTACAAAAAAAATTGGTGGTCTTTTAGCAAACATCATATAGAAAATAATTAAGAATTATCAGTACTAATTTAATCCAACAGCCCAAGGGCTCCACGGGGCTCCACAGGGCTGTACGATTAAATCTCCGTTTTATTTATTTATTTATTGTTATTTATTTACTGGGGTTTAGCGACACGTTCGACAGCAAGGGGTTACCTCCTATCAGACAGTTTTTTTTCGGGTGGAGGAAGCCGGGGAGAAGATCCAATCAACGGCAAGCAGTGGTCAGACTCCCCAACGTTGTAACTCCACATAAGCAGGGTTAGCATTGGTTGAAGACGTGTAGAACGCCTTACTACACAACGTCATCGTGCCCCCACGTGGACAATCGGGATTAAGAACCTTACCTAAGGAGGCAACGCAGTTACTCCTGGCGGGGATCGAACCGTGGACCTTTCGGTTTGAAGTCCAGTGCCGTAACCATTGAGCCACCGCGTTCCGCTGAACCTCCCTTTCGGTTGAAAATATAATTTCCGTCCTCAGTTGTTAAATAATTTTGATTTTCACTCAAAACGGCATAGATATCCTAGGCCGCAGTCAGGTTAAATGAAATGGGGGAGACAAAATATTTTTCTGCTGCCATTGGCAGCAGAAAAATATTTTGTCCCCTCCACTTCATTTCAATTGCAATTGAAAATAATTTGTCTTTTCCCTTCATTTCACATCTTGTTGGATGAATCGCATGTATCCCGTAGGCAAAGGTTCAGAGTCTTCCCGGAGACAAAAATGAACCTCTTCATACTTATTGGAGCACCGTGAGTAGGTTTTAGAAGGCTAACGTACCCAGAAATTTGAAATTATATCTATTGCAACATGATCCAAGACGTATCAGGATAAGATTACATGGACCTATTTGGGAATTTCAGGCACATATGTATATAAGGTGGACATTTCCCAGCAAAAGTATATACGTGTGTGTGGCGGGGGAGGGATATACGAGTCTCTTTTGTATCTATGATATGTGAAGATATTCTCCATTTATCGGCTTGGAGTTCTCGGTTCGAATTCCACTTGCGGCAACCGCGTTGTGTCCTTCGACAAGACACTTAATCCCAATTGACCACGTTGGGGCATGGTGGTGTACTAATGTACTAATGCGTACTGCACGTTGATGGTGCACTTGTCTTCAACCAATGCTAACCCTGCTTGTGTGGTGTTGGGAAATCTGACAGTTGATCGGTGGTTCTCTCCGGGTACACCGGGTACTCCAGGTACTCCGACTTCCCCCACCCCTTAAAACTGTCCGACGCGTGGTGGCCTTGACCGTCGAAAGTGTCGTTAAACCCCAATAATAAAATATTCATCGGCTTGGGATTTTATATCCCTTTATACAGTGTGCCCAATCACTTCAGTCTTGAATGATTAATTTGTTTCAAGAAAAACTAGTATAAATTCCCATACAGTTTATAAGAGTCTCAAAGACATATTTATATACCATTCAAACACGTTCATTCTACGATAAACATCAACATCATCTAACTCAGTCAATATTGGTCATTTTCCTTTCTGGTAATTGTTGCAATTCAGTTAGAAAAAGATGTTGAAATAATATGAAACTTTTAAAACATGGAACCTCGACGAAAAATATTATGGGAAATTGTGTAGCCCTTCCATTCAAAAAGTAGTTTCAGGATCCTATCAACAGGCCACCAGAAACACGACATAAATGCGCCGTTTTGGGTTTGTTTTTTCTGGGGGGGGGGGGGAGAAAGAGAAGGAGGGTGAACAATGGCAAACCTCCAACTTATCAGACGAACGATCGTATAGAGAGAAAGAGCGAGTGAGCGAGAGAGAGAGAGAGAGAGAGAGAGAGAGAGAGAGAGAGGGGGGGGGGGAGGGGCAATGGAAAACCTCCATCTTATCAGTCGATTGATCGCATGTCATTCTTTAGCCAGCACAATTCATCTGTTATGTTGCCATCAAATGGATTTGTGAACTGTTTAAACACTTCCGCTGAACACAAACTTTGTGTAATCGTTTTTTGAAGACTGCTCAATTCCCAACTGAAGAACAAAAATTATGTTTCTAGATAAATTGTATGTGTCATTCACAATAAACACAAAGAACAGATTTCCACCAAAACACCAGTGAAGTGTAGTTTCTACGAACACAACAACTCATATTCTCAAAAGAAAACATAAGATTCCAGAACAATGTTTCTATCAATGAACATGACTTGAAGCCGGCGATCCAATGGCTGAAATGTTGCTTAAACTCCATTCGCCGTTTAAACCTTTACCTAATCCAATAGCATACGAAACTTAATATATTCTTGAAGAACTAAAAACGTTCCGTTTTTACCTCAAAAACATTGCTTATGAGCTTTCATTGGAACGAGCTTCTTGAGCTCGTTCCAATAAAAGGTCAAAAGCTATGTTTTTTTTAGGTAAAAAATAAAATAAGGAAAGTTTAATGTTGAATTTTGTGTAGAGCGATGGCAGTTTTGGCCTTTACGTAAGATATGGAGTGAGGAGGAGTTTAGGTTATCACCTGGGTGAAATTTCCAGTTCAGGACATTGTCCTAGTAACCTAGTCTCTATATACTGCATGCAGAGACCATTTTGAGATATAAGATCAGTTGATTAGTAGTGTCAGTGGACAAGTCCGTTTATGCTTCACTATTTGTTGTTCGTGATTTGAGCTGTTTTAACAACAAAATAGGGAAAGAACAAATATTAAAACAAACACATTTCTGCATGGGGTGACATGGTTCTAATTCGCGATTACAACCAAATGCAGAATATGACTTGTACCATGTGAATCACTATTACATGTATAGATTTGACGGTGTAACTTTAGTTATTCATGCCACATCAGAATTTCTTGACCGAAAACACCACGTGGTGAAGCTGGAGAAAACGAGAGTTTTTGGAGGAAATCAAAATCCGCTCTGTAAGTTCTTTACCTTGTTTTAAAGTTTATCGTATACTGTTTAGGCATAGTTCCACACTAAATGTTTCTCTAGTTAGGGATTACAATATGTATATGATACCCATGTTAACCATTTGGACCCTGATGGTATATTGCATGCAAGTTTAGAGCTGGCAGTTGGAGAGCCTCTATCCGTTACATGAAAGAAGACGAATCAGTATTTTTAACGTGCGGCCTTGGGTCTGCACTGTGAAAATCTTGATTGATCTACGGCACAACTTCAACGGCTCATAGGGTTCTGTCAAACAAGATATAATAGATAAAATGCTTTATTGGGCGTACTGAGACCAAATCGGTCTAAATAACAAGGGGAATTCAGTGAGTATCACTCATATTTCTTGACATATTTCAAGATTTTCTATTCAGTTAACATTACATTACTCTCTAACTATATGGTGTTAACCCTTTACCTAACATGAAAAGCAGACGACACTTGCAAAAAACATTCTTGAATAACTATTATTTTCATTTTTTGTCTCAAAAACATAGGTTATGACCCCTCATTGGAACGAGCTCGACGAGCACGTTCCAATGAAGTGTCATAACCTATATTTTCGAGACAAAAAATGAAAAAATAATGAAAATTAATCGACGAGTTTTGAGAATTGCGCTGGCCGTTTTTGGCCGTTACGTTAGGTAAAGGATTACAGATAAAACTTGTACTAAATGTATGGTAAATCGTTTTGTGTTTCGACGTTATATTCATTTAACAGGATTATTCTATTAAGAGGTAACAATTACGTTGGGTGGGTTCCTCTGTACTAAAACGGCTTTTAACTGATTCAGCGTCAGGATCGATCTGCGCTAAAGGTAATGCACTAACTTATTCTTGACATTTCACAAACGCTTTCAAAACAAACAAAGGTATCGGGACGAACAAAAGACATGGTAAGCACAGGAACTAGGCACAAGCTGAGAAATTGAAAACAAATTATGTGACAACATTTTTGAATCGATGCTGACGTGCCCCATAATAGTGTATAAATATTAACAAGGTACACAACTCGCTTTTCGAAAAGGAGAGCACTCATCTTCATTACCTACCCCCCCCCCCCCCTCCCCCCTTCAAATTTGATTCACCCAACGTATCATCCAGCAGTACCCAGTGTTAGTGGAACGGGGAAATAATAAGCTTTACAGTGGTGTATTACACGACCGTTGGGTGTCTTCGGGGTTGTTCGTAATAACTTGGATGAGACGCAGAATAGGCCGAAAAACACTTAGTCGGACAACTTGCTGTTCTGTGAAAAGTGGTTTACGAGCGACAATTTATATTTATTATAAAAATTCCAGGTGCCGTTGCCTATGGAGGGCAGATTCAAATATCAACCGTATACCTTTATCAATTTTTAATCTCGGATCCACATTTATTAATTTCTCGTGATCACATTTACAGTTTATGCATTTTTTATTCTTCATTTGAAAACTCACCAAGCTGTCGGCGCCACCTGGAGCGACAAGATTCTCTCAAAATATCCCCATTCTCCCATTGGCTACTATTCATGCCGCGAAAATCGTAAATGAAAAGAAGCCAATGGGAGAATGGGGATGTTTTTCTGCGAATCTTGTCGTTTCGATGGACGCCGACAGCTTGATGAGTTTTTAACCCTTTACCTAACGTGAAAAGCAGACGACACTTGCAAAAAAAATTCTTGAATAACTAATTTTTTTCATTTTTTGTCTCAAAAACATAGGTTATGACCCCTCGTTGGAACGAGCTCGGCGAGCTCGTTCCAACGAGGGGTCATAACCTATGTTTTTGAGACAAAAAATAGTGAAAATTAATTGGCGATTTTTGAGAATAGCGCTGGCCGGTTTTGGCCGTTACGTTGGGTAAAGGGTTAAATGAAGGATAAAAAAATGTATAAACGGTAAATATGAACACCAAAAATGAATAAATGTGGATCCGAGATTGAAAGTTGGTAAAGGTATACGGTAAATATTTGAATCTGCCCTCCATAGACAATGGGATCTCGATTTTTTATAATAAATCAGAGAATTGTTGCTCGTAACCCACTTTCCACTGAACAGCAAGTTGTCCGCCTAAGTGTTTACTTGCCTTTTCTGCGACTTCTCCCAGTTATTATGAACAACCAAAGAACACCCAACGGTCGTGTTATACACCATTGCAAAGCTTATTCAATCCCTTTTCTACTGACACCGGATACTGCTGGATGATACGCTGGGTGAATCAAATTTGAGGGGGGGGGGGGGGGGGTGTAACGAAGATGAGTGCTCTCCTTTTCGAAAAGCGAGTTGTGTACCTTGTTAATATTTATATACTATTATCGGGGCACGTCAGCATCGATCCAAAATCCCTGTCAGATATCATTTTTTTTTTCGATTTCTCAGCTTGTGCTGAGTACCCGTGATGGTAAGTAGTCGATAAGGAGACAATACAAGGCGAAACTATCTGATAAGCAGTATTGAAAAAAACTCAGTTTCCCCTCGGAAACCCCATGAAATGTAGCTGTGTTTTATACTATGGTGGAAAAGGTCTCCTTTACTGGGACGATGAAGCTCGGTAAACAACTCTTGCAAGCAATGTAGCATCTACAGCAACACTAAACCATGCGGAAAATGAAGATCTTTTCCGCACATATTCGCGGAACGGAAATCGTTGACGAACTATTTTTAAATAGAAGCGAAATTTCACTGGAATTTTATACAAATCATGCAACGCAACTACAATTTAAATCGTTAGCGATATCTGAAAATCGTCCCCTGAGTTCCAATGTGTTCTAGGTGCCAGTAGTCACATAGAACACATTGCAACTCAGGGGACGAAATAATAACACGGGTTCCCCTCGCAAATTTGATTGGCGTTAGTTGTCAAGTGAATTACTGAGTGTCCTTCTTATAATTGTCTTTTATAGACGTGAAGGCGTGTAATAAACACAGAACGACACACACGTGTGAATGGGTTAATCGATATGGCACTTGTTCCGTCGCGGAAGGATAGAAATCGAGGCCTGTGGCCTCTCGTTCTATCCTTCCGCGCTGGTACTCGTGCCATATCGATTAACGCATTCACACGTGTAAATATAATTCCGTTGGAATGAATCGTTGCTTCTAAATTACAAACAAATATCGGATGCTTCAACTTGAACGATTCAGCTGAACTCGCCAGGATCTTTTTTAGATATCGCTCTCTTGTTCTATCCTTCCGCCCTGGCACTCGTGCCATATCGATTAACCTATCCACACGCGAGTGTCGTTCTGTGTATATCAACGATTCTTTTTACCGAATGTATTCATTTTATAGAGGAATAGCGAATATTCCTTGACGCAGAAAAGGATATATAAACCAGGTTGAATGGACTGCGTTGTGTTGGGCAAGTTTATAGGATTCGAGAATCGATGTCGTCGAGGGAACTAAATTATTTTCTGTATCTGTAACATTATCCGTAATCAAATTTTAACGCTGCAGCATGCTGGGGGCAATGAGAGCAATGCAAATAATCAAATAAAATGTTTAAACAACGATTTGTTCTCGTAATTTTGAAACACAGTGATGTATGCAGTTTAGACCTTACTATCTAAAAAGATCGTGGCGAGTTCAGCAGAGTTCATCGTTCAAGTTGAAACATGCGATATATGTTTGTAATTTAGAAGCAACGAATCATTCCAATGGAATTATGTTTAATTATATTATGTTTCACTTGGCATATTGGTTTCAGGGTTGTTGGGAGTTTTGTTGTTTTACATCAACGTTTAAATAACAGACACCACACTTTGTCAAAGTGACAACTTAAGAAAAAAAATCGTCAAATATAACTTTATCGCATCGTACATTGCTTGGCGGCCTTTAGTTAACCCTCTGCACACTGATGTCAAAATATCCAAATTTTAAGCTGCCGATTTCCAGCATACAGCAGCTAGCGATTTAACCCTTTACCTTACACGAACGGCAGACGACACTTCTTGAATAACTAAATTTTTAATTTTTTGCGTTAAAAACATAGCTTATGCCCCCCCCCCCCCCCCCCCCCCCCTCAAAGAGTTCGTTCCAATGAGGGACCATTAGCTATGTTTTTGAGACAAAAATGAAAAAAATAATGACAATTCAATTGTGATTTTTTGTGAATAGCGCTGGCCGATTTTGGCAGTTACTTTGGATAAAGGGTTAACCGATTCTATCTTGTTTGACAGAGCTTACACGATTGCGTTGGTTTACTTCCATGTTGAATTAAGGGGGACATTTTCTGTTTGACATTCCGGTATTTTGACATCATCTTCAGATGGTTAACATATTGACACATGGTCGAAGTTTGCCTTACTAACTAAATGCCATAAATATGCACCCTTCTGGTTTGTAGATCATACTTAACATTAGACCTGGCTCGGTTCCTGTTTCCTGGTCTAATTTTCACAGTGTGTGAATTCTGTCGCGATTTCAAACGAAAACAAACAGTTTGCTGTATTGTCCCAACAAACTTACACCTTGGCGAGAATAAACAGTTTACATAAATTTGGCGATCGCCACCCATGTCCATCTAAAGGTGAAATAATTAAGCCCAAAAGATTTATCACGCGGATGTTGCTTGTTTATTTTTTTCATTTCGTGCTAACGGTCCATATTTAAGTACGTGCCCAAAGTACCTTCTGGAAAAACATATCGGCTGTGTGGTTTACCAAACAGAAATGTGTCAATACGTTCATAATGTAGGAAATGATCATTTTTGTATTTTGTACCGTTTGCAAAATGCACAAATCCGTGTTAGAGTTAACCCTCTCACCGAGGATATTTCTTATCACTTTTAAAACAATAGCCTATGATTGGACAACAAACAAAAGTACAAGAAGTTAAACAGTTCATTCACATTTGACAATGAGCTCGGATATCTGAACAAGAAGAAGAGGTACCTTCGACCGATATGAAACTAGCCAAATAATAACCTCAACATATTGTTCATGCAGAATTGTTTTTACTTTGGTCGAATGTTTCCACTAAATAGGTCCTCAAATCTACATGCTGACTAGAACGGCAACACTCGAGCCGTTTGTACCGAGAAAGCTGACTTCGGGCCATTTACGTTTTCCAGAATCCCAAGCCTACGGTGACAGCAAGTCGATTTCGTTCCCAAATCTCAAACGATTCTATCCGTAGGTGAAAAAAAAATAATAAAATTTGAACAGCGGCATAAGTGAATCGCTGGAAGGTCTTAACAGCTGCGTTAGATAAAGGGTTAGCTCTTAACGCACTGAGAATTTTCAAGATATTTTTCATCAAATATAGTCATGGCTGCTGTTAAGCAGCCATGACTAGATTTGTTGAAAAATTCATTTAAATTTAACTCAACAAATAATTGGTGAATAAATCCATTCAATCTACAAGAAGAAATTATATGAAATTAGCCCAAATTATTCTTGTAGTGACAAGAGAAATCCTGTCCTGGGGCGGGAATATCCGCCAACAACATGCAAGGAGTTAACCCCGTTATGACCAAATTTATATAAAAAAAATATTTAAAACGATCCCAATGAGACTGTTTTTGTTTGTTTTTGTTGCTATGGCTTTTCTGGTGCTGAGTCTCATGTAGATATACGACTTCTACAAATAGCTCCTTCACAATATCGCTGTCGTTTGCCCATCAGTTCTGGCTTACCGGAACCGGAAGCCGAGAGTCTCAACTTTTTACAATTCCATATCATGCCGGTTTCAAACGAGGCCCACGTGTCATGCGCAGAATTTCTAGGCGACACAATTTCACAAAGCGAATGAAAGCTCGAGAGTCATTGTGCTAGACACTGCACAGACTAATCATTCAAGGTCTATTTGAAAGTGATTCATCATTGCATCAAAGGTTCGGGTGTATCTTTGTTCTTGAAAGCGATTCGCAATAAGTTGAATTTGGACATTCCGGCATTGTACGATATACTTACGAGATGAATAGTTCTAATTTCAGGAATTGTAATGAGTTGTTAGAAAAGTTCCTATTTTGTTTACATTTCCATTGTTGCATTCAGTTTTTAAATGCCCATTGTCATAAAATATACAAATTACCACAACAGTAAATCATTCTGGGTTGTCTTACACTATACTGTCAGATTGGTCATATCAAACACGACGCCTGTGAAGCCAATATGAGTCGCATCACATAGCATAATTTAAAGATAATGGAACCCCTCTAAAGGTCTCTGCTCTCCAAAGCGAGCTGCCACCCCAATGATATATGCCATATATAACTTCTCTGGGACCGATTATTCATTCATCGTAATCGCAAGAAGTACCATACTCCCGTCACCGCTCCTTCCTAAGCAAGCTTGACGCAGCACTGTAATTTATCACCCTGTGTCTGTTAGAATTATAGACTCATAATTTGGTAATATATAAGGTCAATTCGGATATATGCGAGGGGGTCGGGGCTGCGAGACCCTAAGTGACCGCCGTGACAGGCGAGTTTATGGTAATTTTGTACGCACCACAGACATGAGCTTGTATTATATTTATGATAAATATGTATATATTGTAACTCGTATGTCCAAAGGGGTAATAAGTTTAAATAAATGAAAATGAATACTATAAAACTTTTACAATTGTATTTTCTAGAATTGTATTTTCTACCTATTAATATAACTTACTAAAATGAATCATTAGCAGTTTAGAAGATATGGCAATTTGCCAGGCAGAAAAGTACCACATCTTTGAAAATGCTAATGGTTCATTTCAACCCAGTAAAGTCATTACTAGAATATACAATTCTAGAAAATAGAATTGTAAAACTTTTTATAGTATTGGCCTTGTCTCATCAACTCGGTGGAATAGTCAGATTCAGATCAAATCTATGCTGTTATAAGCTGCATTTCTGTAAAAGAAAAAGATTAATTAACTGTTGAAATAATCGATTTTACTGAAAAAACAGAAAGGAAGAAAAATCGAAAGAAACCAGCAGAACTCTAGTCTATCCCCCGGCTAAAGCACTGCATATGCCCCTTTTTTGCTCTCTCCACAGAATTGGAATTTTATTTGTCTGGGTTGAATCCAAGCTCTCAGACAACTAGTCCAATTCTAGAAGGAATTCGACGTTATTTGTTTACTCACATTTCGTGGAAATTTACGCGCAGACGACCGTTGATGTAATATGGTGATCGTTTTCTCACAAATATATTCTGATCTTCTTTCGTGCCCCAGTTATAGATATTTAAGTCAATAGGTATTCAATTCACCTTGAGACCATCAAGATATTAACGCAGTTAGTGGGACTATGTGACGTAATCATAAAACTACGGCTGTGGTGAGTCTTCATTCCTGATGGTAATGTCATAAAAAATTCGGCCAAATCAAATCTTGACAGAGCAACAATTCGTCCGTTGATTTAACCCTTTACCTTACGCGGTATTTTAAAAAAAAATTGTGAAATTTCACATTTTTTAAAAACAAATTTCTCAATTTTTCAATGAAACCATACAAATATGGATATCATTAGAACCAGCTCGACGAGCTGGTTCTAAGGGTATCCATATTTGTATGGTTTTATTGAGAAATTTCCGAGAGTATTTTATGCTGTGGTAGGCTTATTCCGGTTAATTTTCCTGGCCGTTGTTGGTCGCTATGTTTGGTAAAGGGTTATGGAAAATGAATGTCTTTGGTATTTTTTAGATTCAGTCGTCTGGAATATTTCAGTTTGTCAGAAAAGCGAAGCTACCCACCAACTGGAATATTCTGGACAAGTGATTTTAAACACAGCCGATTGAATATTTTAGACCAGTTCCAGTGCATAACGGCGTCGGAGTCCTGACAGACTAAGACAGGTGGCCTGAGAACTTGGGTTGAATACTCATGCTAAGTATGTCTTAGTTATGATCGGCCCTCGTTACACTGCTATGACTCCTGTATTTATCCTTTAAACATTTTGTTGACTTTCTACATCCCCCTGTCCCTCAGAAAAATTCTGAACCAGCCCCTGATACTCCTTTGCTGTTCTGTGTTGAACCTGATGTATCCAGGAATCATGGCCACAAGGTGTATTTTATTCTCAATTTTTGTATGTCATCATTTTTTGCAATAACTAGTTAATTTCCTTCACGTCTGGGGAAACTCGAGTTGAATGTTTCGGAAATACAAAGGAAATATCCGAATATATCTTGTATGATTTTCCTCAATGCCAGAAATGAGATTTTATAGCATTGATACTAAAATCCAGAAAACTGTTTCGCCAGCACGTCCATGTGTTGTCGGGGATTAGCACAATAATAGAAGGCAGTGTTCTTACATGAACTCATAGCATACACATTGGTTGTTAGGTTTGTCTCCAAACAAGATGAAGTGAGCAAGTTTACTTATTGCATTTAAGTAAATAAATGGTCGTCTGCCTAAAATCACCACCGTTGACTTTTCGGGTAATAATATTAATATGGGAGGTCATTAGATACGCATCTACCATTCTCTTTGGATTGTGGCACATGGCCATAGAAGCTCTACACAATTCAGAATAGATTGCAGCCAACAAAAGAGTAATTACGTCTTTTTTCAAGAAAAATAAAAAAGTTAAAAGTAAGTATCATTTTGTAATGTTTACCCAAACTTGATTTATGATAATTTTGGTGCGGTGCATGCTCGTCTTTGACCCAAATTAATCTCTGTTGCTCATTTGGGACCGGGGATGTAATTCCAAATTATTTCAAGCTGCATACGTTATTTGTCATGAGATCAGTCTCCCAAAAGTAACCCCAATCCTTCACAAAACTCGCCATTCAAATGTTGTTATTGTTTCACTTTTTGCCTCACAAATATGCTTTTCTCCTCCTTATTGGAACAAGATGGTCGACATGTTAGGCAAAGTGTTAACCGGAACAAAATCGAAAGTAAGTGTGTTGCCTCGATCAATTTACTGAAGCCTCATCTGCAACTGTTTGTTATTTGAATTTTCTCTTCCTTTTTTTAAATTTAGAGAACGTTGGGATTCCTTGTAGTAGTACAAAACGGTGTTACATTCTAAAAGATAACTACAGGCAATTAAGTGAGGAAAACAGAATTAAGTTAAAATCGATCATGAGCCAATAATATGAAACTTTTACAATTGTATTTTCTAGAATTGGATTTGCTAGTTACGACTTTAAATCGGTTGAAATGAACCATTAGCATTTTCAAAGATGTGGCAATTTGCCAGTTGGCAAATTGCCACATCTTTTGAAATGATAATGATTCATTTTAATCAGTATATTATAGTACTGGCGCCAGTCCGTATTTCTTTTGTTTGCAAGTGATAATTTAGTAAGAACGAACTAATAATGTCTAATTTCTTTGTAACTGCTAAACTGTAAATATATTCACATTTCAATCAGAACACTAAATTTTGGAGGTGGTTGTGTCATCAGCTCTTCGGCGATTTTGCGAAAAAATCACCCAAACAAGGTTACTTGTTAGCAGACATGGGCATGGTCTACAAAATATAACAAACTGTGGATTTGTTAAATAAATTGTGGACGTTAGGAGGCAGATTATAATATCTTAAGCTATATAATATTACAAACGGGTAATATATCTGCTTAAATATACCAACGGATAGTGCTGTGGTCAACTATATTGGTCATTCAGAGAAGATTAACTCCCCCAATTTGCTAAATCTGTCTATGGAAAGAAAATTAATGGTGTGTAAACATTATTTATAACCTAAAGGTTTGATATGTTACGGAAGTTGAATCAACCACATGCCTATCATTTCCTAAATTACAGACATTAGGGCACACAAAATAAATTAATTGATTCTCAGGCATTTTCTTTTTCAAATCAATGAGGGAGAGCGGGAAGGTTTTATTTTTAATTTTCTTTTGCAATAAATGAGCGAACATGTAGAGGATTTTGGCTGTCATTTTTCACACAGAAATATAGAAAGCACATATTTATACCAATAAATTCATTTTTAATTTGAAAAATAAAGCATTTCTCTAAAAACAAACTGTATGTACTGCAATTCAAAGGCTTTTTATTGTTTCGATGCTCTTCATATTATCTTTGAAGTAAAAGTATTTAATCTATGGGGATCTGCCTCGTTACAATTTATGGGAGAGTGCAAATTTAACAAGCAAACATATTGGAGCAACTAAATAAATATGCATCAATCAAAAAATGTAAAAAAGTTTCAGGTCTCCCTGAGTTTGTACTAATATTGGAAGACACTGAAAGGCAATAAAAATGTCCAATGAGGTGGTTCAAATTCATTGAGGTATTATCAGATTATCAAAACACTTTTTTTTATTTTAGCCTTATCACGTCGAGTGAGGTAAAGAGAGATTACTGCGAAGGTTTGTGATGTGGTGTGTGTGTTTTTATTCGTTACGAATTTCAGATTTTTTTTATCACATAATGTGTTCTTGAACCATTTACTTTACGTAATGCCTAAAACAATGCCAGGGTTACTCACAAATATTCACAGAAATCGCCAACCATTTTATTATTTTCTTCCAGTTTGTCTCTCAATAATATAGCTTACAGATCCTCACTCGAACGAGCTCGCCATGCGCGGTTCAACGAGGTGTCATGAGCTATCTTTTCGAGTCAAAACATAATATTTAGTTATTCACGAAATGTTTTTTTTTCGGGGGGGGGGGGGGCAAATGTCGTCTGGTGTTCATATTAGATAAACAGATAATGAAATACGAGACAAAATTAATTCCACTCTACTTCCGGAACAAAATCACTCAGAATGTTAAGATGTATCCGTTGCCTTATGATGTCACGCATTTATTATACGTGTTGTGAACGATATTTCCGTAATGAGCTATTTTATGGTGATTATGTGAAAAATGGTATTTAATTATTTTCTTTGTTCTTCTTTCAGCTGTGAGTTATGTCCGTCTCTGCAGTAAATATGAGTGTTTCGGTATTGTGCTTTATTGCATTCATAACAGTGTTCGCACCAGTAGAGGGTAAGTGTCCAATATGAAGTACAATGCTCACCTAAGCAGGCCTGGTAATCTAGAAAATCAAGGAGTGCAAAACAGTTGCCCTCCTCAGATTGCTTGTGAGTGCAGTTGCACCTCAAATTTTCAATGCAAAAACGTGTATGCTTTTTTGGTTATATTTACATCAAGGTATTAATATTGTGATTGGAAAATTGTACTACAGTCAGTTACATTGTGGAAAAATTGGCACACACATCTTCTCATTATTCAAAATGCTGCATTCAGTTCTTATGTGACTGTCTTCTACACTCAAAATGTATCGAAATGCGACACAGAATGGGTCATGAATTATTGCGAATCAATGCAACATTGACAAATCGTTCCCGGAGTTCAGATGTGTTCTCTGTGCCAGTAAGCACAGAGAACACATTGGAACTCAGGGGACGAAATGATAATAGATTTTAAAGGCAGTCCCAAACAGGTCTGGCATTCCAGAAATCAAGGGGTGCAAGAAATTGCCCTCCTCATTTTTGTTCTCGGCGTGCAGTAGGCGTGCAGCACTCCTGAACTCCTAAAGAATGCCAGGCCTGTCTAAGCTAAAAGGTAACCTCACTACATATACTATAATGTCATATGTCAAATCTAGTCACGTAACTGTTACATAACACTGTAATATTTTATTAGTGTCTAGTACCAAGTCGTAAAGTCGTCGGATAAACGAGAGAAAGGTCTCTCATTGTTAAAGATGGTTCACTTCCTCGACATAGATTCTTGTAACGCTGTCCGTGATAGCCTTCCAAGGACCAGTGTTTTCTCTATGTTATCAATAAAGATACATAAACAGAGAAATATGTCTTGTATTTATGCGACAACTTTTTTGCTGGCAGGCGAACTGTAAATATTGTTAAGGGATTACCTTGCAGCATGTCATATCGGGAATTTAAGTAGAAACACTCCACCTAACGTAACGACCAAAGCCGGCAAGCCTTATTCACTAAAATTGCTAATCAGATATTGCTGTCTTTTCATTGTTTGTCTCAAAACATCGATTATAACCTCTCATTGGGTTAAGCTATTTGAGATCGTTCCAATGAGAGGTCATAAGCTACATGTTGGAAACAAAAAATGAAAATGCCTTGTTTTTACAAGAATTATTTTTTTAAGTGTCTTTCTGTTATTCGTGCTGGTTAACGAATTATAAATTATGCAGTTGAAAAAAAAAATCACAATTTTTTAACAAAACCATATAATGTGACCTCTCGACGAGCTCGTTCCAATGTGAGGCCTCGTGATATGGTTTTGTTGCAGTTGTTTGAAAAAATTGAAAAAACTATAATTAAGATAAAAAAAATATTGATATCCTGTGCAAAGGGTAAAGCGTTAAGCGAGGGTGTACTATCTGTACATGATATATGTTTTTATTATATGCTAGCCTGTGAATTATCGAAAATTATCTAAAAGACTCAATAGATATCGAGACATATTCCTCAGTAGCTTCACGCTTCGGGGCACGACGTTGCATTGAAGGAACGATCCGCTGATCTTTGTTATTGTTTTGAAACGTACGCATTTGGGGTCGAATTTGGGCTGAATATTGTGCAATAAAATGTCTCGTGGCATATAATAAAAACGAAAATCTACTCTATTTTAGTCAGTGTCGAGAATTATCTCATGAGTGTGGATCTGAAAGTTTTATTTTTCCCGAGCGCTTGCGGGAGGGAAAAGTATTACTTTCAGATCCACACGATGAATTGTTTCAGTAGCTTCCTAAATGACATTACGCTTCGGGGCATGACGTCACCTTGAAGGACCGCTCGTCATCTTTTTGTTATTGTCTTGAAACTGTTTACAGTCGAATAGAGGTGAATATTGCGCAGTAAAATGTCACGTAGCATATAATAAAAAGCAAATCTACAGTGTTTTAGTGAATATCGGGAATTATCTCATTCGTGTGGACCTGAAAGTATTATTTTTCACGAACTTTCAGGTCCACACTTACGAGATAATTCCAGATGTTCACTAAAATTGCGTAGATATCCTCTATATAATTCCAGGCGGAAGTATACTGAACTCGTCTGCTATGTTTGACAGGTTTCCTCTATGTGTTTTACTACAATATTTTGATGTTATAGCCTCATTATGGCGATTACCATTGCAAGCGAGTGCTTCTCTTCAGTTCTCTAACACTAAAAAAATCTTTTTAAACATAAGGAAAATACAATGTTAACGGATCGTCTTTCAAAGTACGGACTTTGGGTGTTTCAACCCTGATTTGAAGGTCTTCAAGCTGTTCTTGTGTTCTTGGATTCACCTGTTATTGATATGACATGATATGAACACTCAGAGCCTTGAATGGAAATGTAGCATCCAGCTACACGCCATGTAACATATTTATTGTGTCGAAAGTCGAAAGTAAATCAAGGGATTAATAGATTTTCATGAGAAACATGTCGAATTATTTCACAGGCATTTTAAAGATATTCCTCCATTTGGAATAAGAAATAAACTCCACATGGAGGGTGCCACACGTGACTCTGATTCTACAGCATAGAACCGAGAACCACATATTCAGCCTTTGCATCTTAGAAAACCTCCTGTTATTTTAGACCTGACATCCTCAAAACAAATCTGAGAACAATTCTTTGTAATTTTGGCACTTCGTGAGAAGTTGAATACTCTTATGTTTGACCAATATGATATCGTGTTTTGCCGGTTTCCTAGACTTGTTAGTATCTCTGGTAACATCAGGGCAGACAGAGCAGTAAAACAAGCTTTAAGCAATTTTATCACTGATTTAAAAAAATCCTTTCAGCGATTTTAAACCACATATCGGTAGTTACATCAAATCTATGTGGCAGGCGGAGTAGAATGGGGCGACAAATAAACTCCATCACTTCCGACCTAATGTCAATGATGAATATGCGTCTATCAACCTTTGCAGAAAAGACCATGTAATATTGACGCGATGTCATATTGGTCATATACGATTCACACATTCCTTTTTGTTAGAGGGTAGTATACGACCCGGGGCCAATACTACAAAACCTTTACAAATGTATTTTCTGGAATTGTATTTTCTAGTTACGGCTTTAAATGGTTTAAAATGAACCATTAGCATTTTCAATGATCTGGCAATTTGCCAGTTGGCAAATTGCCATATCTTTTAAAATGCTAATGATTAGTCAGTTAGATTAATATGTAGAAAATACAATTCTAGAAAATACCATTGCAAAAGTTTTATAGTATTGGCTCCAGAATGTGCTCCCTGTCAATGTCCTTTGACAGTCGAGTACGTTCTATTAGATTGTACTGATTTTAATGACATCCGGCGGCGGCATTATAATGTACCGTTTATGAGAGAACTATTTTTACGATATCACTTCTCACTAGATACTCTCGTTTCTCACAGAGATCAACCTTTTTAGTAAGTTTCAGTTGTTTTTATTCTTTTAACTGCATCTCGTATACAAAAAGTAGTTTGTCATCTGTTTGATTTTCTCATTATTCATTCAAATTTTGATATCATTATTCACAACTGTCTTCGCAATTTATTTCACTGTTATGCTAATGTTCATTTGTGTTGATTTTAAACATATATACTATTCAAAACAAGTAGGAGATGTTTGATAAATCTGAGGTATATGATAAAATATAAACTACTCAAAGTTTGCTTAGCACCACATATTTGACACATCATTGTGAAATTTTCTTTTGACACATTTGCGACATTTTTGGTGGATGTTATTGCGGAATGTATTGAGATGGTCCACAGTGTTTACGTTAGCTCTCTTGACAGGCAGACTTTTCGTGACAGTCACGAAAAGCGTGTACCCCTTGATTTTCAAAGATGCTTTCGTGTACTGTCTACATCTACATGAGATGTGTAGGGTATTCAGTCTTCATTTCAATACGCACTCTTGTGATTTAATGATTGAATATGGCGAATGCAAATGTAAGAAGACATTTGTCTGCAGCAGAAATGTGGCGGGATGTAGAGATGGGGGAACAAGGGGCTACCCTCTTCAGGTTTGTGAAGCCCTTGGTGTGCATCATACGGTGATCATCAGAGCCTGGGCAAGATTTCAGCAGTATGGCACACCAGTCAGACGACATAGAGGTGAAAGAGACAGGGCAGCATCTGCAGCTGAAGACCGGTTTTTGATCATTCAGGCCCGTAGGAACCACCTTGACACAGCAACCCAGCTTCGCAGTGACCTTCAGAATGCACCCGGTGTAAATGTTTCGACACGGACTATCCGAACAAAGTTGCTCGAAGGTGGTCTCCGATCGAGAAGACCATGTATTCGCGTTCAGCTGCCCAGAACCATCACCAGGCACGATATGAATGGGCCACGCATCACGTAGGATGGACCAGAAAAGATTGGCGGCCTGTCCTTTTTACAGATGAGTCAAGGTACTTCCTAGACAACACAGATAGGCGTTCTATGGTATGAGAAGACCAGGAGAGCGATTCCATGCAGCCAACATTGCTGAGCATGACCGCTGTGATGGAGGGTCAATAATGGTCTGGGGCGACATCAGCTGGGTTGGACGTACAGAGCTTTGTGTCCTTGACCGTGGTTCATTGACTGCACAGCGGTATATTGATGAGATCCTGGATGCCCACGTCAGATTGTGTGCAGGTGCAGTGGGTGATAGAATCATGCTGATGGACGATAATGCCCGTCCTCATGTTGCCCATGCTGTCCGGGAGTACCGACAGAGGGAGGGGATTGAGCGTATGGACTGTCCAGCAAGATCCCCTGACCTCAATCCAATCGAACATGTCTGGAATGAGTTGCAACTTGTAATTTCAGTCCATCCAAGAAGTGTCAAGGAGCTTGGTGCCATGATGGTCCACGAATGGAACACCATCCTTCAAAGGACCATCTGGAACCTGATTGGGAGCATGAGTAGGCGTTGTCAGGCTGTATTTAACAATAATGGGTCACATACTCGATATTGAACCCATATCAGTTCGCTCCGTCAACTTTTTGGCAAATTTGAAACATTTCCTCTTTTACTAATAATATGCATTTTCCATGGTTATCGTATTCAAAAGCTAAAAAATAATGTCAAACACAAACAAAATCTTAATATCTGTACTTAAATCAATAAAGATATATAATTAAATAAAAAATATATACACTTTTCATAGCAATATTTCAACTAAAACGTAAAACTGGTAGATGGATATACTTGGAGCTTAGCAAACTTTGAGTGATATATTTATATTTTCATCAACAAGACATTTGAGGCATGGCACTGTGGCATCTGGTGAATGATTTCAGCAATAGTTGGATGTCTGACAAGCACACATTCCACGCACTGTGCTGTAGAAGACATGGACGGTCAGTCAGAGAATTTACCACATTCAGTCCACGACCTCAATACCTTGTAAATCCTCCTCGGTTTGGGAGACTAGCGCGGATCCGATGTGGCATACTCCTCACCAAACGTCCAATATCAGTTTGATGTTTTTCCATTCTTCTTTCGGTGCAGCGGCGAGTTCCTGGACATTGGTAGGGGCTGTTGGCGTTGTCGTAGGCACCTCCCAAGCATATCCCAGACGTGCTCGATTGGTGAAAGGTCTGGACTTAGTGCTGGCCAAGGCAGTGTAGTGATGTTCTGCTCCTGGGGGAACTCTGTAGCGACACGGGCCCTGTGTGCTCATGCATTGTCGTCTTGGAAAATGAATCGACGGCTGTGACGTCGCGCAAGTAGCACCACATGAGCTGCTGACATGGTGTCACGGTAGTACTGCCCTGTGACACGCCCTTGGGTGACATGTAATGCTGTTCTGCTTGCCATGATTATGCCTCCCCACGCCATAACCGATCCACCACCAAAACGATTGTGCTGCCTAACGGTTTCGTCATGGTATCGTTCGTTCCGCCGCCGCCACACTCTGTTTCGCCTGTCGTGAAAGTCGAGAGTTAACCTCGATTCATCGGAAAACATGACGTTGCTCCACCGACGATTGTCTCAGCGCTGTCGTGTTCCACACCAATTACGCCTTGCTGCGATGTGACGTTCAGTCAAACGTGGAATTATTCGAGGTCGTTGAGCGTACAAATTCCAGCTGTGTAGGCGATTTCAGATAGTCGGACCACTGACTCGCACATCTGTCGCTCGGTGCAGCTGCTGTCCAATTTCTGAGGCACTTTGATGGCGGTTACGTAATGCTGTGGTTCGTATGAAACGATCCTGATTAGCAGTTGTCGCCCTTGGACAACCTGCCTGACGTCTATCATCAACATTGCCTGCCTGATGGTAGCGTGACAACAACCTGCTAATCACCGATCGAGTAACATTGAGAATTTCAGCCACTGCAGTCTGTCTATTGTCAGCTTCCAACGTGCCAACGGCACGTAAACGTTCGTCACGTGTCAGTCTTCGAATACTTCAAAAGTTACGTTTCGACCAGAAACTATTGATGAACGTGTTTATACCAAGAAAAGAACGATGATACCTCCGAAAAAGCCCGTACAAATGAAAATTTCAAAACGTATCCCACAAACATTAACTGGGTGCTCGTGCGAAAAACCTGCACGAAGTTTTCGTAGACCGGTGACATTCATGATCCACACCAAACTTGGTAACATATTGATATGTCCAATCACGCGTATCCAATACCATTTTCCGAAAATATCAACATCAGTTTCGATATTCCCTACTTTTTTTTAATAGTATATTTTTTCATGAAATATTTTTATCGTCTGTTATCGTTTGTCGCCACGATATTGGCACTGCTGCTGATGCAGCGCTAAGCACCAATAAATAAATAAATAAATAAATAAATAAATAAATAAATAAACAAGACAGGACGTTTATTTTTTAGAAACCGCTATTGACAGCAACGCGCAGAATCATCAACTGTAATTGGCACCGGTGCGTATCCATGGTGACAGGAAACAATCGTCGCTGTTCGAAGAGCGATATTTGTTTTCAAAATAAAACTATCGCTACAAGCATCGCTTAAATACCCTTACATATATTTACTGTCATTACCACATGAAAAGGGTTAACAAAGCACTTTTAAAAGTTCAAAAAATCACTTTTAATCTGTTGAGTAAACTGTAAAGTAAATATTCGCTTCAGCACAAAAAATCAATAGAATCGTGAAAACAACAAAGAGCTTTTGGGACTACGAATAATATTTCTGTCCCTTTTTAACCCTTTACCTAACCTAAAAAACAGACGACACTTGCAAAAATAATTCTTGAATAACTAATTTTTTTCATTTTTTGTCTCAAAAACATATTTTATGACCCCTCGTTGTAACGAGCTCGACGAGCTCGTTCCAACGAGGGGTCATAACCTATGCTTCTGAGACAAAAAATGAAAAAAATAATGAAAATTAATTGGCGATTTTTGAGAATAGCGCTGACCGGTTTTGGACGTTACGTTAGGTAAAGGGTTAAATCAATAAATATGATGTCTTGAAAATATTTTTGGTACTTAAATTCTCTTATTTTGTTTTAATTCAAATTCTGAAAATTTCAAGCGAGTGGTTATGCATCAAAACAGTAATGGCGGCTGCTCACCCGACATCAAATATTATTATGTCTCAAAGTTAGTTTGTCCAATCAAAATGCTGGAATACCTTCTAAAGATTCCACCGTATCGGGTTACTCACCTGATATTAATTAATATCAGGTGAGTAGCCGCCATTACTATTTTGATGCAATTCCCCTCACTTCGAATTTTCAAAATCTGAATTAAAACAAAATAAGAGAATTTAGGTTCCGAAAATATTTTCAAGATACCGTATTTTGTGATTTAAAACATTAAATATGTAAAAAGATGGGCAGAAGATAATATTTGTAGTCTGAAAAGTTCTTTGTTTTACGACTCCTTCAGTCACTGTTTGGATCGGGTTTTTGAGGTGAATAGAAAATTTGTGTTGCCCCTCTGGAGTTTTCAGAAATTGCAAAATCGGCAACATCAACATCACTATAAATAATAAATGAACAAACTTGTTTTTGAAACATTCCGATCAAACAGAATTAACAGAAAGTCGGTGTGCGTTTCAGATTCAACTTCAAAGTTCAAGTTGCGTTATTGTTATTGTTTGCTCTACACTACAGTAAAAAAGTGATTTTTAATGTTCAAAACTGCTTTATTAGTCCTTTTTAGGTAGTAACAACAGTAAATGTACGCAAGGGGCCTCCAGATTATGCCGAGTTGGCAAGCAGCACTGATCTCAGTGGCAAGCAGCGATTCGTTTCATTTGTAAACAAGTACGGCAATCGCCCTTCGCAAAGTGATGATTTGTTTACAATTACCATGGTTACACGTACCGGTGCCTGTTAATGTTCATGATTCTGCGCGGTGCTATCAATAGTGGTTCCTGAAAAATAAATTCCGGGCCGTTGTTTGTTTATGGAGAAAATTATTAATCGCTTGATTTACATGGACTTTCGACATAATAAATATGTTACATGGCGTGTAGCTGGCTGATACATTTCCATACAAGGCTCTGAGTGTTCATATCAGGTTCGGCTTCGCCTCACCTGATATGAACACTCATCGCCTTGTATGGAAATCTATCAGCCAGCTACACGCCATGTAACTTATAATATCAGGTAAGTTACCCGATAAGGCGGAACCCTCAGATGGTATTCCAGCGTTCTGATTGGACAAAATAACTTTGAGGCAAAATGAATATGTATATATGGTTGGATGTTGAAGACATCTCGCTTTCCCCCCACGTGTTATTGGCATCGAGTGACAATGTCAGGAACGCTCAATACCAGTTTTATTTATTGTTTGTGAAAGAAAATGGATACCTTCTGAAAAAGTGCGAGAGCTACAAACTCCTTCAGATCCCTCGGCTCCGCGGTGATTGAGTGTGCAGGAATAACGTCACTGGGAAGGAAGTCTGTATTATTTCATTTTAACGTTATGAAGTTAAAATGGCTGTATGTCGGATATATTAATTAGGAGCCCACAAATTCGCTAAACTCGCATGCAGAATAATAAAATTAATGCTTCAATAATACGAAAATCTTCGACCCCTGATTGAACGAGAGCTCTCATAATCGATTCTATGTTTACGGCTCCAGTAGCATATGTTACCGTTTGATGTTTCCACGCGAAATATTTGAAATGACGTTGTCCGTGTTGTAATATTGCATCATCGGACTGACTTGCAAACTGTTTCATTTTTCTAGAATTTCACATGTGCAACAGACGATGTTCCGAATATAGAGTTGTTTAAATTACAAATCGGTTTACGGATTGAACTGAGATGGAGTGACCTAGACTTTTAGTATTTATTGATTATTTGTCCAGCGACGTCTTGGGAGTAATGGGAGTAAGCGAGAGGTTTATTTACAAATCTCGCTATCGTTAAAAGTTGTCCTGTTCATATCACGATGTGCGTTTTGGGCTGTGGGTAGGTCTTATTGGGACACATACGTTATCGTGATAAAGCTACGATAACATGGTCTGAGGTCCGCGGCTTGTTTCAGCATAAACTCTGGGCCACAAACCCCAGACCATGTCACCGTCAATTCATCACAATAACTTATAATGTCGAATAAATATGTATTGATATTAAAATTGAATGTATTTTTCAGCTGGAAGGAAAGTGTTTTGTTACTATAGCAGCTCGGCTAATGCTCGACCCAGTGTTGGCAAGTTTTGGCCGGAGAATATTGACCCGTTTCTATGTACCCACGTGATATTTGCCTTTGCTGGTATTGAAGAAGATGGCAGCGATATTAAACCAAACAACTGGAACGATCTTGGGCACGACGGTAAGTTCGAATTTAAATTTCTTCTCCACGTGTTTGACGTGACATAGGTTCTAAATCAAAACCACTACATAATCATTGCTATACTGTACGTGTAGGATAAATTATATATTGAATATACCCATAGTAGCTTGGTGTATCAAATGTTCACCACGAGTGATGAACATTTGGTACACCAAACTACTTTGGGTATATTTTATTTATACTATGATCGTCAGATTATTAAGAGATTAAATGTTAAATAAATCAATATTCACACGTGCGATTCTGTTTTTGTTTACATCAGCACCGGTGGGCGGTATTTCCGTTGGCAATTTTATCGCCCAAACGAAACAGAAAATGAAACGCTTAAATTACGGGCCTTTTTTTCATTTTAATAACAAAATAATATACTATTTCGAGTTATGTATGCTTTATTAACATGACACAGCGCATGTTTGTTAAAATTTGATATCTTATGAGGTAAACTTATTTAAAAGCGTAATAAATAATTGCCGGTTTCATTTCACGAGGCGACGAGTGATAAATTTAGACAAGTTTGCATTTAAGGCGAGGTTATCAGAGGTCAACTTGGATGTAGTTCCACTATAGGTGTAAATTTTAACTCTTGAAGTCGCATTGCTGACACGTTCATCACGGTTGATGTGTAAAGCTAAAATTTATGTCATATGCTTTTTATATAGAGTAGAATAGGTAATCATGGTATAAAACTAAATCGCACACGGGGTGAAGTTTGTACAAGAGCCGTAGCTCACGTCCTCCGCAGGCCCACTGGTTGAGGCATTTCTTGCGGTTTTATGCTCTTCCACATAATACTAGAGTCATTGTCTAGGAACTCCATTCTCTGGATTGTCAAAGGGTAATTCACTGTCCACGCTTTGTATTGAGTGTTCTCATGCAGTGTCAATAAATCGTCCTACGAGTTCCAATGTGTTATGTGTGCCAGCTGGCACAGAGAATACATTGGAACTCAAGGGGCGAAATATTAGACGCCACATTAAATAGCCAACTATAACATTCCCATGTATTTCAAGAGAAACAATTGCCTACAGACTGGTTAAAAAAACTGCTGAATTTGTTAGGTAATAAGGTTCATGAGTTAGTCCTCGGAACCTCACAAAACAGTTCCCGTTGTTACTCGGCGAATAAAGATTGGCTGAGCTAGTTGTCTGAAGACAATATAGCTCAGTATTGATAAATTTGTATGATTTGAAGAACGTTTGAATCAAAGATTCAACATGTGATGCACATCAGGAGATATGAGTTTGATTAGATGTCTTTTCGAAAAACAATATCAAAGATGTGCCAACCTTAGATCGAGCATATCTTATGAAGATCTCCGATTATCTCCAACTATTGGGGATAATACTTTCGGAAAATATTTTACATTTTCAAGGCGTTAAGCCTTTACCCAACGAATCGGCCACATCCGCCCGCGTAATATGTAAATTCAGCATCTGCAAAAATATTATTTTTCAACAAATTTCAAGAAAACCATATCATGCGACCCCTCTTTGGAACGAGCTCGTCGAGCTCGTTCCAATGAGGGGTCACATGATATGGTTTTGCTGAATTTTTTTGAAAATAAAAAAGGGATATTCTAAATAATAAATTTTGATATCGTCAGCGTTGGGTAAAGGGTTAAATACATAGAGATTATCATGACAGTAAAGTGATCTGGGTTTTCGTATTCCGTCGAGTTGACGAGGTCGGATCGCCGGATCACACGAGCCGCCGCAGTGACCGAGGCGGAATGCGACAAATCAGATCGTTTTACTGTCATAATGATCTGTTTATTGTATGCCGTCATGCAAATTTACCCTTCACACGAGAAATCAATATAAGGGTAAATAAAGTGCAATTGTAGCTAGAACTACATTTATTTTCGAAGAAACAACACGTAAAATTATGGGGACCTTCCAAATTAAAAGTTTTCAAAGTTGACAGCATTCAGCATTTCATTTTTCTACATCGTCAGATTCACGCATTAAACTAGCAATAAAGTAAGAATACAGAGATATTTTATTATGATTAATAGGAGTTAGTACATATAAAATTGATTAAGAACAATATTAACCCTTTACGTAACATGAAAAGCAGACGACACTTGTAAAAAAAATTCTTGAATAACTATTTTTTTCATTTTTTGTCTCAAAAACATAGGTTATGAGCCCTCGTTGGAACGAGCTCGACGAGCTCGTTTCAAAGAGGGGTCATAGCCTATGTTTCTGAGACAAAAAATGAAAAAAATAATGAAAATTAATTGGCGATTTTTGTGAATAGCGTTGATCGGTTACGTTGGGTAAAGGGTTAATCAATTTTATATGTACTAACCCCTATTAATCACAATAAAATATCGATAATATAAATTTAATGCCAATTTAAAGCGATATTGGAGAGTTATTTGTAATAATCATACAGTAAAGTATGGTATATTAGAATTTTGAAATACAACATAGTGGGGCTGAAACGGTTGGTTCATTTTCACAACCGACTAATCGAGAGCTATAACCGGATAATATCCGGTTATCTGTGGCAATTATTTCGCCGAATATGGGATCAAAACTATGTGAATTGGAAAGCAGCATTCGCAGAAACTATTCCGTAGTGTGTATACAAACGAACATTGTTGAGTACTCGACAGCGTTCTTTTGTATACATACTATGGAATCGTTTCTGCGATAACACAGTAGTCATTATTTCTCAATATATACAACACGGCTTTGAGGTGTAATCTATACCAGAGGAGAAGCGGCAGATTTTACAACATTTTAAATGACGATCGCTATCGATATTTCAGATAACCGGTTGGCGGTTTTTCTAATCGGTTAGGTGGGTAACCGGTTTCAAACCGTTGTTCTGGTTAACCATTTCAGTACTACAACACTTACTATTTATTATGGCGTAGATAAAACCCCGTTTGCATGCACAGGTACTGGCCTTGTCCAGATGTTCAAAAGAAAATCATAAAGTGCACGTGACCACGCCATCCATTCCCATTTTATCATGTGTCGGTTATACGTGAAAAGTCATAAGTTATGTACAATTAACGGATCAACAAGCGTAGTGGTAGCATAAGCTCTCAGGCCACCAATCCACTGATGTAATGAATTCAACTTTCTTATGACCTAGAAGGGGGCGCGGTGGCGTTGCGGTAACCGGTTCTCGTCAGATTACCGAAGTTAAGCAACGTCGATCCCGGTTTGTCCTTGGATGGGTGACCATCTGAGCGATAGATTCGGACTCCCGGGTTGTGTCATTGGGCAAGGCACTTAACCCCGATTGTCCACTTGGGGGCACGATGACGCCGTGTACTAAGGCGTACTGCACGTCGATGGTACGCATGTTTTCAACCAATCTAACCCTGCCTGTGCCACAGTGTGGAGTTACGATGTTGAGGAGCTGGGAGCTGCTCGTCGTTGCTCGGTGGTCCTCTCCGTGTATTCCGGGTACTCCGGCTTCCTCCACCCGTAAAACTGTCATCGACATGATATGCCCTTGACTGTTAAAGTGTAGCTAAACCTTAATAAAAATAAATAAAAAGTGAATCTAAAAAAAATACCATAAATATTCATTTTCTTTGAATCAAGGAAAGACATCTTTCTCGATTGATTCTTGATTTGACAGAATCTGTTAACTATTTTAACTATTTGAGGGCTAGATTATTTTTGGTGGTCTGAATTTGGTATTCAAATTTTGTTTTATTACAAATAATTGGAGAGTGCCCACAGGTACTCTCCAATTATTTGTAATAAAATAAATTTATGTTAACAAAATATTATTTGAGTTTGACTGAATATGAAACATGAGCAAGAGGAAAATCTTGGCTTTTGCTCTGCTACCCTCATTTTTCTGATGAAAGTCCTTATAGTGACTTCTAGTATCCAAGGAGTTAATAACTTTACCACTACCATCAGATATATTTGTTTACTGAACAGTTATAAATGTAGGCTCGCCACAGCTGTAGTTTTATGATTAGGCCACGTAGTGCCACTAACTGTGTTAATATCTTGATGTTTACAAGGTGAATTAAAAACTCATTAATTGTATTACCTACACCTGGAGTATAAAATAATAGCCGTATATCTCCTTTGGTAAAAGGACTTCACGTTACATCAATACACAGAACGACACACGCATGTGAATGGGTTTATCGATATGGTACGAGTGCCAACGCGGAATGATAAAAAAGAGAGACCACAGGCCTCGAGTTTGTCCTTCCGCGATGGCACAGGTCCCATTTGATTAACCCATTCACATGCGTGTGTCGTTTTGTGTTTATTACACGCCTTCGCGTCTATAAAAGCAATAAAAGCAATTATAAGAAGGGCACTCAGCATTTGGCAACTCGTCTCCTGAGTTCTAATGTGTTCTATGTGCCATGCCATTAGGCACATAGAACACCCTGGAATTCAGGGACGAAATATTAAAAAGAACACAAATTTGCGAGGGAAACCTGTATCACTATTTTTAGCTTTTGCTAGCTATTCAGATTATAATTGCGGAGCACGATTTGTAGAAATTTTCATTGAAATTTCGCTTCTATTTAAAAATAGTCCGTCAACGATTTCCGTTCGGCACATGTGTGCGGAACGGATTCTCATTTTCCACATGGTTTAGTGTTGCTCTAGATGGGGATTGCATGGAACAGGCATGCAATAAAAGTACTTTCCGCGCAAACTCCACGAAAAGTGGGTAAACAAGTAGCCCTTAACATTGTTGAATTAGAATTAGATTGATTGTATGAGAGGTTGATACCGCACATGCCAAAGGTTTGAAAAGGGATGACTTGTCCAGAAATATTATCATCTGGTAGTGTACACATGGTCAGTAATACATGGATTTGGTGATTTTCATACGATCGTTTGAACGGGGTCATTTTCTTGTCATTTACAGAAAACCACCTTATTTCAATAGCAGCAAACTTTTTCGAAAATATTCTTACAACGGTATCTTAATAGGCTGGTTTGTAAAACGTGGATGAGGCGAGGTGGTGTGCAAACATATTTGACCCCGACAATTTCCAAACCCGTTTTTCTTATCTGCCCTTATTAATATTGTCATTACATGTTACAGGTCTATATGCCAGGACATTAAAGTTAAAAAACATGAATCCAAAACTGAAAATTCTACTTGCGCTTGGAGGATGGAAAATAGGTTCCAAACCTTTCATACCAGCAGTTGAATCGGCAGAATCTAGGCAATCCTTTGCAGAAAATGCTGTGAAATTCTTAAGAAGGTGAGTATAGTTTTATCATTCCAGACTCTGCTTTTCAACTACTCAAGTGTTGTGTAGAATATCACTAAACAATGTGTATAAATATAATAGGACCAAGGGTTTTTTTCAAATTGAGTAATGCAATATCTTGCACAAAGAAACTTGTAACCTGGGAGTAGTAAGAGAGAACAACCATTTATTTATAATTTAGTTTTCCGTAATGATATCAGATTTACGCAATTATACAATAACATAATTTTTGAGGACTTTGGGCTCCTTTACTGGGCCGCCATCTGTGATTAGCAGCCTATCAGTAATGGGTGTGGGGCTGCTAATCGCAGATGGAGGTCCACTAATGGAGCCAAACAACGCCTGAGAAAAATCATGTTATTATTATTATCAATACTTAGAAATTATAGGGACGATTTTCGACCCTTTTGGATTTATATTATTTCGTGAAAAGAATTAATGTGAAACACCATTTATTAAGCAATTTAAGGCAGAACGCTTTATGTTTAGGGGAATGTAAACAAATTTTCAGGAAGACAAAATGATGTCATGCGCAGAACGTCAGCGCGTGCTAGCCGATCCGCGGGCGCTAATGATTAAAAATAGCCATTAGCGACCGACTACGCTTTACAATCTTTGTTTCAAGTTTATTATGCTCCCTTACAGGCTGTGTAAATTAGTATGATATGGCTTCAACCTCAGCTGATATGTCGTCGAGCTCGGCTGATATGAACCAAGCTAGAGTTACCATCCTTAATGCGTTACTATTCGCAACCAATTGGTTGTCATCGAAATGTTCACAGTCGTTTGTCCAACTCTTACGGGAAAATTGGCGTCATCGGGCATGATGAAATGGTTTACATAACACTTTCCAATTCCATAATTTGAAACTAAAAACGTCCGTGGAGTCATCATAGCTGGAATAAATGTTTGTATGTTTAGCGAAGGTGGTATCTGTAATAAGATTCCATCAATGTTATCATAAAAGGCGAGTTTTTTGTGACTATGAATCATACGTTAGCTTTAAAAGATCTATAAATGTTTACAAAAATTCTGCCTGCACATCTGCAAGATTACTCCAGAAAGTGACATACTCTACGCTTTATCGTGGAAGTTCTTATCGTCGCCTGAGTGCTAGAATGTTCTATGTCCCCTGCGGGACATAGAACATTCTAGCACTCAGCCGACGTTATGTTTAACCCTTAGAACTCCAGAGGCCGTTTTCCCGGTCAGGTCACAAGCTACGCCATAATGCCATTACGGGGAATGACTGCAAAATAAATGTATGGTGTGGACCAATCAATATTTTCACGGTACAGCCCTAAGGCTGCACGTTGAAAATATTAATTGGTCTACTCCCAAATAATAAATATGGACTCTCCCTATTGCTACCATGGAACTGACATGGAAGATACCACCAAGGTTCAAAGGGTTAATAAGGAACTTAGTATTGAAGACAAATTATCTTTAAAGTCTACAGTAGAATTGACTTGGCGACTGTTTGTCTTAGATAACATTTACTATTTCTTGTACTTCAGATTTGGGTTTGATGGCATGGACATGGATTGGGAGTTTCCAGCATCCAGAGGAAGCAAACCGGATGACAAATTCAAATTTACAGATTTTATGAGAGTACGTTATAGTTTTATTATGAGAATGTAGATCATTGAAAAGAAAAAAAATATAACCATATTACAGAAGCAAAATATCTAGATTTTGGCATCACATGGTGAGCAATTAAATGTAGTAGTTTATTTAACGATAGTAAACTGAAAGGGGTTCTGTCTAACCCTTTGAACCCTAGCGGTCGCTTTTCCGGTCAGGAACATGATACGTCATAACGTCATTAAATAGGGTGAAAACATTCCAGACGAGTGAATCTAAACACCGAAGTTAAGCAACGTAGAGCCCGGTTGGCCCTTGGATGGGTGACCGTCTGAGCGATCGAATCGGACTCTCTAGGGCAAGGCACTTAACCTCGATTGTCGTGATGGGGGACACGGTTACGCCGTGTACTAAGACGTACTGCACGTCTATGGTGAGCATGTCTTCAACCAATCTAACCCTGCCTGTGCTGCAGTGCGGATTACGATGTTGGGGAGCTGGGAGCTGTTCGTCGTTGCTCGGTGGTTGTTTACTAAAAGTGTGGAGTAGACCAATTAATATTTTCAACGTGCAGCCCTGAGGCTGCACGTTGAAAATATTGATTGGTCTACCCCAAATAATGAATATGGACTCTTTTAATTGCTGCCATTGAACTGGCATGGACGATACCACTAGAGTTCAAAGGGTTAATATCGTACGCCATACTCGCTTGGGGACGTGACAACCGTTATTTACTCCCAGTTCCTTATTCGACATTCGTTGTCAACTGATAAAATCGGTTGATAACGAATGTCGAATACGGAACTGGGAAAAAGTATCGGTTGTCACGGCAATACTTGCTTCTATTATTGGTTCAACAACTACCATAAACTAGTTTTGCGGGTTGTCGTATTTAGATGCTCTTAATGGGGTAACATGGTAACATGATAACATGAATTTCATTTGGGAGAACAGGAACAAGATATTCGAGATTTTTAAATTCAACACTGTTAAAATAAGTTCAAAATAATAATAAAAATAAACATAGAAACTAATATTTATTCCAGTTAAGTGTATAGATGATAGTTTACAGCTCGAATCCGAGCAGTGAACCTTTTTAATTATTTTATTTTCTCCTTATTTGTTTTCACAAAACATACCTTTCAAATTGATTCGGTGTTAACTTTCAAAACATGTCCAAAAACCCCGAGAGTGGAATAGGTTTGCTGGGAGTGGAATACCATTTTCGGCGAGTGTGAGTGGGAATACGATTTGTTTTGGGGGAAGAAAAACGAATGAAAATAAAATAACTAGCTTTTTCTTATTTTTCTGAAGTTTCAACTAACATCAGCATTGTCGCTAACCACAAGAGGTACGCGATGACTCACTAAATCTCTTATTTCTATAGGGAATTCCATGTCCTTGACGCCTGTATTAGGAAACGTGCACCATCACCGAACATGGAAATTATTGAATTGATTTTAACAGGCAATTGGCAATTATTTCCGTTGTTTTTTTTGTTGTTGTTTTTTTGTATACTGGCAACTAGCATGACAGCAAGCCAGACCAACCCCCCCCCCCCCCTTCCAAACAAAAAAACAAAAAACAAAAACAACCCTATAAGTTTTCCGACAAACCTTTTGTTGGACCAGGCGATACCACCTCCACCCCATGATGTACTTACATCCGGAATAATATCGCCGCGTTCCTTGCCGTGCATATTCGAATTATAACAATACGTGAGGTGCACAGCGCCTGCAGGATTGATTCAGAACACAATCAAACATGCATAATTATGTGACTTTTTAAAATGATGTCACCTGGATAGATAGTGAAGCGCCATGCTCAGAGTCAGCGGGACAAGGAAGGGGTGGAACGTGCCCCCTCCTTCCCTACCTCACTTTGTTCCACAAACATGCAATGTGAACACACGTTGAGCTTAAACATTTGAATGCGTATAAATTTGTCAATATCCAAAAATGTGAAGAGATTTAGTTGCATTTGACAAATGAATTCCAACTTCAATCCGCTTCGTCAACTTCTTCATCATCCGTCTTTCAACCGGAAGGCTAACCTTCCGGTTGGAAGATACTTGATATAGAAGAGATAGTCCAAACATGACGAAAACGTGCCACGGTGAGCGCAACCGAAAGGATAGACTGGCCGGAATTCATACATTTGCTGACATACTGTTGTAATGCACGGTGCAACATGAAACGAAGACGTCAACTGTTTAAAGGCCTAGTACATTTTACACTACACCCCTTTCCCCGGGGCGCAGTGGCTCATTGGTTAGGGCATTGAACTTCTAACCGAAATAGTCCATGATTCGACCCTTCGTTGTGTCCTTGGGCAAGGCACGTAATCATGATTACCCACGTTGGGGCACGATGGCGCTGTATGCTAAGGCGTACTGCACGTCGACCGTGCACTTGTATTCAGCCAATGCTAACCCTGCGTGTGTGGAGTTCGTACGTTGTGGAGTCTGACTGTTGCTCGCCGCTGCTCGGTGATTCTCTCCAGGTACTCCGGCTTTCGCCACCCGTAAAACTGTCCGTCACGAGGTGACCTGGCTGTCGAAAGTGTGGTTAAACCCCAATAAAACCCATCTCTTCAGTATACACTTTCTAACATCTTCCATCGAAATTGTCAAGACCCGAAAATCAATAAAATGACATTTCTTATGAGTCCATTTTATCAAATTGTTTCCGACTGGGTCGAACCGTAGTAGGCTCGGTGTATTTAGAGTATCTGTGTCCCTTCGCTGTCGATGAGCTGTTTTGTTTGAATGAAGAGTTAATTCCTTTTCCGTGGAGATCTTTTAAGACAAATTGGTCATTACCGTCCTAGTGAGAGGGTCCTTCGGACTCGTCGCAATATGATCAGAAATGGGGTCTTGACTTCAATACGCCATCTCGAACCCCCAAAGGTGGTAATAACATATATGGGATTAAAACAGGTTGCTTTTTGTAGATGATATTGTTTGTGCTGGTTCGTTTGAAATGTGCTCGGCTTCTCCGGTTATCTTTATCGGGAAATTTTTATTGAACTGAAATTCTATGGCTCAATATTACAGCTTGTCATCTTTTGAAAGATCCAGACTCCAGACACTGTTCTCTCAGAAAGATTTTTATTTCTGATTACGTCCAGAATTCCAGTGGAACAAACAAGCAAAGAAGAAACAAACAGTTGTATTGTTCAAGGACTTCAAGGACCAAACAGAATCTATTCAATTATCGTCCATGTTACGGTTACGTGATCTTTGTGCTTCAGCGTAAACATCTTTGAGGTTTGCATGCATTTTCATTTTCTTTTTTTAGCGTTTATACAAAGAATTCGCCAAAGAAGCAGAACAAACAGGGAACGATAAACTTTTGTTAACGTTAGCGACTGCTTCCAGCTTGTTCTACATAGAAAAGTCATACGAGCCAACAGAAATTGTAAAGTAAGTGAACAGTATCTTGTTTCTTGCTTTTCCTGAACCGAATTTCATTGCCGGTGAATATTTTGTGCGTTTAACCCTTTACCCAACGCAGAAGATATCAAAATTCACTTAAATATTTTTTTAAAGTCTTTAACCCTTTGAACCTCGGTGGTATCTTCCATGTCAGTTCAATGGCTGCAATTGGAAGAGTCCATATTTATTATTTGGGGTTAGACCAATTAATATTGTCAACGTGCAGCCCTAAGGCTACACGTTGAAAATATTGATTGGTCTACTCAACCATTTACCTTGTAGCCATCCCACTTACTGATATTATGACGTAGCTTGCGACCCGACCGGATAAACGGCCTCTGGTTTTCAAAATGTTAAATAAAATCAACAACAATCAACGGGCTCGTGCCAATAAGGTGTCACATGGTGCAGTTCTACTGAAATGTTTTGAAGATAATTTTTCTTCAACTGCTCAATTTGTAAAATACGCCTGCGTATGCGGCCGATTCGTTCGGTAAAGGGTTAACGAATCTTCATATACTCTGGGGGGCAATGTGGCCCGTTGGTTATTAAGGTATTTAATTGTGAAAGAAATACCAGGCACGCACCCATATACCTTTGAGATCAACCAACCATTTGGTGGCAATATTCCGTCATCGAGAGATTTTTACACCAAATTTGGGGGCGCGGTGGCTCAGTTGGTAGAGGTGCAGGCTGCAAGTCGATGAGTCCTCGGTTCGAATCCTACCAGCGGCAACCGCGTTCTGTCCTTGGGCAAGACACTTCACCCCCATTGCCCACGTGGGGGCACGGTGACGCTGTGTACTAAGGCGTACTGCACGTCGATGGTGCGCCTGTCTTCAACCAATGCTAACCCTGCTTGTGTGGAGTTGGTATGTTGGGGAGCTGACAGTTGCTCGCCGTTGCTCGGTGGTTCTCTCCGGGTACTCCGGCTTCCTCCACCCGTAAAACTGTCACGGTCATGGTTAGCCATTGTGCAGAATTATGTGACCTTAAACACCAATAAATAAATAAATAAATACACCAAATTTATTTTGCCATACTTTGAAAATCAGAGATATGGCGCAAGATGTCACTGTACACCTTTCAACATTGTCTGGCTACCAGAGTTCAAAGAGTTTTTGTTTTGTTTCAACGGTGATTTTATAGGAATAACTTGCTCGAAAACTTCATTGATTATGTATTCAACAAAGTTTCAAATTGTAACTAACCTGATCTCGTGCCATGTTGAGCGATTAATAACAACAATATATCAGTGTTGCTCTGTATTATGGCTGAGATATGTCTCTGTTCTTTTAGGTACATCGATTACATGTTGTTGATGACGTACAACTATCACGGATCCGGATGGGAGATGGAAACTGGACACCATAGCGCACTTTGGCCACACCCCAAGGACCCACCAGGTGAACAAAGAGAACTGAATCAGGTATACTATTAATGAACCTTTGGGAAGTCTGAAAAATTCTAGTTGCATATTGATATGCAGTTTTATTGGATGCATTATCTAAGCAGCCATAAGTTGTTCCAGTATCATCGCAGCGACTTTTGGCAACTTACGTAATGTTAAAAAACAATCTTACAATATAAATTAGCATTGGGCCTGCTCTAACCACCCACCCAATTATGTCTAACAGACAAATGACCAGGAAATGGACGTAATATTAAATGGCTGTGTAAAGGTAGGCATGTCCACGCCTTTAGAACCTCTTTTTCGACACAGGTGAAGTAAATATTTTTTCGTTCTTATCGTGCAACACACAACTAAGCCAAAAGGTAATAAATGTTCACATACAACACAGAAGGGTTCTTTTTACTCTAAAAAATAGCCAAAGTGGAGTGATCACGCACACAGTAATCAGTGGCAGTGAAAGGTGAACGAAAGTGTGTGAATGGATGCACCAATATCCAAGACGCGCTCGGTCCACTATAGCCGGAACCGCTGGAAAAAATTTTGAACAGTCGATAAAAAAGAAGTTTCCTTTCTGCTTCGGTGAGGATGAGTGTTAGTGTACTGTGGGTCGACCACATATTAAAATCTTATACCAGCAAACTTAACCCTTTACCCAACGCAGACGATATCAAAATTTATTATTTTAAATATCATTTTTTTTTTACATTTTTTAAAAAAAATTCAACAAAACCATATCATGTGACCCCTCGTTGGAACGAGCATCACGAGCTCGTTCCAACGAGGGGTCAATGATATGGTTTTGTTGAAATCTTTTGAAAAATCATATTTTTTTCAACTGCTGAATTTGCATATTACGCGGGCGGAAGCGGCCGATTCGTTGGGTAAATCGTTAACTCCGCTAATTATTCTTTATTGGTGTATGTGTTTTGGCCTGACCTTGGTTGAGTCTGTTTCTTCCACTTGACTCACATTTCATCCCGAAGGCTAGCCTCAATACAGAGAGTACATCGTTACAAACACACGCACCTGTAAACCTCTAAATTTTTAAAAAATAAATGGCAGAAACAGAGTTTCAGCAATGGATCTACGTTTTGTATTCGGCGGTCCATCCGATACATCGTTGTTTGCCCAGATCACTGTTTTCACAGCATTTCCAGACATTCATGTCACTTAATCGGTACGTTCCAGCATATATAGCGCAAGTACTAAAAATAAGACTTCATCACGTGACCTTAGATATTTTTCAACTGAATCATTATTCATTCCCAAAGTTTGGTTAGAAACTGGTCAAAGATTATTTGCATATACCACTTGAATTCCTGACAAAAGTAAACTCTTTTGATCTATTTACTTATTCACAAAAGAACTAATACACAGAACGACACACGCGTGTGAATGGGTTAATCGATATGGCACGAGTGCCAGCGTGGAAGGATAGAACGAGAGGCCACAGGCCTCGAGTTTTCTCCTTCCGAGATGGCACAAGTGTCATATCGATTAACCCATTCACACATGCGTGTCGTTCTGTGTTTATTACACGCCATCACGGCTATTAAAAAATTATTAGGACACTCCGCGATTCATTTGACAACTATCAACAAAAAGAACACATTTTATCGCCAACCATATTAACGCGGGGAACCCGCGTTACTATTTCGTCCCCTAAGTTCCAATGTGTTCTATGTGCCTAATGGCACATAGAACACATTGGAACTCAGGGGACAATTTTTAGCTATCGCTAGGGATTCAAATTGTAATTGCGATGCATGATTTGTAAAAAAATTCGAGTGAAATTTCGCTTCTATTTCAAAATAGTCCGTCAACGCTTTCCATTCCGCACATATGTGCGGAACAGATTTTTATTTTCCGCGCGGTTCAGCGTTGCTGTAGTTGAGGATTACATAGAACAGGCGTGTAATAAAACTCATCTCTTCATATTAGAATTTGGTTACAAAACACTATTCATTCCACCAGTGTATGAGCGCATCAGAAACGTGACAGTGATTGCTGCATATAAAATAAATTCTGGTTGTTATTATTACTATTAATAGTATTAGTTTTTGACTTAATGTATGACTGGAAACAGCATTTTACGTGTGTTTTTGTGGTGGTGATCTACTCACTTTGTATTATGAACCACATCAAATAGAAAAATAGAACCGAATAAAGCGAAGCAGTTCTGGGTTGCAGTGCTCTTTTCCATGTTTACCAGAAATATATCGTCAGATCCATGAAAGAACAGTATTACCATGTTCGTCAAAAATAACAAGTGCACTCTTTGTAATTGTGTGTTATATTCTATCCTTTCTGCTATGATTTGGAATTATATGTTTATCAAATACAGAGGTTGGTACTGATGTGAGTGAAGAATTCGTAACATGTCGATGCTAACATTAGTTTTATTTGTCAGTCTTTCCACAAACAATCGAATGTTGATCTTTGCTATCGTGTAATTTGAGTGGTTGTCCATCCCTCGTCACAAATCAATTTTAATCTGCAGACGCGAGTGACGTATCACTACATCGAAAGTAAAGTGCTTTCAGAAGATTTATAGTACAAATTAAGAGGAAACTGAAAGCCAAGTGCCTGAATATTTTACCTTTTCGGTTACTTTTCTTTACATTTTTAGTTTTGTGCAAAACATATTTAGAAAAATGGGAGGAAAATGATAATATTCAAAGCGCTTGTTACATGTTGTCTGTTATCACACTGACATATTGCCTTTCTGTCACACATGTTCTCATTATATATAAACAAGATGTAAGAATGACATTCAAGCACTGGCAGAGCTAGTTTTTGTTGCTTTGGGGTAGGAGACCCCCTCAGATGTTCCGCCATAAATTGGTACGTGTGTGACTCTCTGAATCCATAATTTCGGTCGAATATTTATTGGTCACATGCTTTTGTAACACAAGAGACGCATCTCTCTACTTAACTTGGAAAAGGCTCGAAATATGGATCTTTATTCTTTAAATGGCGTAAGCTGCATGATATTAACTGACAACTGGTGATTAGTTTTAACACGAACGGATCACTGTTTGCGTGCCTGGGTTTAACATCTCTGCTAGGTTTTAACCCTTTACCCAACGAATCGGCCGCATCCGCCCGCGTAATATGCAAATATTCAGCAGTTGAAAAAATATTATTTTTCAAAAAATTTCAACAAAACCATATCATGTGACCCCTCGTTGGAACGAGCTCGTCCCAACGAGGGGTCACATGATATGGTTTTGTTGAAATTTGTTGAAAAATTTGAAAAAATGACATTTAAAATAATAAATTTTGATATCGCCTGCATTGGGTAGCGGGTTTTAAAGTGCAGTGCACTTTGATATAATGAGCGTCGTGTGAGAACCCTAAGGTTCTATCTTCTACAGGAAGATAGAACCTAATGGTTCTCATGCGACTATATTCAGTGAAGTGGTCGAACAATATGCCGTCCCGATGAAGAAGGTGTGGAGGGGCACACCACCTTCCAGTCTCAACAGTCTCCTACGCACCACTGTCATGCTAATATCTGTTACCTTTCTGTTTCAGATCTGGTCCATTCAGTATTGGTTGAAGCAAGGTCTTCCAAAAGATAAACTTATCGTTGGTCTTGGCACTTACAGTTTAACGTGGAAACTAAAGGACCCGGCCGATCATGGAATACGCGCCGAGGCTGTCGCAGGTGCAACTAAAGGAAAATATACAGGAGAACAGGGAATCCTCTCTTATTACGAGGTAATCTTATTCTTTACGAATATTGTTTAAACTGTAGTAGTAAAGCAAGTATTTTGTGTGACTGAGATTGGAGGATGACTGACTCCATGAAGCGAAATGTTGACCATACATGAAAATATACGAAGGCGGTGACACTTTCATGATTATAGGAGAACGCTTTATTTAACCGTTTACCCAACGTAACGGCCAAAACCGGCCAGCGCTATTCTCAAAAATCGTCAATTAATTTTCAAAATATTTTCATTTTTTGTCTCAAAAACATAGGTTATGACCCCTCGTTGGAACGAGCTCATCGAGCTCGTTCCAACGAGGGGTCATAACCTATGTTTTTGAGACAAAAAATGAAAAAGATTAGTTATTCAAGAATTGTTTTTGCAAGTGTCGCCTGCTTTTCATGTTAGGTAAAGGGTTAACCGTTTACCCAAGGCGGCGGCCATACCATGCCAGCTCTATTGACTAAATGGCCAATGAACAGTTAATAGTTTTCAATTTTTGCATCCAAACCACAACTTATGCCCCCCCCCCCCCCCCCCCTCCCCTCCATACACGCAAGTACGAGTTTCTGCCAATAAGGGGACAAAAATGAAAATATTTTGTAATTCCGGGGTGGGGGAGGTAAGAAAAAGGGAAAAAAATACATATAATGTTTTTTTCCAAAAACAGGTACCCACCACACCTTCTTGCGAAGAAATTTTTTCCCCGATTTTATCATGGGCACCCACTTCTTACAGCCAATTTACGCTCCTCTTCCACCAACTCCCAGACTTTCTTAGTCTATAAGAGAAATTTTTCTTTGGTCCGTCTTGGTTTATCATTGATTCCTACTTTTCTTAGGTGCCAAGCTCTTTCAGCAAAAAGGGAGATAATTTATCAAAAATTGGAAACACTCACATGCTGCATTACAAGATATTTTACAATTAAATGATCGACTAAGACATCTGAGGCAGCTCATCAGATATGCAAACAATGTAGTATGGCGTATTGTTGTATAATCTTCATTGTGGTAGGTGAAGTATAGGAAGTAACACGAATTTATTAGGTGAATTGAACCTTGTTTAATTGTCTTCGCTGTTTATTTCTGTCATTTTGATGTTCATCTGTCAAAATTGCTATTATTTCTTTTTAGATCATACAGATAGTGACTTATTTTACAACCAAAACCTTTTTATCGCCACGATTTAGCCTTAGATGTTGATGTGATGTTAAGCACAATAAATAATTCATTAAACAAATTTATTAGATGAATTGAACCGTGTTTAATTGTCTTCGCTGTTTATTTCTGTCATTTTGATGTTCATCTGTCAAAATTCCTATCATTTTTTTATATCATACAGATAGTGACTTATTTTACAACAAAACCATTTCTCGCCACGACATAGCCTTAGATGCCGATGTGGTGTTAAGCACAATAAATAATTCAACCGTGTTTGCTTGGTGGCAGTGCCAGCCCCTAGCAGGAGGCCCTGCGTATTAATGAAGCAGCATTCTGGACCAATTGTCCATGTGTGCGGTGGAGGGGAAACACATGGGTTATTCGGTTTTTTTTAGAATAGTCATGGGCTGACTGCAACCCAAAGCTCGTTATAAATCTGCCATAGTGCTATTGATCAGTTCATAGTGTATCGCATGAGCGGATTCCATTGATGAGTAGATTATAGGTGAACTAAATCTATTGATTTTATAAGTGCATGTATAGTACTGTGGGCCGAACTATGGGGTATCCAAGAGCATTTGACTTGTGCTGTTAAATGACAGAAAGGACAGGTGTAGATCTTATGGTGCGTTTGGTGGAATCTGCGTGGTGTTGGGCTTTATATAGTTGAAAATTTGTGGTCTTAGGTTTGCACCTAAGCATACCTGAAGCCAACCAAGTTTCAGCGAAGCCAACTTAGTGTAAACACTATTTTATTAGTAACAACGAATACATATTTAAATGCACAAAATTGAGAAAAACATGAAATGATGACATGTTGCCGGTGTGGAAAAGACAGAAAGTTAGAATAGCCTCTCAGTAGTCATGGGTTGGGCTCAGCACTCGTTCATTCGGTCAAGTATCATCTTCCCATAACACCAAAACATATCATCAAGATTACCAGTCATATAGATCATGCGTAGAACTCCCGAAGGAATTATGTAAACGCCGCCTATGTTAACCGAGGGGTTTTTTTATAGCCAGTTCTTCATCTTTGCCACCCCCCCCCCCCCACCCCCTTCTCCTGCGCACTGATGATGTCGAAATATAAAAATTTCGAACTGCCAATTTGTACCAAAGTCCATTGGTTGAATGCCTGGATGCATTATCTGGCATTTTTGGAAATATTTGTTACTTGGCGGCATTTCTGTACTTTGACGTGAATTTACAAAGTGTTAAACCTCGGTTGTAATGGGAAATAAAGTTGCCAACGTCCATTTACTTCACGTTTTCGTCGTTGTCAAATCGTCCCTCGAGTTTCTATGTGTTCTATGTGCCAGTAGGCACATGGAACACATTGGAACTCATGGGACGAAATATATAGAAGCGTACGTGCCTTGGTATTGTGTAATTTGGTGAGGGCCTGTGTAGCCTATGAAAGGTTTTCCGTGGCCAAAACAAACGTCAATGTCGGCCATCGTGACTGTGTCTCTGACCATTCATTCAAAAGATATTATTCTTTTTTACAGCTGTACACGGAATAAATGCCCACATGATATAATTTTCAAGCTGAAAATATTACTTACGTTTCCAGTCAAAAGCCTCAATGGAACATCGTGTTCTCGTAAAAAGCAAGTTAGATGCCTCAAATATTCCATCTTTAGTTTGAACTCATTTTCGTTCCATTTTTACAGATCTGTGAAAAAGTCAAAGATGAAGGATGGAAAGTTGAATGGATAGATGAGCAAGGCGTACCCTACGCGTACGGTGCTGACGAATGGGCGGGATTTGATTCCCCTGCTAGTCTACTAATAAAGGTAAGAGCCAAGAGAGGAATTCTTGTGTTTGAAAAATGCCTATCAAGTAATTATAGCAATTTTAATATTTCTGTCCATGGCAAGCCATCATCTATTTAGCTTGGATGGCAAATATTAATTCTGAGTAAAGCTCGGTTAATCACACAAATACATTCTCAGAAATATGCGTCCATTGAATCATTATCAACAAACCACTGAACAGATCCACAAATTATTCACCACGAGGTTAATGTTGGGATTTACCTATGTTGTAGGACGTGCTAAGAGTGAAAAGTCTCTTCCACGTTAACCCGCATTTTGTGCACAAGCATATCATCCATAAGCAAAATTTTAGTAAAGAACGTTTTTGGAGTACAGCCCAATCATTGAACGCTTCCTTTGCAATCTACTTCTTCCGTACCATGCCTCTTGTCGCAACAATGACCAAATACTATCGGAGATAAGGGTTTCCCAATGCAACATGTACAATTTGCGCTACTCGTACATTCACCCTTTACCCAACGTAACGGTGAAAACCGGCCAGCGCTATTCTCAAAAATCGACAATTAATTTTCATTATTTTTTAATTTTTTGTCTCAAAAACATAGGCTATGATCCCTCATTGGAACGAGCTCGTCGAGCTCGTTCCAATGAGGGGTCAAAACCTATGTTTTTGAGACAAAAAATGAAAAAAATTAATTATTCAAGAATTTTGTTTGCAAGTGTCGTCTGCTTTTCGTGTTAGGTAAAGGGTTAAACGATTGGGCCAATAACTAGACCTCGCTTATTAAACCAGAAAGCGCTTGCATTATTAAACAGATTTGCAGTCCATAGACAGAATTCTCTTCTTCCCGATCGTCCATATACCTGTTGAGTTCCCTCTTCTTTCCACTGGTTTAACAAACAAAGATGTGGGTAGATGCCACCCGCCCGTCGAACGATAATCAACATTAATATGATGTTTTTCAATTCGAATAAAATTATTTAAACACGAGAATGATTTATTTTTCTTCAGATTTAAAACAATACATATAGATTACGACATCTCATTTGTTTGTTCCAATAGGTGCTCAAAAAAACATGAAAACTATTCAGGAGATTTCGAAAGTCTGGTAGATGAAGGATCGAAAGAAAACGATCGGCTAAATGTTAGACTAAGTTTTGGGTTTTTACCCCTTATCTTATAAAATGCCCAAAATCGCGCCCAGCTTCTTGGGTGAGATACTTGATCCCGATTGCCCATTCGAGGGCACGATGACGCTGTATACTAGGACGTAATACACGTTGGTGGTGACCTTGCCACCAACTGCTGCTGCTAACTCTGTTTGTGTTGGGTCGGTGAGTTGTAGAATCTGGTAGTTGCTCGCCCCTGCTCAGTGCTTCTCTCCAGGTGCTCCGGCTTTCTCCACCCGTGAAACTGTCCACCACCATATGACCCTGACTGTTGAGAGTTAGTGTCGTTAAACCCCAATAAACAAACAGACAAACAACCAATACACCTAGCTATGCACAGAAAAATGAGATTCTGTTACTTTGATTGCCTTTTGCTTACAAAACACAGCTGATGCTCCCTCATTGGAACAAGTTCCTCGAGCTCATTCAAATGAATGATTATAAGCTATGGTTAACCTCTTGAACCCTGGTGGTATCTTCCATGTCAGTTCATTGACAGTACTTGGAAGAGGCCATAGTCATTATTTGGGGGTAGACCAATTAATATTTTCAACGTGCAGCCTTTGGGCTGCACGTCGAAAATATAGATTGGTCTATTCCATACATTCACTCAGCAACTATCATACTTAATGAAATTATTAAGTACCATGTTCCTGGGCCGGAAAAACGGCCTCTCGGGTTCAAAGGGTTAAAGTAAAAAATGAGAGAGAAAAGTAGTTATTTTGAGTGAAATTTTTGTTGTTTGGGTAGCTACTCATGTTGAGTTAAGGGTTACTCAAGAGGGGTCATATCACTGGTTTAACAAACAAAAGTGAAGGTAATGCCAACCCGCCCGTCGAACGATTATCAACATTAATATGATGTTTTTTCAATTCGAATAAAATTATTATTATTGAAAAGCATCATATTAATGAAGAACATGTGGTTAGTGGGAGACTCAAAGGAGATGGTAAATATGCTAATCGGAGAGATTGGGAAGAATGGGGCAAGGAATGTCATCAAGCAGTTCGCCTCCGAGTGTTGAGAGGAGAGAAGAAGCGTGAGAATAGGGAGGTAGTTGGGAGTACAGGGGTAGCCAAGGCCTTCTCATCCGAGAACCGCGACAAATCAGCGGCCGGCCAAAGTGTTATTATATTATTATTCACCCGTCTTGTCTTGATATGATAACAATTTCAGGAAACAATTCATTCCATAGAAATTGCAATTTATATGTTCAAATTCTTCACACAATTGTAGGTTGATCACATTCTGAACAGCAACCTAGGTGGCGCGTTTGTATGGTCGTTAGAGATGGATGATTTCTCCGGACATTGTGGCGAAGGGAAGTATCCACTTCTACGAACAGTGTTCAACAACATCAAACCAACATACGACGCAGACGAGACAAACCATAAAAAACCATCACATGCAGCAGCACGACCAGTAGTCATACACAGCCACCATCACGGGGAAGGCGCCGACTCGAGTACTGCCTCTAGCCATGCTTCTAGTGAAACAGATTATCAAAAACCAGACTACAGTGATCAACATTCGGCGGAACTAGGACATTCTACTGAGGTTGATGACTCCCGGGGTTCTTACATGGACGGAGATGCAAGTAATATCGTTGCTAGCGCCGACGTGGATTCTCACCAGTCAAGTAGTGTCGAAAGTGAACCCAGTGTATCTGTCGAAAAATCAGAATCTCCATGGGGTGGCGATTACTCGGAGCCAGGACCAGTACATTATCCAGCACATTATCCGGACCACACTGACTGTAAGTACATTTTCTACAGTACGGCCGGCGTGGACTGATCACATTCCACGGGTGGGCAACATTTACACGGACGCAATAATATTAGATTCCAAACACTAATTATAGGAATAATCATCAAAACTGTAATCAATGAATAGTTATCAATCGAGCTGGAAGTATTTCAGGAATTTGAACCATCTGTCATATGAGTTGGGCGACACCGATCCGTGTCGCAGGTCGAAATTACAGCTCGAGAAAGGTTGTTAAAATCACGAAATACCGACAGCGAGTTTGGTAACTAACTTACACCCTGTACTTTGTTCGAGCAACAAAACACAGGGACTCAGGTATACTCAGCTGACCAGGGGTACTCAAATCACGTCACTTGAGCACCTAGTCGTTTGTTCATCAGGTATTTCAAGTTTCTTGCATACCCCGAAATGACAGTAGAGCCAGGATATAACTTTGCTTGTTTTGACATCCATTCTCGTTTTAAGAAGTTATTGCCAGTGAAATTCTAATAGTTTATCGAGATTGTAAGGCCGTCGTCCAATTCCCACTCACCGGGGAACAACGTTCCTCCATCAGTTCAATACGCAGAATGTTAATGTTTGTGAGATAACAAGTTGTATGAAAGCATCCTCCATAGTGACTGTCTCTTTTCGTCACCATGCAGTCAGAGAAAGCGAAAATGTGAATATGACATCACGAATCCATTCTATACTTCCCCCACTCTCTCTCTCCTTATCAAAACGGTACTTTAACTCTTCACCCAATGTAACGGTCAAAACCGGCAAGCGCTTTTCACAGAAATCGTCAATTAATTTTTATTATTTTTTTAATTTCTGTCTCAAAAACATAGGTTATGACCCCTCTTTGGAACGAGCTCGTTCCAAAGAGGGGTCATAACCTATGTTTTTGAGACAAAAAATGAAAAAAATTAGTCATTCAAGAATTTTGTTTGCAAGTGTCGTCTTCTTTTCATGTTAGGTAAAGGGTTAAAACAGAAATCCCAAAAAGCCTTCTGATGCTTATCCACGTGATTGTCTCCACATCGATAACTGCTGTGTGCGATGATGAATGCCGATTAAATAGTATTTCCACGCATCCTTTGTCATCACCATTACGGTTCTGGAACGATATGATCCTGACTGATGGAAGTAACGTTAAGCCCCGATAAGCAATCACTCATTCAAACATCAGCATTGCGGTTGATACATCCATGTGTAATGGAAAACTATGTGCTGTCTAACGTACTTATAGCCTTAATAAACTGCAATACTCAGGAATGCCGTAAGCACGAGGAAAGGAGGAGGGCAGCTGCCCTCTCTGTATTCGGACCACAGGGCGAGGGGGTGCAGACAATGCCTTTCCTAGGTTCGTCACTCAATTTTTTTTCTATGATTTATTCTCTAAGTAAAGCTAAAATACACCCCACATCCGGTCTGGAAGCTTTCAAAATTCAATGGAGAGGTTTAGGGAGGAGGCCCAAGAAGGGGGAGTTTAAGAGGAGGTTCCCCATGGGAGGGGCACCTCCTCTTAAACTTCCCCTTCTTGGGCCTTCGAGACAGAGCGAGTAAATACTCTTTCCCGAGGTCTAAACCCCTGTCCTGAAGTGCTTCCGGTGCCCCTGGCAATACTTGAATGCAAGTATATCGAAATGCCTTCAGTTTGTTGGGATAATGAATATTGGGATGAAGAAAATACGTCAGAGGGTTTTCGCGAACAGAGAACGAACACAAGCTTCCGGACGTCTCACTTATGCTTTCGCTGAAGAAAGGAAAAACATTCATTTTCCCTGATAGAATTTGATATTTATAATTGTGTAGTATTGCTGTCAGTGGCGCCTGATGAGGCGTGTTTTCGCAATACATTAAACCTTAAAATCGGAGATTAATTTTTAATATAAGTATTATATATATACTTGTACACAGATCCGGACGGCTTGACCCTTTGAACCCTGGTGGTATCTTCCATGTCGGTTCAATGGAGGCAATTGGAAGAGTGCATATTTTTAACTGGGGGTTGACCACTTAATATTTTCAACGTGCAGCCTTAGGGCTACACATTAGAAATATTGATTGGCATACCGAATATTTTAACCTAGCAGCCATCCCATTTAATGAAAGTGTGACGTAACATTTTCAAGGACCGAAAAAGCTGTCTCTCGGGTTCAAATGGTTAACAGTGTCTCTAAATCATGGTTGACTGCCTCAACAGTCATTTGGTGTAAAATATTACCTATTCTACGATATATGAAAAGCCTATGACATAAATTGTAGCTTTACAAACCAACCGTGGTGAACACGCCAGCAATGGGATTTCATTATTTAAATTTTACACCTACAGTAGAACTACATCCAAGTTGACCATTGGTGACGTTGATCTGAATGCAAACTTGTCTAAATTTATCGCACGTCGCCTCGCGAAGAGTGAAATGAAAGTGGTAATTATTTATTACGTTTTTAAATGGGGTTTCCACATAAGACGCCAAAAATTAACAAACATGCACTGTCTCATGTTAATAAAGCATCCATAACTCGAAATAGTATGTTATTATGTTTTTCAAACGAAAAAGGTTCCGTATCTTTTTCCATTTCGTTTCGACGATAAAATTGACAGCGGAAGTACCGTCCACCGATCCTCATGTGGACAAAAACAGATTCGCGCGTATGTACGTCTGCTGTTCAGAAAATCGAGAAAAGAAAATAACGGCTCTTAATAATCTGAGGGCCCTGGTATAAATAAAATATACCCAAAGTAGCTTGGTGTACCAAATGTGCACCACTCGTAGTGAAGTGGTGTTAACCGTGCGCCAAAGGCTCGCGGTTAACACCACTTCACCAGTCGTGGTGAACATTTGGTACCAAGCTACTTTGGGTATATTCTATATGTAGCCTACCAGTTGAGTTCTTTAGGAAGAATATACTTAAGGCAACTCTTTAAACGCAATATAAAGATGTTTGGGGTTGTGTGGAGACCTAATATAACTGTATATATCTGTAGACAGCTGAGATGAGTGTTTCTTCATCATTGTTGGCAGCTTATACAGACAGCCAACAATGATGTAAAACATTGTTGAGATAAATGCAGCCTAAATGTGGAGTTTTCAATGAAGAATGCAGTTGGGGCTTTAAAGCAATATAAATGTGGCAGTTTGTACTTGAGTGGGGACTGAAGGGATAATGTTCAGATGACTTGTGTTTGTCAAAATTTTCCGAAATCTGCAAGCAAATACAGAAAGTTGAGAGCTTTTGAGCACTCTTTGGGGTTGAATGTAGTTATGTAGTTATTCGGAGCTCATGGTATCGTCTTATGTAAGCAAAAATATCATATCTGCAATGCTTTAATTAGCAGAGTGCTAAATTATTTTGACCATCTAAATTTGTTCACCTGTCTTTGATTTGTTACAATTTATGTAAGAGTGCCTTCACTCCCATCAAGTGTAACAAGGCAAATTCTCACTGAATACTGCTTACTGTTCACTGAATAAATAATATCACCACAAAGATAATATGAAACACAACCACTGAATATGAAGCTTTCATGTTGCAGCACTCACACTCCCTCCGGAATAAAGCCCAAATATGGGTTTCCATCACGCAACCAGTTAACTGGTAGAGTGCTAAATTATTTTTGACCATCAAATCTTGTACACATGTCTTTGCCTTTTTACAATTTATGGGAGAGTGCCTGTGGGCACTCTCCCATACATTGTAACAAGCAAGCCCTTACAGATTAAATAATATCACTTCAAACATAATACAAAGCCATTGCACTGAATATGAGCCTTCAAGCTGTGGTACCTGCACTTCAGAATAGAGCCCAAATATGGGTTTCCAGCACTCTACCAGTTAACAGGACTGATGGTCCTTCTCTGCATTCAAGGGACGAATTATTCGGATTAGAACTGAGAAAGTGCACAACAGAAACACTTTCCAGAATATTTTCTCTGCTTCAAATATGCATTATTGGAAATGTAAGATGGTGGTATGGCCTCTTCCCCATAACGACATATGCGTTTCAGTCGAACAAACGAAATAGTAAAAATGGATGCTTTTTTAATTTTTTTCAGATGCAGCAGAATTCCATTGTCCTGGAATGGGTATATTTTCGGACCCCAAATCATGTACAGACTTTTACCTTTGTATGCCAGCAAACTTTATGGGACTTCGATCGCATAAAATGAACTGTCCAGAGAAGACTAAATTCGACAAGGAACTTAAGATATGTAATCATGAATACGCCGTAAAGTGTCCGTGATGTCATCAGTGCATTTTGTTACTCATTATTCAGGGGACGTGTACATTATAATCATGACGATGTTGTTGGAAGATGATGACACCGTGCGAATACAAAATCATTGTTAATGTTGATAATATTTTTTTTAAATATTCCATCTCCATCCGCCGATTTTGTATTTATGGTTTTGCTCGGGGTCACAAAGAGTCACATGGTATCGAGGTTTCGGCAAGAATTATGACATCAGCGCAAAACGTTTATACTAGGACAAGTTATAAAGAATATATACTGCAAAAAAGATAATAATTAGGACAAAATACTTTGTTCTGTAACAAAATTATTAACAATGTATTTATGTCTCCCGGCTTGGTGACAGGGAATTTGCGTGTTTCATTTTTAAAGTGTAGAATTGGAGAGATGTCACGATCACAAAATTAGGTCTGCGATACTAAATGCAACACTTCCCAAAGTGCCAAATATTGTCCTCCATGAAGGTTGTTCACTATAATTTAAAATTTTACGCTACATTTCGAAAGTTGTTCGAATTATGTTATAAAAAAGCCCAATGCGTGATTCGGTGGCTTTTGTGGTAAAATATTAGTCGCAGAAGGCATTTGGCAATCAAGCCTGGAAATAGGCTATCCGTTATTTGCAGATTGATCTCCCCAGAGGGTGAATTTGCTGATCCGATACAGTGGGCTAGAATTCCCCAATTTATCCTCTGAGTACCCCTTTCTGCTAAGGCCTGAGAACTTGATTCAGATTGATGTTCACGGAGGGAAAATTTAATAATGATACCCTACTGTGCAGGGTAGCATCGCCAAATTCACCATCTGTGGGCCTCATTCTGGAGATGGCAGTCTGCTTATTTCCAGGCTTGTTGTCAGCTTTACAAAGCATTTGCATTGGTCGTTAAGGATTTCATCTATCCATCTGGTTCCAGGGAAAGTAAAATACATTCCATGTTTACGTTTAGAAAGAAAAGACGTTTGACGTCACAATGGATTCAGTCATACCTACGGTTAGCATTTTCGACCAACTAAAATATTCTATCGAATTGAATCTAAAAAATAGGACTCTGCGAAGCACACATTTTCTATTCAAATCTCAAATCGAATCGGGTCTATTATTCGAAATCGAATCGAATTCTGTACGTCTTGAAAATGACCGATAAGGTAGGGGGACTGTAAACTTGATTGTTCCGACTGTGAAGGCTTCAAGTTTCGACTGATGAAGTATTTCAGATACATCATCAAGGCATGCCTTCCCGGAAGGCATGCCTTGATGATGTAGTTGGAATACTACTCAGGAGCGGGTGTGAGACTTACCAGCACTAAGCACTGCATAGGACTAGCTGCTAGCAACAGCTCATCGTTAACATTTTTTGGATAATGTAACTTTGTTTTCAACAGTGGTAGAAACTAGTGAGACTGGAATTTGCATGGGAAGTGGCATGGTCAACTTCTATTTTTCTTAATATAGATGAAGTTACACTCTATCTTTATTTTCAACATTGTTTACGTAGCAATTCCATCTGAACAATACGTTTTTGTGAGACGACGACAATGACTAATACCAAGCTATATTTGTGTGTCAAGATTCGAAAGGAAACGAATCGGGCAGTTGATTTCGAATCGTATTGAATATCAACTCAAGATTCGAAATCAAATCTCATCTCAAAGCTTCACAGGGCACTTCATCAAATGCCGCGAAACGTGTTTATTTATTACATAATTATAAATAAAGTCTCGTGAACGGTAGCTGTGGTTTTATCACATTTATGATTACCTTGTGAAAAGCTAACTACGTCACTGCTGTCACTGCTTTAGCCACCAGGTCGACCACTGGAACAGTCCCTTTCAGTTTCACTTTGAAACTAATGGAGTTAATGGAGGCTCAAAATGGAACTGTCATATAAACTTTTATTTGAAGAATTAATCGTTTACTAATTACATTCACGATTTATTAAAAATTATGTCGTTCGCATACGTCAAATGTGAAAGGCGTAGTCTTCTTTCTAGTACACGAAGCAGCACGAATCGGTATATTCATTTCGCTTTTGAGTTTTTGTTCACCAACCACGAGTGATTTCTTGCAATTCTAAGATTGAATCTGCATGTAAAATTAACAAAGTTTTGCAAGTATGGAACGTTGTTGTATTTCGTTCTGATCTTATTGTGCTTCCCCGTCCGTCCATCCGAAACATATGGTTTCCAGATCATAACTCCAGTTTACTTTGATGTATGACCTTATTGTTTTGCATCTTTACTACCTACAAAGAGACGCAGATCAAGTTTGAATTTCACTGTTATGGCATTTCCTGTTCCAGAGTTTTGTCACTTGAAATGCTGCAAAATGGTGAAATCGGTGGTTTCCGGATGATAACTTCAGTTTGCTTTGATGTATGACTTTTTTATTTTGCAGCCTTACTATCTACCGTGGAACGCAGTTCGATATTCAACGGTATAGCATATCCTGTTCTAGAGTTATGCCCCTTGAAAATCCACAAAATTTGAAAATAAGTGGTTTCTGGGTGATAACTCTTTTTTGGTTTGATGTATGGCCTTCTTTTCTTGCAACCTAAAATGAGGGTCAAGTTCGATTTTCGTTGTTAAGACATTTCTCGTTCTAGAGTTATGCTCTTGAAAAGCTGCTAAATGGTAAAATTAATGGTTTCCGGATGATAACTCCAGTTTGCTTTGATGTAAGATCTTTACCTTTTACATTTCACATATGTTCTGTCAGATATATTTTTTATATGATTGGCGAAATGAAGGCTCGTTCTTTCGAGCAGTACTTCCCTGTCTACAATGTATCCCAAAACAAATGTTTTCCAGATGCATATATCTTTCCACACCATCTGATTTAATTTTCCATTGCCATCAAAAGGCGTGAGATGTTTTTTTTTTTAAATAAATTCGAAAAAAGCAAATAGAAAGATTAAAGGCCGTGTCATGTATAACCAGCTGAATGTTACACTTGCAGACGTTGGGTAATTACAGAAACAATTGTGTATGGCCCTAACAAAAGTAAATGTCGTTGCTTGAACTGCCTTATTCTATATTTCATAAAATATATTTACCGAGATATGTATCCGTTAGTACAGCTTTCGCATATAATCCTTTTTAGTTTTGTTTGGCTTGTTTATGTGTTTCTTTATTTCATTTTTACGATTCTCCGTTATCTCGATTCACAATGACTTATGTTGAGCTCTAAATAATTCAGTTCAGATCACTCTGAAATTGTTATCGAGCAAAATCATTTTTATTAACATCTCTTGTACAAAGTTTGCTGCATTTGGCAGAACATGCACGTCAGGTTTTTTTTGGAGTATCATTTCATTTGTTTATGTATACAATACATCCTGGAAAATCAATTGTTGTCCGCGATGGTTGGGGCATGGCATCAATTTGCTGTCTGTAGCATGTTTAGTATTTGAAAAAAACATCATGGGTGTTTTTTCTTTACAGTAATTTATTTAAAGTGTTGATGTAGCTTGTGCTATGTTATGGAACATTGTTTAACCCTTTACGCAACGAATCGGCCAGCGTAATATGCAAATTCAGCAATTGAAAAAATATTATTTTTCAAAGCATTTCTACAAAACCTTTTCATGTCACATGATATGGTTTTGTTGAAAAATTTTGCAAGTTGAAAAAATGCTGTTTAAAATAATAAATTTTGATATCGTCTGCGTTGGGTAAAGGGTTAACCCTTTGAACCCGAGTGGCCGTTTTTTCGGCCAGGAACATGATACGTTATAACGTCATTAAATACGATGGCTGTTCAGTAAAAGTATGGGGTACACCATTCAATATTTTCAACGTGCAGCCCCAAATAATGAATATGGACTATTCTAAATGCTGCCATTGACCTGGCATGGAAGATACCACTAGAGTTCAAAGGATTAATGTTGCAAGTAATACTTCATTTTATTTTATTTTCATTTCAATACAAATCATAACATGATACGTCATAGCATCATTACATGTAAATAATATGGCTATTCAGTAAATGTGTGGGGTAGAGCAATCAATATTTTCAACGTGCAGCCCTGAGGCTGCACGTTGAAAATATGGATTGGACTACCCCAAATAATGAATATGATCTCTTCTAATTGCTGCCATTGAACTGGAATGGAAGATACCACTAGAGCTAAAGGGTTAATTACTAAATTATCAATCAACGTAACTGAGGTTGTTTGTTTCGATCAGCAGTCCGAACTTATTACTATTATTGAGCGTTTACGCGTCACTGGGTGTGGTTAATCCATATATCCCTTCTGCTAATGTACGTAACGTAGGGCCCAGTCTCTCTTTGGCTGCAAAGGGGAACGTTTGATCGTTTTGCTTCAACTCTCCGCTTTTCGTTGGTTCTCTGTGGATAAACTATCATTCACCACTAGTCTTGTAAAACTTTCCGAAGCTGGAATTCCAATAAGCAAACAAAACAAAATAATATTTCATGTTTCTTCCTTAGTTTTATGGTCTCGACTAATATTTAGCTTGACTTTGAGCTTTCCGTGGACTCTCGTCTGGTACAGAATATCACATTTGGAACTATAAAGTTTGCGTTGAGTGATCATGTCTCTCACCACTGCTGTTGTGATCCCTTTGAACTATGATGATATCTTCCATGTAAGGTCAGTAACACCAATTGAAATAGCCCATATTCATTATTTATGTGGGCACAGAATAATTAATATTTTCGACGTGCAGCCTTTGGGTTGCACATTGAAAATATTGTTTGATCTACCACAAAATTCACTGAAAGTCACCATACTAAATGAAATTGCAATACATCAAAGTCGTGGATCGTTAAGCGGTCTTTTGAGTTCAACGGATTAAACTTGGCTCGCGGTAATACTTCATCGTCTGCTTCTCTTCTACATGTGAAAGCTTTTGTTTGGAATTTTGTAGAAGATGCCTGTTTCCTTTATCAAAGGAGACGTGAAGGCGTGTGAGATAGTTGAATTAAATTATGTTTCAACTGTTTATTAATTTATGAAGTTTAACACTTTACCTAACGTAACGGCCAAAACCGGCCAGCGCTATTCTCAAAAATCGCCAATTAATTTTCATTATTTTTTTCATTTTTTGTCTCAAAAACATAGGTTATGACCCCTCGTTGGAACGAGCTCGTCGAGCTCGTTCCAACGAGGGGTCATAACCTATGTTTTTGAGACAAAAAATGAAAAAAAATAGTTATTCAAGAATTATTTTTGCAAGTGCCGTCTGCTTTTCAGGTTAGGTAAAGGGTTAAACTCCGTGTTTCTAACTACTACTAACAGGAACTATATTCTTGAAGGTTTATTCTATGCTGCAGCTTTGCACTTCGCAGAGTTCGCGTGAATGGTCATTCCATTTAAAATTCCGAGTAGCGCACACTGTAATAGACGTTGAGTATACTATGGAGAACATGTTTATTGACTCATTAATGGCACAATTGCCCAATGCCATTAGTATTTAACAATACCCCGATTGCTCACGTGGGAGCACAATGACACTGTGTGCTAAGGCTTACTGCACGCCGATGGTGCACTTGTCTTCAACCAATGCTGACCCTGCTTGTGTGTAGTTAATACATTGGGGAGCCTGACAATTGTTCGCCGCTGCTCGGTGGTTGTCTCCGGATACTTCGGCTTCCTCTAACCGTAAAACTGTTCGACATGAGGTGGCCCTGGCGGTCGAAGGTGTCGTTAAACTCCAATAAATAAATCTAACAATACCGTAAATTGTTAAACAAAAATAAGCATGGAGTTGATTTTCTGTTTGCAGTGAATGGTCTGTTGAACGCATTACGTGTATCAAACACAACAAACAGACTCCAAAATGTGTTTCTGGTAAATGGCTCATGAGAGTAAATTTGTCGTCTTGGTCGCCATTAACAAAACACCATGGGGAAGTCCATTTCTTTTGAGGCAACTTTATTAGTAGTTCAATAATTTTGTTTACATATGTCGTCACTAATCATGTAAGGTGAAGGATTAACTAGAATAATCCACTGTAAGCATCCACGATAGTTTGTGCAGGAAACGTGTGCATTCTAGACATTTGACTGCCCAAAACTTAAAAAAAAATATCATGAAAGACTCAATGTCGCCAATGCAGATGACGTGCAGTGCGCCTTGGTACACATCGTCACCATGTCCCTACGTAGGCAATTGGCGTTAAGTGTCTTGCCCAGACATATCACAGTTACCGCTAGTCAGGATCGAACCGCCAGCCTTTCGGTTTAAATTCCAATGTTTTAATCACTGAGTCACCATGCTCTCTGAATCAGTATGCTTCTGAACGTTCAGGTGGGCTCGCAGTCATTCACAGATGGAAATTATTTAAATGGCCTTTCATTTCAACCCGAGAGGCTGCTTGTAGTGCTGGGATGAGTTATTATTGTTTGGTCTCGTTGCTCACTGTGGAATGGAGACAGCATCTTCTTCCTTATAAAGAGATTTAACTCCTCGCATGCTGCTGGGGGATATTTCTGTCTAGCACATGACATCCATTGTAACTGAAATGAATAAAATTTGAAGACATTTAACCAAATTCTCCCCTGTAAATTCTATAGACATTTTTACCAATGATTTCTTGGGTCAACCGCAGCAGCCATGACTAGATTTGATAAAGAACATTTTAAAGTTACTCGGCAGGTTAGGAGTTAGTGTTATATGTTTAGTGTATCTCGTTTACTCCTACATACTAAATATAGATTCCCCAAACTTCTGTTATTGCGGTGCACAGACTATGCTGCAAAGTAGATATATGGACCAATGCTAAACTCTCTTATATTCTATCGTAATATCTTTGTATTTGAGAATGACCACGAGCCCACCAGAACAGGTTGAAGGATACTGATTCAGCATGTTTCAGCCTGTTCTGTTGGGATTGTAGTCATTCTTAACCCTTTACCTAACGTAACGGCCAAAACCGGCCAGCGCTATTCTCAAAAATCGCCAATTAATTTTCATTATTTTTTTCATTTTTTGTCTCAAAAACATAGGTTATGACCCCTCGTTGGAACGAGCTCGTCGAGCTCGTTCCAACGAGGGGTCATAACCTATGTTTTTGAGACAAAAAATGAAAAAAATTAGTTATTCAAGAATTATTTTTGCAAGTGTCGTCTGCTTTTCAGGTTAGGTAAAGGGTTAAATAGAAAGTATTTAATGGCCTTTCATTTCAACCGGAGAGAATGCTTGTGGAACAGAGATGAGTCCTAATTCTTTTGATCGCGATCTCATAGTACAATGGAGACAGCATCTTTGTTTTTATAAATAGATTCAAGCAGGTTTCGTATTGTTTTGACTTGGGAATTGTATTTCGTTTACTGCTATATATAGTCCATTGGGTGCAATAAGGCGTCAGGCTAAAGCATTGCAGATGGCACATTGTTGCACTCAAGATACGATATTAAATATAAATTCGCCCACAATATGCTATTGTGCTGATATGTAGCACACTATTGTGTAAAATGAAAGTTCTAATGTTAACATATGAAATTTTTAATATGTCCAAATTTTGTACACAGCCTTTTTGAGCCAAGGCGGACTGTGCCAAGAAAAGCTACCGGGAAATGCATCATCTGAGCCCCAGACCCAGAGAAAATTTTGATTTTGCGAACTGAACGAACGCGGCTTTCTTGCATCTGAGCAATCAATGGCAGTCCACATAGAGGACATCGCGATGGCATTTTTTGTGTCACCTTCATCGGTCATTCGAGAAAAATGGGTCTACCATAGTTCGGCCCAGTCGGAGAAGAAACGCTGTGTCCTTTCATCTGAGCAGTCAATGGCAGACTAGACTGCTGGTGTATCGAAATGTCCTCTGATGGCAGTCCACGTGGAGAACATTTCGATATACCGACAGTCTATGTAATCAGATCCATTTCGCCTTTTGGATATTTACACGAAATTTCACATACCAACAGGTGTTGGACTGCATCAATTAGGGGCCCCATGGGAACCACAATAGGGGGCACACCGGGAATTTTCTCGGTGGACCATACGGCCAGTTTGTCTCTGTTTTTGAACGAGTTGTATATAAATGATAAGTATGATAAGATGATGAAGTTATTCATTTAAAATTTTGTTAGCGTCACTTTTGGATCCATGTGAAGTGAAACAGTTATCACGGTGGTAACAGAATGTGTTCTAATGGTATAAGATGACCCGTTAATCAAAGCCCGTGGTGAGAGTCATCTGAAACGAACAGCCAGGCCTGGCATTCTCTAGGGGCGCAGGAGTGCTGCACGCCTACTGCACGCCTAGAAAAAATTGAGTAGGGCAATTTTTTGCACCCTTTGATTTTCTGGACCGGTTTGGGACTGCCTTTAAAATCTATTATCATTTCGTCCCCTGAGTTCCAATGTGCTCTCTGTGCCTACTGACACAGAGAACACATTGGAACTCAGGGGACGATTTGTCAATGTTGCATTGATTCGCAATAATTCATGACCCATTCTGTGTCGCATTTCGATACATTTTGAGTGTAGAAGACAGTCACATAAGAATTGAATGCAACACTTTGAATAACGAGGAGATGTGTATGTCAATTTTTCCATTATGTAGCTGAATGTAGTGCAATTTTTCAGTCACAATATTAATACCTTGAAGTGAAATAGCATACAAGTTTTTGCATTGAAAATTTCAGGTGCAATTGCACTCATAAGCAATCTGAGGAGGGCAACTGTTTTGCACTCCTTGAATTTCTAGATTGTCAGGCCTGAACAACATATGTATGAATGTCTAAACTTGACCGTTTAGTTATGTTGTGGTCCCTGGTGCAGCCATTTATATGCTGAAACTAACCCGATATACCAATAAACAATTTAACATTACGATGACGATGGCATGACATGCGTTGTTGTCTTGGAACAGAGGGTGTAGGGATGAAATTGTGTTTCTCTCTGTATTAACACAGAGGGTACATAACCCATACGTATGTACTGTTCGACATCTGTTTTCATTTTTGATAACATTGTTTATAAAAGTTGTACATAAATATACATGTTATAAATTAAACATACTGTATTTATTCTAAATGGCGTCTGTTTGATTTTTCTGCTCGCTGTTTCACAGTCAAAAAGCACCTTTTCGTTGTCTGATTATGTCTTCTTCAAACCTCGCCATACACGCCATCAGTAATAATAATAATAATAATTCATCGGCCTTCTCCCAATTTGTCGCTGTCCACTAAATGAGGGGGCCCTCTTTGACCCAGTCCCCTACAAGGGTATTCCTCTCCCACTTCTCTCCTAATCTTCCAGCATTCAGTCAAAAACTGTTTCATAATTCCCCATTGCCGCTTTCTTGATCTCCCCAGCTATAAAATTGACACTTCTACTTATGCCATTCCTCGTGTAATTATCCTTCATGTCCTGTCCAATAGTTTATTGGTCCCCATTGCATATTCCAGGAAACTCATAATTCTGTAGTATTCTTGTTCTGGCATTAAATTCAAAATAAGTTTACTCGTCGCCTAATTCTTTTGACCACCCCCTCCCCACCCCAACCCCCAGGTTCCCCGCACGTCTAAATCACGCAGCCGAATTTTGTTGATGTGACGTTTCTAACTTTCCATTTGCTTGGCGTTGTGAACTCTTTGTCGGTGACTGAATTTTATCGTCTTCCAACTGTAAATTGTTTCAGTCACTATCGATGAGTTTCTGACAGATTATGAACTAAATTAGTTGGTTGGTGTAGTCCACGTAGGACCTTGCGAATCTCAAATAGGACCATACGAATCACACAGTTTCGATTCGATTCGAATCTCTTATCGAATCACGTCTATTATTCGAAATCGAATTGGACCTCGAATCCAATCAGTAGCGTCTTGAAGATGACCGAAGGGGGTTGGGGTGCTATAAACCTGATTTTTTCCATCTGCAATGGCTCAAGTCCCGACTGATAAAATAATCCAATTACATCATCAAGGTATATGCCTTCGTCGAAGGTATGCCTTGATGATGTAGTTGAAATATTACTAAGTTAAGGGTTATAGTTCATCGTCGACATTGCATGGAAACCTTAAATTTGCATTCAACACTGGTAGAGACTAATGATATTGGAATTGTCATGTCTGGTGCAGTGGCGTCATGCCAACGGTGCACGCTCCCCCTCCCCCCCCCCCCAAATATTTTCGGTGAAGGCCTGGGAAGAGCCATTTCCAGCAATCTGGGAGGCATTTTTTGCCAAAATTTTGGGGCACGCTACGCGCCAACCGATGGTGGCGCTCCGCTTAGATGGTGCTACCGATCCGCCCCCCCCCGATTTTTTCCTAGCATGACGCCCCTGGTCTGATGGCATATATACAGATGTTCTTTATGTTAGTACAGCGGAGGTTACACTAAGTCTTTATTACAACATTATTTCTGTACGATTTCCATCTGAATTGTACGTTTTGTGAGACGACTGATACCAAGCTATACTCCTATAAAAAAATATTCGAGAGGAAACGAATCGGGTAGCCGATTTCGAATCGAACCGAATATCTACTTACGATTTGAAATCGAATGGAATCTCTAAGCTTCGCAGGACCCTAATCTCAAATTTCGAGTCGAATGAAATCTTGGATGGAATTGGATCACTTATCATGTGGATATTGCACCATTTAACCCTTTACCCAACGTAACGGCCAAAACCGGCCAGCGCTATTCTCAAAAATCGCCAATTAATTTTCATTATTTTTTCATTTTTTGTCTCAAAAACATAGGTTATGACCCCTCGTTGGAACGAGCTCGTCGAGCTCGTTCCAACGAGGGGTCATAACCTATGTTTTTGAGACAAAAAATGAAAAAAATTAGTTACTCAAGAATTTTTTTTGCAAGTGTCGTCTGCTTTCCATGTTAGGTAAAGGGTTAACAAACGAGGAAAAGAGCAGATGTTATCGGCCTGAACTGGAATTAGCTTGTTGTTTTAAACGGCAATCGTCTCTCAGGGGATGTTAGTTAAAGAAGAAAAATATCCAGGAGGCGTATTCAAATTTACTTTCGAATGCAGATCCTCTTGAACACTTCTTCTGTCATCAAATCACGTTACAGAAGATCTGATGATAGAATCAAAGATGAGACACTTGGTATGGTTTTGAGAACATTTCGACGCTTCAATAATTTCCGAATCGATGCATCTGAATTAAATTATCGGGGCGATTTCAAATCAAATCGAATCGAATTTCGAAGCTTCGTAGAACCCAAGTTCAAGTGCAGACACTTGCATGGTACCTCACGTTTGGTATTCCGAGTGGTAATTTCTATAAGGCTTCACATGCTTTCAGTTATTGGTTCTGGTCGCCGTTCCATACATAGAGAGTAATCGTTTGACTGGACTTATTACGTGAAATAATTCACGAGAGGTGAGGGACGTTGTACAAACACGAGTGCGCAAATGCGGTTTACAATGTAGTCCCTCGCTTCGAATGAATTATTTCACGTAACCAGTCCAGTCAAGCGATTACTCTGTTTATTACGTTTCATTATTAACGATAATTATATTATTTAACCCTTTGCATAACGTAACGGCCAGCGCTATTCTCAAAAATAGCCAATTAATTTTCATTATTTTTTCATTCTTTGTCTCTAAAGCTCGTTCCAATGAGGGGTCATAACCTATGTTTTGAGACACAAAATGAAAATAATAGCTATTCAAGAATTTTTTTGCATGCAAGTGTCGTCTGCTTTTCATATTAGGTAAAGGGTTAAAAAACAATGAAGTTCCCATTATATCCACGGCAAAGCGTCTTCGTTTGCGCGCACGGATACATGACACATTTGTTGATTGCATAATTCACTTGTGAAATTATCGTTTATAATCAAACCCGAAAATCCCAGTAAATCAACTTTGGAAGTAATTTTACAGACTTACGGTAGTCCAGACAGACAATAGTTGCTTTTTCTGCGTTTGTAAGAAGGTGCAGTATGAACGATAGCAGGGTGTTTCAAAGAAAGACTATTCCGAAGAAGACGTTCGCAGGCAAGGCATTTTCTTTTAGAAAGACCATTCCATAGACACCGGTGATTTCGAAGAAACGCCTCTGTATCTACATCTGTAGGTCATTTCATAAACCTATGTTGGGGGGGGGGGGGGGTATTTTGTGTATATAAGGAAGGGGTGCAAGAGTCAAAAATACATCTCGTTGAGGACCTTCAACCAAGCAGTGTCGCACTCATCGGATATGTCGACTCGTGCGATACTGCTAAGTTGAAAGTCCTCAACCTGATACAATACAACACACCAGAAAACTTCACTAGACTGAATGTTAGAAGGTATCTTCTTTATAATAAAAAGAGCTGTGAATACATTAGATCCAGACCTGAAAATAAGCAGTCTGACATTTGCAGAATGAGGTCCCCATCCACTGTTTTGCCGGGCCATGTTTTTCTGTATGCATATATTTTAGCACAATCAATGACTGGTGAAACAAGGGGCGAATCCAGAGGCTCCCCCATATTTTCGCCAGCTATGTTTCTCTCGTACTGGTTCATTTTCGATGGATTTCGGATCATGGTTTGCAGCAAATGGCAGCAAACGCTAAAATGTATACAGTCTGTTAAAAAAATCGGTTAACTGAAATAGCTCGTACTCTAACAGACAAGTACCAAATCCACCCCCAGACAAGATAATCCACAGACCGTATAATTGCTGTTAACGTCTGGTAAAACATACATGCAAGGTCTATTTATCAGCGTTGGTCGTTACGACCAAAACTGATAAATAGACCTCACGTGTATGCTTTACCGACGTTTTTTAACGGCTCTCAAAGTGTGAAATCTTTCAAATACATCTGAAAAATCTCAAAATAGCCACTCAGATGCATGGGAATGGGGGTTTTGGGACCCTGGAATTTAAAATTTTCGTACAAGGGGCCCAGCCATGTCGTCCTGTCATACTGTCGACCATCCATCGCCCGATCCAGCCCCATCCCCACTGAAAATCGTTCCGCCGCCCCTGAATTAGGTGGAAATTTCATCTCGACAGAAAAAAAAAAAATTTAGTTTTAAAAAGCTATTAATGGTTATGTCGCCATATCACCTGCTGATTTAGTGATTTGCAGAGCAAAGTTAAGGATATCAGACATTCAAATGCGCTTAAATATATCAAAGTACTTGCCAGGACAGATTAGTACAATACACAGTTTCTTACGATCCGCGAACTCCTTAAGTGACTTTATTATCATAAAAGCTTAGTTTTCAATTCAACCCACTGAGTCAGTTTCAAAAGACATTAGGCGTAGGAATATTAAGGAAACTATGCCTTTTCAGCTGGCGCACAGCAGTTGCGACAATGTCAAAAATGACATACAAATATTAACAACAAAGATGAAGGAATGAAGTTTACGTGGTCGAGAGGCCAAATGTTTCGCCCGCCGAAGTTGCGCTGGGACGATGTGACGTTCGTCGAAGCCCTTGCGACCCCTTTTGCGTTATAAATGTCAAGTTAATGCCAGTCGCAGGTAGGGAGCGAAGGAACCAAGAGAATAGCCGTTTCCCATTAGGGCCGTCTGGTTGAAGATCCGGAGTCTTAGGAACCTCTCTGATGTATTGGTGGAATCCCTGGTTACGGATGTTGCAGGACTCCAGTTTTCTATATTAGAATAAATTTAGTATCTTGTGTTGTGCTTCTGGGTCGTGATATTTGGAGCTGTACTCGATGTACTGCTCTATCGAGTCCTGGAAATCGAGCTTCAGACAGCCATATTGCTCGGTGATGTGTCGATTCACACATTTCAATGAAATGTCTCAGGTCATCTTCGTTGTCTGAGTCTTCTGAGTCCAGCGTGAAGGTGCTTTGGTTCGAGCGGTCAAAGCTGCTAGGATATCCCGGTTTGGATACTCCATCTCCCCTCCTCTTTTTCCCCACTCCACCTCCCTGCCTTCCGACCTCTTCGGTGAAGAGGTGCAGGATGGCTTAGGAGGGGAGATTGGAGGAGATGGTTTGACAGTAGTCACCTTCTCCTTCTCCTGAATTTCCGTCTCATCTTTTCTCTGTTCGAGCTAAGTTTCCAGCAGTCTGGCATCCCGTCTTCTGGACGACGGTGGTTTCCTTTTCTTCTGCTTCTTCTTCTTCTGCTGTTGTGTCTGGTCTTCTTTGCCTTTTCGGGTTTTCCAGATTTGGGGTCTGGACCCTTCTTCAGGCGTGGACCAGTGCGGGGCCCCCGCGAAAGGTGCTACCACTACCTGAAGAGTGTTTCTGGAGATATTTAATGGATCATTCATGAGCTGAATGCAGTCACTTTCAACAAGGATAATCCAGTTGAAAGGTGAACTGACATTCAGCGCCATCAAATTATCTTTGACTTCTTTTGATAGAAAATCCATAGTTTCTAATCAGGTGCTAATTAGAGAGCGTTTGGCAAGTGCTAGTTAGAGTGGGGTCCAAACGAATAGACTGAATGCAGTGGCTTTTGCGCGCCGAAGGTGCTCAGGGACGGTGTGGGATAAGCCCCTTTCGTCCTCCTTTGCTGTATAATAGATGTTGCTTTAGCTGCGCTTGTGTCGTCTGTTTTTGTTCTTGGGGGGGGGGGGGGGGGGCTGTGATGTGATATAGTAGTAGGTGTAGTTGGTGTTCTTTGGGGCGAGACCGTGGACTGGCGGGGTTCGTAAGGCCTAGTTCTTGCTGCTACGAGCGTTTCTCCGTTCTTTTCCTCGAGCGCCTTTTTTGAGTGGTAGTGTATTATGTCCATAGCAGGCGTTTCATTTGCTCTTGTGTAATCCCCAGTTTTTAGATGACCTTGAGTGACTTCTGTAGTTGATCCAGTAGTACCTCGTCATCGACCTTTTCTCCCAGGAACATCTCCACGGATTCCGTGATTTCAACTTCCATAGCGAGGCTCTGGTCCGAAGAAGTCAGAGGAGAGACAGAAAGAGGTTCGGATGGTCCGTCTTCCGAGTCAGCCTCCGGCACCAGAGACCGGTCGTCCTCCTCCATCTCCTCCTCGGATGAGGGTGCAGATGAGCTGGAGATAGATCCGTCACCTGGTAATCCGGTGACCTCAGGTCCCACTCTGGGCGGGGTGGGGGTGGACGTGGATCGGGCAGGGGAGTCAGGTATTGACCCTACAGCGCCCTTCCTCTCCTCTTCCCCTCTCTTCTCTTCTTCTTCTCCAAGAACTCCGTCATTCGGTGGGCATCACGTCGTCTGGCGGGGGGGGGGGGGGGGGGGGGGGGGTCCCTTCCTTCTCTTCTTCTTGACTTCTGTCGTTAGGGTCCGGTCGTTAGATTTGTCAACCACGTGGAGGGTGACCAGAGTGAAAGGAAATCCCCACGTAAGGTGCTACGCCTCTCCAAGGACACCGGCTCACTTTCTCTCTCAAAATCCACCGACAGATGATTTAATCCCTAGCTCACCTTGGTAGCAAGGGCAGCCTTCAATCTGACTAGCGTATCTTGGATATCAGGTGGGAGCTCCATTGATCTGTGTCTTGACACCTCGAAATCCATAGTGTGAATGCGAATGGCTGAGTCGAATGCGAGTGGAAAAGACTGGGTACGTGGTGGTGTGCTGATATAGCCGGGTTTTATTACATTTAGGAGGATCAAAAAGGCCAGAGGAACTTGCCATAACAACTGCCATCTGATTGGGGTAGCCCTAATCGAATCAGATTTCTTCTTCCATTTAATGACGGATGCAAACTCAAAATGGAGATTTCGCATGTAAAAACAAAACAAATCTGATTTCAGTTTATAAAACATAAGATTTGTGACTCAATTCAGAATTCTGACAGTTGCAAACAGTATCTAGACACATACTACACGAAATGCTGTAATGAGAGAAATGTATGTTAACTGGTACGTGGAATCGAAAGGAGGGTCTCAATTTTACTTTAGATTTGAAACTACATGTAGGCCTACTACTCTTTCTCGAGTCGACTAGGTTACAATACAGTGTTTTTTTTACATTGACGACAGTACTAATCTTCCCTCCTCTCCCCATCTCATCAAGCTGATTTGGGCAAAAACAACCATCTGTCCGTTTAGTTTACCATCTCAAGAAAAAAATATAGGTCGCCATGTGAATTTTGCCTTGGGGGGGGGGGGGGGTGTTCCTACTAATCATTACGTGTACATCTCATTTAAAACTGATTGTTGTTATGTGACAGTTATGTTAAAAATAGACTAAACAGCCTGATTGACTGTTCCGGAACTTTTTCTGGGTCACCACGGTGATTACTTAAGGGCCTATATAAGTAATGGAATTTTGTTTATTTTGAAATTCTCACCTCTCATATTCCTTAAATTCAGATTAAATATACACAAATTATACATCAAAATGAAGGTTGGGATGTATAGCATACGAAACACATATGTAATCAACTCATAGAGTCGACTGTAGGCACCACTGGTTCCTGGAAGTCTGCTACCGTATTCGCACCAGAACTGATAATAAAATAATATTTCATCAGAACAACTTGTGGCCAAATGTGCTTCATATATCCAAGAACAAAGCTAGGCATTCAAAACACTTTCGAATACACCGGCAGGACTGCATTTTGGAAAAGGACAACACTGTCTGCATTTTTTATTGAAGATGGTTTCCATGCTTGACAGACATGCACAAATCAATCGTTACCACGAATTTCCATCCAAAAACAAAATCGTAATTCTAAGAAATTTCAACAGGTATCATGATACCTTTCACTGAATATGGCAACTATGCAATCTCTATCTAATAACAGTATACTGTATGAAGGCGATCTTTTTCATTATTTGATTTTAGACGGCGTTGCTTTTACATGCTTTTTCTGTCCGATGACGTCAACCGGAAATCGAAAGTAGACTCATACGTAAACAAAAGCAAGGGCTTTGGAATTTTCCCCAATGTAGCTCTGTCGCCATGTTTTGAAGAATTTTTATCCCCTAGCTTTGTTCTTGGATATGTAAAGCACATTTGGCCCCAAGTTTTTTTCGTGATATATTACTAAATTATCAGTTCTGGTGCGAATACGGCAGCAGACTTCCAGGAACCAGTGGTGCCTACTGTCGACTCTATGAGTTGATTACACATGTGTTTCGTGTTCTATACATCACAACCTTCATTTTGATGTACATTTCATGTATATTTAATTTGAATTGAAGGAATATCAGAGGTGAGAATTTTCAAAATAAACAAAATTTCATTACTTATATAGGCCCTTAAACAAAAACATTTCAGAAAAAAAGTTAATTACCAATACCATCTTTTCTCTTTCTTTCTTTCTCTGTCTCTCTCTCTCTCTGGTAACAAATCATTCAACTCAATTTTAGGTTGTAGGGTTATGCAATTAAACTGATGATTGATTGAAGGGATTAATTAAAGTACATGTAGATTGAATTAACCCCTGCCTGCACAGGGTGTGAAATAACATTTATGTGGCACGACAAAGCAACAGAATCTTTTATCCTTCAAACAAACATATGTTTTAACACCTCTGCACATTATGGTTGAGGAAAAAACAAGAGACTGTAATCAACATTTTCAATTATTTTTATTATTATTTTAGTTCAATCATAATTATAACCACATGTAGATCACAAATTCAACAGAAAACAATAATGTTTTTCTTTTTCAATAATAACCAGCTTTGGATCAATCAGGTGATACACACACACCTCTCCCCGGCTAAAAGTGTTATTCTAACAGCCCCAAAATAACGTGATTTTTCATCCCACAAAACCGCCAGAAGTCTCCATTTAATAACTGATTTCCCAATTTTCTTGGGCGGGGGGGAGGGGGGTGTAGGGGGGGGGGAGGAGAGGACACATTGCCTTCCCAGGGGAATAATTTTCAAATTCAAGAAGAATAAAATTTTAAACGCAATTTGCTTGACTGTCCGTTTGTGTCCATAATTTATAAGTTGTGAAAGGTGTCAATATTTCTGCCAGATTACCACCAAATATAATCCAAATAAAGTATGAAATATTTCACATGTAAATTCGCTATTACGCACCTCCTCATACGGTTTATTCCCAACAAGACGAATGTTGAAATTGGTCATCCCAACAAGACGAATCCCAACAAAACGAATTTGATTAAAATGACTGCATGACCCATTTATTTTGAGGTTCTGGGAAAATATGTATACGAGTAGGGTATTTTGTCGCGAAATTTTATTTTTCAAGAAAAAAACCTACTTGCAGTAATACAAACCAGGTAGAAAAACTCAATAAATTAACAATAGAGTAACAAAACATAAAGGAATTTACATCTTGTACCATATAATATATAACCCTTTTTTTTTTTATCTATTTGCACATTACCGGGTATTTATCCTTCAGAAAATTGCGAGGAAAATTTTCCATTCATCAACGATAAGTTGTTGTAGAGGTTTGGTTTTGAACTGCGAATTATCCTTTCAATTTTATAAAGCGTGAATTTACGTGGAGATGGAAATTATGACAAGGAATATACAAGAATTCTATTAAAATATTTTACCAGAAATGTTTTAACTTTTGGGGCCAGTATCAGAATTTATAAAAAAATCTCTTTTTTTGAGGATGTTTTTTCAACTATGTCGGCAATATCTGTTTTGTAAAATGTGCCTTTAGTGTCACAAGTGAGTTTTCATTAAAATAGCTGACTGAAAGTTTGTACTGCATTTAGTTATCATAAAGTATTGACAAAATAAGTTATTTATTGGTGTTTAAAGTCACATATTTCTGGCCAATGGCTAATAATGACGACAACAGTTTACAGATGGAGGAAGCCAGAGTACCCAGAGAGAACCACTGAGCAAAGGCAAGCAACTGTCAGCTCCCCAACATACTAACTCCACACAAGCAGGGTAAGCATTGGTTGAAGACAAGTGCACCATCAACATGCAATATACCTTAGTACACAACACCAGTGTGCCCCCACATGGGCAATGGGGGAGAAGTGTCTTGCCCAAGGACACAACACGGTTGCCTGACAAAGTAAGACTTAAAGATATAACAACTGAACTCACTACGGAAGTACACTCCTGCTCAAGCAGGGCTTGCCTTGAGTCGGGGCTGATCAGCCCAGGCCCCGAGATCAGCCCCGAGGAGCACTTGCTGGGGGCTTCTTTTCAAGCCCCGACATTTTCCACAAAAAAGCACTAACAATAATGGACAAAATGGAAAATCAGCCCCGAAAAGGCCCCGACCTCAATATGTGGGGCACTTTTTTTAGGCCCCGACCATTTTACTCAAGGCGAGCCCTGTCAAGTCAGACAGTGAATGTGGGCTATCAAGAGATGAAAAATAAAAATATTAATAATAACTGCTCAGCAACTACTGAAGAATGTGAAACAATCACCTCAAAAGAGCCTAATTATACACTTTATAAATCTCTTTTTATGAATTTCCCCAACAGTTAATGAAAAAAGAAGTTTTCCTCCTGTCGGGATTCGTCTTCTTGGGATATTTCAGCCATTCGTCTTGTTGGAATGACACCTCTCATACATCTTACAAGTATAAATAGTAAACATAAAGTTTCTTGCCTGATGTTCCCTATATGGTTTAACATGGGGCAGGGTAGGATTTTTTTTTCTTGGGGGGGGGGGGGAGGGGAGGGGGGCATGTGGTACACCACCGATTCATATGCATGATCACCGTTACAATCCTCTAGAAAAAGCACAGATGGTCTAATGCAAGTGCAAGCACTACAGTGGGAATAAATAAAGGCAATATTCCCATGCGATTGGGGCTTCGTAACTTTTAACATGTTTCCTTTTTACAATATTTATTCTGATTAACGCTCCCGCATTGTGTCCTTGGGCAAGGCACTTAACCCCAATTGCCTACATGGGGGCACGATGACGCTGTGTACTAAGGTGTACTGCACGTCGATGGTGCGCATGTCTTCAACCAATCTAACCCTGCCTGTGCTGCGGTGCAGAGTTCAGAGTTACGGTGTTGGAGAGCTGACAGCTGCTCGTCGTTGCTCAGTGGTTCTCTCCGGGTACTCCGACTTCCTCCACCCATAAAACTGTCACGGTCACGATTAGCCGTTGTGCATAAGTATGTGACCTTAAAAACACCAATAAATAAATATATACAATATTTATTTGTTGTGAAAGAATCTCTTCCTTTAAACCTACTTCTCATGTATACCCATCTACATGTAGATCCATCCATAGTGTATTTCAAACTGAGAAAAATGTCAAGTATGCGGCAATTGAAAATACCATAAAACATTCCTCGTTATCTTCACACCAAGTTCACCGACTTTTTACAGAATGAGGATCGTGGGCAAGGGTGGCACCAGTGGAGATGGTCGGCCCTCGTAAAACAGGCTTTTATCGCACTTCCTTACCTCACCAACCTGCTTCCTTGAGTGTCCCCATTCCAATCAAAAAATAAATCGATCCATCCCCCTCCCACTCCAAACCCCCCTCCCCCTCCACACACACACCTTCACACACATGCGCATACATGAATATTTATTGATTTCAATTGCAAATCTGGCAGAGGGGAATGGCCAGCGTACATCAACTGTCAGTCAATCAACACGGTACGAAAAACAATAAAGAAGAAAAGAAGACCTTTTTCGGAATAGTTCGGGCTTCAGTTTCATTGGTCGGTATAAAGTGGAAGAAATGTATTTATCTGCTCCCTTACATGCTGGCTTGATGGGCCATATCTTGAAAGAAAAATACAAATGAACGTAGTAACGTCATCGTAATGGAATAATGTTGTGTTTTCAAACATATTTTTATGTTTATTGGTCGAGTTTTCGACCAGGAGTTTATTTGCATAACTATATTGTATCGCTGCACCACTCGCTGCTATACATTGATGCATGTCGTCGGCATTCTGTTTGAAGTATGGTTTTCCCACTCTTCTATAATTAGCCTCGATAGGCGGGTGGTGGACCCGTATATTACAGACTGATCACCGGGTGTGACGAAGACGGGTTTTAAATGGAGCGTACACGTAATGTTACCAGCCAAAAACGTCCAAAACCGACCAAAAGTGCTAATTACCGACCAAAATACCGACCAAAAACCAATGAGTACCGACCAAAAAAATTAAATGAGTACCTACCAAAAAAATACGATTTTTTAGAATCTCAAAGGTCTTTAATTTAAGGGGTCATTCAACATAACTTTGGTCAATTTGTTGACTTTTTTCCCAATGCCTCAGAAACAGATAAGAGAAGTAAGGAAAGGCAAATTATATATCAAAATAATGAGTAAAGTTCATAGAAAAGGTACGTATAATTTTTTTCAGGAAAAAAAGTGAATTTTATGATTTTGAAGAAGATTAATTTGCCAATGGCATAAGTAACGAGCCGGTAAAACCACAAAATGATTGGTAAATCAAAAGCCTTGTCCTCAATGTAATGATAACATACTACAGACTTGGAGAAAGCATTTTTATGAGACACACTCTGGTGAGTTTTGATGTTGGAGTGCAATACCACCAACACAAATTTTGGATCTTCCAGATGTGGCCATGTTTCAATGATGTCTATTCCGGTCATGTGATTACAATGTGGTTCTTTCAAGAATACTCATTTTGGGCGATCGTAAGAATGAAAGGATGCGATCACGTCCTTTATTTGCTCGAGACAATGTATGAGCGTCTTTACAAACAGGTTACAGCAAATACTTGAGCTGTTAATGTCATAACTGCAAAATATGGTTCGAAGTTCCCTCTAGTGTTTACAGGCCATCTGAACTTTTTTGTTGACAAAAAATCTGAATTATTGCGAACTAAAAAGACAACATGAAGTTATGAACCACTTGTAAAAAAATATCCAAGTGTATAAAATTGGGACGATACACATAAAATAAGGCAATATTCATAACAAAGTAAGCAGAATGCTTCAGAAATCACTTTTTTCATTCCAAGTGACCTGGAAATTTATACTTAGCGTGTTGATTTCCCCCAAAGTTGTAAAGTTTTGTACTTCCTAATAACCATGGATCTCTGCCTATGTCTGCAAAGGACCGATTGAAGATGGGTTGAAAATGATGCATTCGCGCTTTTAAATAAGGTGTGATTGGATGATGCTGTGAATTTAGTTTTTTCTTGCAATCAACTCTACCAACACAAGCGTCGATCAATGTCTTTTGTCATTGTTTTACACTGATAAATGTGACAAATCGCCTTTACCAGAAACTATCTCCCAATTTGCATATCATAATAAACATAACCACTCTCAGCACCGTGATGGTAAAAACTGAAACGAATTATCAAATCCACGGTCAAAATTAGTCGCGATTGGCATTTAAACAAATGAAATACACAAAATATTCGCAATTTCTTCATTATCCATGCCAAGTTACTTTTTAACCAGACCACATGCGTTCAGTTTCATTTGTCAGCATCATACTGCCTGCTGCAGTGCAGATGTTTGTGGTAATAATAGTACGAGAAGGAGAAAGAAGCCAAATATTTTCCCATCATCTATAAATTAATTAAAATTGATAATTCTGTTTATTTTACTGAAATTATGAATTGATAAGGTGGGTGTGTTGTGATTATTATGCCCCGGACCTGGAAGTTGGAAAGTCAAAGGCACATCCAGTGCTGTTGAGACCTTTGTCCTCTAACCCATACCAACATTCTCCCTTGTATCTCAACCACTGCTACTCCAATTTGAAGGAAATTTGATGTTGTGATCGACCATCATGGAGAAACACTGCCTGTGTAGCTGCTGTAGCATGTGTTTCTTTCACACATTTTTTCCAAAGTTATGGTCCTTTTTCACTCTTTCGAGTTAGAAAATTTTGTTTATGACTAGTTGATTTGTTACAATTTGTTGGAAAGTACCTTCTGACACCCTCAAATTAATGGCAGCAAAATATTTTTTGTAAATATTTTGTTCCTATTACTTTTGAAGCAACAAGTTAATGAATATTCTGTAAAGCCACTAATCTGGTGTTTGACACTTTTATCGGAGCTGTTATGGAGGCTTCTGGAACTCAACATGTTGATTATGGCAGGGTTTTTCTCTTCACCCATTAACCCTTTACCTAACATGAAAAGCAGACGACGGGGAGCGCGGTGGCTCAGTTGGTAGAGGTGCAGGCTGCAAGCCGAGAGGTCCTCGGTTCGAATCCCACCTGCGGCAACCACGTTGTGTCCTTGGGCAAGACACTTCATCTCCATTGCCCGCGTGGGGGCACGATGACGCCGTGTACTAAGGTGTACTGCACGTCGATGGTGCGCATGTCTTCAACCAATCTAACCCTGCCTGTGCTGCAGTGCGAAGTTACGATGTTGGGGAGCTGGCAGCTGCTCGTCGTTGCTCGGTGGTTCTCTCCGGGTACTCCGGCTTCCTCCACCCGTAAAACTGTCACGGTCATGATTAGCCATTGTGCATAAATATGTGACCTTAAACACCAATAAATAAATAAATAAATAAAAGCAGACGACACTTGCAAAAAAAATTCTTGAATAACTAATTTTTGTTCATTTTTTGTCTGAAAAACATAGGTTATGACCCCTCGTTGGAACGAGCTCGACGAGCTCGTTCCAACGAGGGGTCATAACCTATGTTTTTGAGACAAAAAATGAAAATATTTTGAAAATTAATTGGCGATTTTTGAGAATAGCGCTGGCCGGTTTTGGCCGTTACGTTGGGTAAAGGGTTAATTGATAAATTAAGTGTTATAGTTGGAAGAAACAAGTATGAAGATCTGGAACTTAAAGTGTAAAAAGAATGTTTTGCAATGTAACATGATTTTTGCAGATACACTTTTTGGGAGGGTACCTGTCTGATAGTGTTTGGAACATGTATGTCGTCAGGATCTCCAAAAAGAAAAAAAAGTTAAACTTTGATGAAAAAGGCATATGCCATGAGTGCCGAAGGTAGAGACATACAAAAAGAGATGGACTCCTTCAAGTTGACCTTTGTTGAGCTCCCCCAAATCAAAACATAAACAAAAGAAAATGTCTGCCTTCAGTCAGTGAGCACACCACTTACAACATTTGGTCTCAATCTTTATTACTTTCAAGAATTAGGAAAAAAAAAATTTCAAGTATGTACTTCAATGTTTATAGAATACAGCCGTTATTTTATTTTGAGGTATTTTATTGTAAAAATTTTGTTCTCTTACTTATGCCATAGCAGACTTTCAGGTAGTGCTATAGACATGGCAGCAGTTCCATGGAAAATTCCAGTTTCCACATGTTCATTCCAAGCATTTTGGTATATAATTTATTGGAGTTATTCATTTTGGGTCTTTTTTAGCCTTTGAAGAAAATTACATGAAGTTTGACCAGCGTTAGGATGGACGTCCCCTTAAGTAGTTCTTTGAGGGGTGGACACAGGTGCTCGGCACAAGCTGAGAACTCTAAAAAATTATATTTGATAATGATTTTTTATATCGATTGTCTTCACCTCCCTCAATAAATATAAAATACAAGCTTGTATTTTATATTTTTTATCTATTAAGGAGGTGGAGAGAATCGATCCAAAAAATCCTTATTAAATGTCATTTTTTAGAGTTCTCAGTTTGGCCGAGTACCTGTAGGTGCAGAGAAGTCTAGCCATTATGAAATCGGCCATGGAGAAGTCGCCAAAACAATTTATGAGAAGTCGGAGGAGAACTTGGCCCCAAGACGAAGTTGACCTCACCCCATAGCAAAAAAAAAAAACTACAGAAGCACAGGCGTACAGGTCAGAGTTTTTAGACGGGAGTCAGGGAACTGGACGAATTTGCTCAAAATTGGCCGGAAAGTGATCTTGCAGCCATCATCGAGGAGGTGCGACATGTGTGGGCGACACTCTCCCGGGAAAAGGTTAGTCTGGAATCTGCTGGAATAAACTATGTAAATGCCTATGTATCCATTAGTTATCAGATGCGTGACCACCCGAAATTGGAAGCAGGCCACTTATTGATCCCCCAGGCTTCGGCTGGTACACCCCATATGGTCTGTGTGTCTTCTGACTCGGGATCTAGGTTCAACTCACCTGTCATTGAGAACCATCAGTCTTCTGACTTAGGGTCGGCTCTCAACTTTGTGTTTGAGTTCCTTCCAGAGCTTAAACCGTCAGACCAGCAACCTTCTTCTGGGTGCCTTCAACCATACCAGTTGGTACAGGTGGTCGAGGCATTTGCAGCATCAGACTCTAAGCTGAGTTCCAAGACTATGAAGACATCAATCTTGACTAGGGCTGATACTTTTTTTCCTCCTGTGCTTTATCGTTCTTGCGATTCTGCCAATCTGTCAGTCTGCCAGACTTTGACGGTCTTGGATCAGGATTCCTCCTCCCTTCAGGTTTTCCAAGCCCAAGTCAGTCATTATTCCTATGCCAACTTTGGAGTCCACGTTGGGCTTATCCAGAGAGATGCTGGGCATGCTATCTCTCAGATCATATCATCTCTGCCTTAGCTGTTGGTCTGCCTCCAGACAAGTTTTGATGACATACAGGCTCCCTTGCATGTGCTTTCTAAGGTTCACATGCACCTTATACACATTCATGTAACATGCCTAATCTGGAGTTAGTCTGCCGAGATGCAATGCTGGACACTAGCAGTTCCCTTCCTGAAGTGCTGCTCTTCTATCCACTTTGGTGTGTCCTTGTCTGTTCCATGATTCTGTAGGGACAGTCTGGGATTACGTCCTACATCATTCCAAAGTTCAGTTGCTGCTTTGCCAGCTTGATTCGTCTTCTGTTGGAGGTGGGGGCCATTCAAAGCCTAACAAGTGCCCCTCTACTTCTTCCTCTTAATCACATGGTAAGGGTAAGGGCAAGTGTCGGCAGAATAGAGGAAGGTCTTAGGTCCATTCTGCTAGCAGAGGAAGTGGTTTCTCCTCTTGAGGGCTTTCGCCAGGGCACGAAATGTAGATCCTCACCTCGATTTGTCCCAGGTTGGAGGAAGGATATCAGAGTTTACACTGTTGGGCTGAAGTCACATCCGATCCTTGGGTGTTAGATGTTGTTCGATCCAGTCTGTGGATATCCTTTTGAAGGCACCCCTCTCTGTCGCAGATGCCGCTTCCAACCCCAGTTCCTTCAGACATTTTGTGCCAGGAACTTTTGATCATGGTGATAGACACAATCTCCTGTCAAAGAGGGCGATCGAGGTCGTCAAGAACATTCATTCAGAGGGTTTTTATTGCCGCCTGTTCTTGGTGCCAAAGAAGGACGGCCGGCTCAGACCAGTTATCAATCTGAGTATCCTGAACTATTCTGTCATTGCTCCCAAGTTCAGCATGGAAACTTCCAATTCTGTTCACCACTCCATTCACCAGGGAGACTTTGCTTCCAGCATCAATCTGCAAGACACTTACTTTCACATGCAGATTCATCGGACATCGCAAAATTATCTCTGGTTCACGAGGGTTTCGACCAGGGCCATTGCTAATGGTGAGGGCTGTGGCACCTACCACCCTCAAGTAGTCAGAGCATTTGTCCATTCAACCTACCGCAAGTGTTGAAATGATTAGTTGTTTTGAGAAGTCAACAACTTCACTTGATGGCAGTAATCGACTGAAAGTTGACTAGTCAAAATGTTGAATTTCTATTGAGGGCCTAGACTTTAAAGAGAAAATGTCATATTTTCATGTGATTTTGTCTTTCGATAAATCCTGAATTTGGATTTGCAGTAACTTGGTTAATCTGGAAATATTCACTGAAGGGATTCATTAGTTAAAATAAGTTCTTAACTGTTTGATCAGTAACCCGCTGTGCAGCTTGAATTTCAAGTTGCACATTGTTGCATCAAAAAGAAATATTCTGCCATTTATTGCTTTTGGTGTCATGTTAGTGCATGCTACACAACATTCAGCAATGTTCCAATAAAACTAAAAGCCTCCACCTCTGATTGGACCAGAGCTCGCTTAGTATATTCTATGTTTACGGCTCAAGTGGCAAATGTTACCGTCTGACGTCACAATGCGAAATATGTCAAATGACGTCACCCGGTTCGTAACTGCTTCATAAATGAAGTGCCTAGCAAGCAGCTTCATTTTTCTGGATTTTTCACATGTGCAACAAACGGTGTTCTGAATAAAGTGTTGCTTAAATTACAAACCGATTTACGATTTGAACTGAGATGGAATGAGTTTATCTGGTTTATTGATTATTTAGCTAGTGCTGTCATGGGTACACGAGAGGTTTATTTACTAAACCTGTGATCGTTAAAAGTTGCCTTGCAGAAGGCAACTTTTAACGATCACAGGTTTGGAAATAAACACCTTGTGTTTCACAATGTAACACGTCTCGGTTGGACATAAGCTCTGAGCCGCAAACCTCAGACCATGTTACCGTCAGCTCATCACAATAACTTATAATGTTGCAACATAGTTGGCATCATCAAAGGATAATAACAATTATAACATGCTATTAATTCTGTTTGGAAGAGTTTACATGGTTATTCCAGATAATTGAACGAGTGTATGTTTTACTTTCAGAATTAGTATTCAAGTCATTTCGACAATATTAACAATGTATGTTGACAACCACTATGTTCAAAAGTTTCCCCAACTAGTTGATTAGTGGATTTCGGAGTAAACTTTCCCGAAAATCTAGTCGACTTAGATTAGTTGAAAAAAAAACATTTCAGCACTGCCTACCACACCAACACAATATGCCTTGTTGTTTATTAATCACTCTTCTTGAAAAATAGAAATTTTAGAATTTTTTCAAGGTGAAACCCTGGAAAAAATCGTCAACTGAAAATCTTGTCAAACAATTTGAGCTCTGCAGTACCCAATTGGGGCTGTTTGGTTTCCAGCAAGACCAGTTTGGAGAACCGATATGGTACATGTTAATTAAATAAAAAGTTGAATCACGACTATAGGCTTTCCAACTAGGAAAAAAATGTTGAGAAGGTAATGGGGAATCCAAGGATCCAACGGTGTGACCATGTTCGCCCTACCAGATCCTTGGGTTCACCATTACCGGCCTCAAGATTTCATCTGTCTGAAATGCACATCTGAGATGCAAAATGGACGAACTATGACTTGTGCATGTTAAAATGGCTATCCTCAGAGCGTACACAAAATTTACCAATGTGGGCCAATGGAACCCAACCCAAATCGTGTGCATATGCCATATAACCAATCACCAGGTCCTGTTGTTCTGTAGTCAAGGTTATTGCATTTTGGTAAAAAAAATTGAGTCTGGTTGATTTGTTGCTGTTCCTTGTTCCCTATAATTCTTTCCCTTTGATGTGAGCCTTTCAAGTGTCATTGATGAGAGCCTTACAAGTACCTTTTGGGAAGGGGAAATTCAGTGAGGGGAATAGGGCCGTTGATGGGATCTCATGTCTGCATAGTGGAAACCCTGGATTACTACACATACATTTTATTCATCCAGTTATAAATTTGCAGAATGTCTTGTATTTTTAACTATAATCTTGACTGACTAATATTCTAACTACATGTACATCATCAATGCATGCCTTCGACTAACTGAAAGTGGAATAACTTAGATGGTGATAAATTCTGTCATACAATCTCGCTTAATGCTGAAGAGATTGTTTCTCTTGAAACTGTTGATGAATTGTTCACTCAAGTAATGGTTGAAGTAGAGATGGGTAACCGTAATATACTAAAAAACTGAACCAATACCGATATCACAGGTATACCGAAAAACAAACCAATCATTTAATACCAAATCTGTCTGAATTTTTAGTCGAGTTGTGACGAAGTCAAACTCGACTTATAGTTTGATGAATGGCGGGCGGGCGGTCTTTCGGGCCTAAACAATTGGTTTCCGGATGATAACTTGATAATGATTCAACCCATGTTCATGAAACTTCGTAGGTAGGTTGGTATCAGTGAGAGGAAGAACCCTATTAATTTTGGTCTTGCTTGGTCAAAGGTCAAGGTCACAGTGACCTTGAACATAGTAAATTGTAAACAATTGGTTTCCGGATGATAACTTGACAGCGGTTCAACACACATTCATGAAACTTCATACGTAGGTTGGCCTTCATGGGAGGAAGAACCTTATTTATTTCGGACTCACTAGGTCAAAGGTCAAGGTCACAGTGACATTCAACATAGTAAATCGTAAACAATTGGTTTCCGGACGATAACTTGATAATGGTTTGACCCACATTCATGAAACTTCATAGGTAGTAGATTAGCCTAGGTGAGTGGAAGACCCCTATTTATTTTGGACTCGCTAGGTCAAAGGCCAAGGTCACAGTGACCTTGAACATAATAAATCGTGAACAATTGGTTTCCAGATGATAATTTGACAATAGTTCCACCTACATTCATGAAACTTCATAGGTAGGTTGGCATTGGTGCAAGAAAGAGACCTATTTATTTTGGAATCACTCAGTCAAAGGTCAAGGTCACAGTGACCTTTCACATAGTAAATTGTAAACAATTGGTTTCTGGACGATAAGTTGATAATGATTAAACCCACTTTTGCACTGCCACAACTCGACATTGGATCAGTGATCCTATCGGCATTTTTAAATTTTCGTACAATCCCTATTTATAAGGCCCTGTTGAGGCTTGATGTCAATTGAAGGGTTCATTTTATTAAAAGAAGTGGCTGATTTTCTTTTCAGTTTGTTAACCTCAGGGGTCTGGACAGTTGTCCTTAATTCTCATTAGACTACAACTTGTCTTGTCCAGCTGCTTAACAGTGATTTCTAGCCAAGTCTTGGCTGGAAATCACTGCCCAGGTGCTTTGTCTATTGTCTGCAGGACCTCTTGAAGATGGAAAGGTCAGGACACATGCTTTGAGATTGCATATGCCTGAAATAGGGCATTACATGCTATGGTGTGTTTAGAACAAGTTACAAAATCACTGTAGATATGATTGGTGTTTGTAAAGGAATGCCACTGTTGAGCTCATTGGTAGTGGCATTTGTGGGGCAGTGATACAAGAACAACTTCTGTATTGTCCTGATGTGAATTTCCCTTTGACAGCAAATCACAGTCAATTCAGATACTGAACCGATACCGAGGTATACCCCCTTAAAAATACCAAAACTGATACTGAAATCAAAATTCCAATACAGCCCATCTCAGGTTTGTGGACAAGTTACAACATTTGAAGCCTCTCTATCTTAAACATGAGCTACGATGGCAGAAAACACAACTAACTGTTCGCAGAGAAATGCACATACAGCAGAGAAACCATATCAGCAAGCTAATAAGGGAAGCAAAGAAAGACTACTTTGAGGGCCTAATTAAAGACAATATAAATAGATTGAACACACTTCCAATGGTCATAGACAAACTGTTGCTCTGGAAACTTCATCCCATACACCAGACCATTCCTCAGTGTCCTATTTAGCAGACTGATTTCTCAAATTTCTTTCTGTACAGAGTAGACATTGATAGTGCCAGTAATGTCAATAGGACCATTGAGCAACGTCATTGAATCTTTTAGCAATACCTGAGTTTGATTCATTTGAGCCACTAATGTTGGAGGAACTGAAGTATATTGTTACCAAGGGTTCCTTGAACTTCTTTCGAATTGATGCACTCCTGATATTTCCACGTGGTTGTTGACAAGGTGCCTATACCAGACATAGGTCAATCGCTTCTAAAGATTAACACCACTCTAACCTCTGGAATTTTCCCATCAGAAATGAAACATCTCCTGGTATTACTGATATAAAAAACAGGCATGGATTCGAAAATACTGCAATATTTATAAAAACCTCTCATTCATTTTGAACATTGTTGAGTGTGCAATGATGTTTAAAATGACATCTGATGGAACTTGGGCTTTCAGATACTTCTCAGTCTGCTTACAGACCCTATTGCAATGCTGAAATGGCCCTTCATCAAGTACAGTGTCATATCTTGATGTCATCTTATTTCCTGTTTAGTCTTGCTTAACCTGAGTGCTGCCTTTGATAATATCAATCACACTCTAGAGACTGAAGGAATCTCGGACTTTGCCTTAAAGTGGTTAAACTTACATTTAACAAATTGATCCCAGGGTATTCTTTTTAATGACTCTTCATCATCTAAACTCACATTGACATATAGAGTCTGCCTGGGCTCCATATTTGGGCCCTTGCTTTTCATCATACACATATAAGTACCACTTTTATGCCAACAACACTCTTCCTATATACAGTTTACTTTAAACCTTTACCCAACACAGACTATATCAAAATTTATTATTTTAAATACAATTTTTTCAAATTTTTCAAAAAATTTCAACAAAACCATAAGACGTGACCCCTCATTGGAACGAGCTCGATGAGCTCGTTCCAACGAGGGGTCACATGATATGGTTTTGTTGAAATTTTTTGAAAAATAATATTTTTTCAACTGCTGAATTTGCATATTACGCGGCAGATGCGGGCGTTTCATTCCGTAAAGGGTTGAGTTGAATATGGGATCTATGTCACTCAGTAAGTTAAAAAGGTGTGTGGCTGAGATCAGTTGCTGGAGAAGCAGTAATTTTCTGAAATTGAGTGCAGACAAACCTGAAGTTATATACATTGCTCTACCTCATCAGTTGTCAAATTACCCAAAATTGACCTCTGCTAATTGAAGACAATGAAATGTCGCCAAACCCAGATGTTCACAACTTTGTGTATTCTTGGATTAAAACTTTGCGTTTGACAAGCATGTTATTGAAGTCTATCCTCAGCAAACTTTTAACAAGATATGCCCTTTAATTGAGGTGCAAACTGCAGAGAAGTTAGCACATGCATTTGTTACCAGCCATCTCAGTAAAATAAGTGCTGTTTGGGCTGCAAAAGATCACATCTTGATAAAATTAAAAATTCTCAAAATTGTGCAGCTGGGGTTGTAATGTGGTGGTAAATTTTCTAGAATAACTGATTTTCAAGGATCTCCACTGACTTTCTTTCCAACAGAGAATACAATATAAATAAATACAATATAAAATCATCCATATCACTTTAATGTGCATTAACAGTATTGCATCATAATATCTGTCAGGGCGGATAGCATCACATACAGCAAGCAGAAGCCTCCATTCATATGGCGCAAAAAACCTGTCTCAGGCAACTTTCTGGACTTGCCTCATAAAATGATAGTGCTTTTTCTGTTGCAGCCCTGACTTTTGGAATTTCCTACCAAGCAGTCTAAAGTCTGAAAAGAATATCAACATATTTAAAATGGGATTGAAAGTTTAATTGCAGTAATATGTAATTCTACACCATGCTAGTTCTACTGACAGGGTATTTTTTGTTTTTAAAAATTTGATTAGCAGTTTCCATCTTGGTTTCAAAAAGTGATGTTTAATAGTGAATATAAGGCCAACATGAAAGAAAAATTGTTAGCATTTGGATATTTTTGAATAGCATTTTGCGATGCGAATCCAGTCATCAAATACCCTGGTTACTGATATAGCCAAAGAACACTCTTAGGTGGAATTTTGGTTTAAAATTATCTGTAAGGCCTAAAAAAGTAAAAAATTTATTTTTCAGGCCTTCATGCATGGTCATTTTGGTTACCACATACTCTTTTTATAACCAATGCAAACTTAACTCCTTGCACTCTGGTAGTATATCGAAATTTCTGTCATTGACCCCATGTTGCCTATATGCAGCATAAAAATTTAACAAATTATATCTTGTTTGACAGAGCTCAATGAGCGCTGTCAAACCAGATATAATTTATTAAATTAAATTCTCAGTTGCATTGTGGGAAACATTTGCTGCTGAAAACTTTGGTATTTTGACAACAGTGTGCAGGGGGTTAAAAAAAAGAAAAATTAAATTGTTTATGTCTGTTATTTTACCCAAGTTAATAAAATTGATAAATTTGTCCCTTGAGTGCAACAAGGCTTTGCACTACCTTCTTTCACTCAAGGGACAAAATACACCACCAATCATGCTATTCTGTAGGTTATGAAGCCTAAAATATACAACCAACCAAAAATATGAACTTTTGATGGCTAAGAAATAATTACTAAAATAAACAATAAAATAAAAAAACATCCGCTTGCATGCAATTTTACAAAAAAAGGCCTGATAAACAGAAAATCTTCTTTGTGAGGCCAAATTATTATTAATATTATCAGTTAGGACTTGTCCATCACAGTCTGGACAAATCAAGTTTACTCTTCTCCGCTCCTCTTCAAGATGCCCATTGTTCCCAAACAGTGCCTTTTACCTATATTGCATCGCCGTGGGAACCCCGGGAAGTAAGCAGCACTTGTTTACTGTGGTAAACCAGTTCTGCTTTACTAGTAAAATAGGACCCAGTCACCAATGCTTGGGGTGAAAGTCCTCTAAAATGGGCAACATGTAGATCAACGATTGGCTAAACTTGACTTCATCTCCATGTTGTGTCACGATTAGCCATGGTGCATAAATATGTGATGTTAACCACCAACAAACCAAAATTGCAAGAATATTGTAAGCAGTTGTGGTAGATGTATAAGAAATTTTTTTACTCTAATCAGCTCTAATATTCAATTTTGTAATCCAGTCCCAAGGTGATAACAAAGGTACCCAAAAGTCTCGTGAAGATCGTTCCACAAATACTGCCTCTAGCCGAGCCATATTGACATGTGCACTTACTGATAGGTTGCACTGAATAAATCAAAGTTCATCTAATTTGCTTAATTTCTGTACGAGAAAAAAACCTGTATTATATGTGATGTATTCCATGTTACTAAACATTCAAACAAAAAATTTATTCAAATCAGAACTTTCATACAGAAGTTCTGTACAAAAAACTGATTGCACTAATTTTGGTACAAAATGACTGCCGGTGGCCATCTTGAATTTTGGACCACACCCAAAAACACTCGTTCTCCTCCCACGGCAATAACAAAGGTACCCAAGAAGTTTCGTAAAGAATAGTTCATAAATACAGCCTTTAGCCTGAGCCTTATTGAATTGTTGACAGACGGGCCATGACAAAACCTCAAATTTGACTACGTCAAAGTTGAGCTTAACAGGCCTGGCATTCTCAAAAATGTAGGAGGGCAAAAAATCGCTCTCCTCATTCAGCTTAGGAGAGTAATTAGCTTTACACAGTATTTTAAGTATCCAATTGAACAAACTCATTGAAACTGAAGCCAACGGACTATTACATCAGTGATTTTATTAACTTTACTTAGGTAAAGCAAAATCTCTTAGACATCTAGATGTCTCACTCAACAACCGAACACACACTTGACAAGACCTGTGTGTGTGCCCAGACCTGTTGTCCAAGAAAGTCATACGCCTGCCACTACCACCTTCAACCCCCCAAGGGGGGTTGAAGGTGGTAGTGGTAGGCATATGACTCTTGGACAACAGGTCTGCTTGAATCTACAGTCACATCCTGGTACAAGTGCTTCAAGTGACAGGATAGTAGTAATGGTAGTATATTATAGTGTCAGTATTCCTTGAATAATTACCCCTCAAACTGTCATGTCAGTTGTTGAACTTGAAACTGACAGAAAAAAAAATATTGCTGTGACTCATTTTGCTTCAAATGATAGCAACTGTGTTTGGGTATGGTTGCAGCCATTACCTTTTACCACTAAACCACTTTCAAAATGAAATTACGTGATGTTTTGTGACTTCGAAGTTGAATTACATTTTTGCTTTACAACAAAAATTTAATGTGAGCATAATACATGTAATCTCAATCATCCCAGACCAAAATATTTAGGAGGGCAATTTTTTGTTCTCCTTAATTCTTTCAGGAGGGCAGTAAGGAGAGCTAAAAAATCGCTCTCCTGAAATTGCCAAGCCTGGAGCTATACATTTGAGGTCAGAACTTGGAATTTGAATCTGGTTGTTCAGTCCTTGGTATGAATATATGTAATGTCTGATTCCAGATAGGATGCAGGTATCTGTAAACATTACTGCATCCTGTTGTTCTAATATTTATTTATTTATTGGTGTTTATTGTCACATATTTGCATTGGCTTTTCATGACAACAACATGGAGATAAAGTCAAGTGTAGTCAATCGTTTCTACCCATGTTGCTCATTTCAGAGGATTTTTACTCGAAGCATTGGTGACTGGTTCCTATTTTACCAGTAAGACAGATCTTATTTACAGCAAGGTGTTGTTTTAGTCTGTGTGTAAAAAAGTACTTAGACCAAGACCATACTATTTTCGGGTGGAGTTTAATTGCATTGCAGGTGGGGTTTAACTGAGGGGTGGGCTCGAAAAGATAAAAGCTTTTTAAATAAGATGCCCCATAGGCCTGAAGTGCTCATCTCACAACAGTTGTTTAAAGAAGAATTTAATTAGCATTCCAGGGGGCGTGGTGGCAAAGTGGGTAGAGGTGCAGGCTGCAAGCTGAAAGGTCCTCAGTTTGAAACCCACCTATGGCAACCACATTATGCCCTTGGGCAAGACACTTCACTCCCATTGTACACGTGGAGGCACAGTGGCATTGTGTACTAAGGTGTACTGCATGTCGATGGTGCACTTGTCTTCAACCAATGCTAACCCTGCATGTGTGGAGTTAGTACAGTGAAATCCTGTTAATTGAATAGCCACTTTTCCAATGAAAATTATTCAATTAACAGGAGTATTCAATTAACAGGGGTTGTGTCACTTTCCTGTATTCTGGAGATAAACTTAGCATTTATTCTATTATATCTTGTTTGACAGAGCTCTATGAGATATAATAGATTAAATGCTTATATTGGATGTAATGAGGCCAAATAGGTCTATAAACAAAGGAAAACTGAGGAGAGTCAGGGTAATTTCTCGACGGTACAAGAAATTTTATTCAATTAATAGGAGTTTACTCTATAACCTATATTCAATTAACAGGTCAAATTTGTACAGGAGGTATGGCAATTGGTTTTGTGTTGGGAAATTATATTCTATTAACAGGGTTATTCAGTTAAGAGATACCCAATTAAGTGGGCTCCACTGTATGTTGGAGAGGTGACAGTTGCTTGTTGTTGCTCGCTGGTTCTCTCCAGGTACTCAGACTTCCTCCACCCGTAAAACTGTCGTGGTCATGATTAGCCATTGTGCAGAAATATGTGACCTTAAACACCAGTAAATAAAAAAATAAATTAGCTAGTTAACACTACAGAGGAATGAAGTTATTTAATTATTTATTACTTTGTTGTCCATGCCAGATGATTTTTTTTAGTGCTGGGATGTTATCACAGAAATAATGCCCCAATTTCCAGTAATGCAAAACTTGGGAGTCCAAATATGAAAGCTAGGAACTTAACTTGAACAAACTTGCATCTAAGCCCTTCCCTTCCACCACCAGGACGCTGTATACCAAATGTGAAAGCATTCTGACTGGGGGATAAGGAGAAGATTTTTAAAGAAATTTCCTCATATTGCACTAAATTGAAATTCGGGCTACCATAGGGGGTCCAAATTTAACCCAGGGTCGGGGACATGATTTGAACAAACATAAGGGGTCCAAATAATAACCCAGGGACATGATTTGAACAAATTTGAATCTCACCCACCTAAAGATGCTGTATACCAAATACAAACATTCTGACTGGTGGTCTGGAGAAGATGATTTAAAAAAAAAAACTTCCCTCATATTGCACTAAGTTAAAATTCAGCCTCCCATAAAAAGCCCAAATATCAACTCAGGGACTTGATTTGAACAAACATGAATCTGACCTCCCTAGAGATGTTGTATACCAAATATGAAAGGATTCTAAAGGTGGATCTGAAGAAGGATATTTTTAAAGATATTTTCTCATATTGCACTAAGTTAAAATTTGGGCTACCATAGGGAGCCCAAATTTTAAGCTAGGGACCCGATTTGAACAAATTTGAATCCCCCCCCCCCCCCCCCCCCCCCCGATGTGTGATGTGTTGTTTTCCAAATACAAAAGCATTCTGACTGGTGGATCTGAAGAAGATTTTTAAAGATCATTCCCCATATTGCTCTTAGTTAAACATTCGGGCTCCTGTATTGAACCTAAATATGAACCAAGGGGCTTCATTTTAACACACTTATATCAGTCCCCTGAAATTCAAAATGTCAGATTTCAATTCACTTCTGCCTTTTCGACAGATTTTAGGACTTTATAACAGTTTTTCTTCACTATAAATCAAAGTATGCATAATATTATATATACTTTGATTTATAGTGAAGAAAAACTGTCTGCTAAAAAAATGCATCCAGGATGATTTTCTGGTTTCCCCCAATACCATTGGCTCTGGGTCAAGTCGCCCCACATATATTTCCGGGTCAAGTTGCCCCTGATTTTTTTTTATAACTTTATTTTTGTGTTGAGTTGAGTGAGTTTATACATGTAGCCATCAATATTCATTATCCCACTTTAATATGGTATTAGAGTAAACGCTAATAATATAATATTATTATGTTACCATAATATATAGTATAACAGTAACCACTGATTTAGCTTGTTTTAACCAATGATTTATCTTGTTTTACAGATTGTAGGACAGCCATTTACACCAAATGGACAGTTGTTAACCGTGAATGGCTTTGTACAAAAAGAAGGCAAGAAAAAACAGTTCCCGATGGTGTATGCATTGATGTCAAGAAGGAGAAAGACAGACTATTGTGCCGTTTTGGAGGCCGTAAAAGAAAAACTGGACAGTCCTGTAGTTGAAAGTTTTGTTTTAGATTTTGAAAGTGGTAGGTAGCTTGTGGTTTTCATTATCCCCTTGAATGAATGAATGAATGAATGAACTAATAGTTGCATTTATTTTTTTTTTTCAATTCCATCACTAGTGCTTGATTCGTAGTAATTCTTCGTTCTCTTTTCATAGGGGCATGGCAGGCTATCAGAGAAGTGTTTCCGGGCACTGAAATTAAAGGCTGTGTCTTCCATTGGACACAGGCCGTCTACAGAAAGGTAAACAACTTAGGATTGTCGACGGCTTACAGAGAGAAAGGGTCAGTTTATTCTTATGTTAGACTACTTCTAGCTTTACCTTTCCTGCCTGCAGAGCACATTGGTGAAACTTTTAGACCTTTGAAAGAAAAGGCCAACACAACTACATTGATAGAATTGGTTGAATAAATCGATAACCAGTGGATGGATAAGCCCGTCTTTCCTGTGGCTGATTGGAGCATTTATTACCACACTGTCAGGACTAACAACGATGTCGAAGGTAATTATCTCTTTCATCTTTAAATAATCTGATTTACACGTATAATGAAAATGAAGCCACTTCAATTAACGTCATTGATCTAATACTCATCCGTTTTCTTTTTTTAGGTTGGCATCGACGAATCAATGCTAATGGTACAGGACTCAGCTTCTATAAATTAATCCCAATCTTACAAAAATAGTCAAAGACAGTCGAGCTTCATATAAGATCGGAAGATTTGGAGGCAGATGGCCGAATAAAGTACACAAAGATATCCAAGAAACTGGAAGAGATATGGAATCAATATCGGGATAATGTGATCACAACCACCTGTATTTTGAGAAAATGTTCTAAGACTTATAATTAATTGTCGGTGTATGTAAACTTATTTATTTTCTGTTATACTTTTGTATTATTGACTTATGTAAATCATCATTGTTTTGTGTCTATTAAAATTGTACGTGATTATTATCTTGCAATAAAATGCCGTTTTTTCTCTCTCACCAATGTCAGAGTTTTTTCAAACCCCGTTACGCATCATTTGAAAGTGTCGTGGGCCGACTAACAGAACTAGCTAGTTCTGTTAGGGCCGACTTGACCCGGTGCGACTTGACACGGGGTCGAGTTGACCCGAGGTCGAGTTGACCCGTTCCCAAACCCAGGAGGGTGTTGACTTCCCGCGTTAAGATACATTTTAAAATTGGTCAGTGAAGAGTTATCACGTACTGAAATAGGCAGTTGGTTCCATTGGTCTGTGGTGCTTGGAATGAGTGATGACTGATACAGCTGCGTTCTACAGAATGGGATTCTGTGGTTATGACTTGATCGGAGATTGTGCGTGAAATTCGACGACGAGATGACTGGAGGGACTTCGCTGGCAATATATGGAGGCGACATAATAATAATAACTCTTTGGCCAGCCGCTGATTTGTCGCGGTCCTCATAAGAGAAGGCAATCATTCCCCCTGCACCCCACCCCCTCTTCCCCTCCTCTCCTCCCAGCATTCAGATATAAACTGCTTAATAGTGTCCCTCACTTCCTCTTTTTCAATTTCTTCAATAAGCATTCCTACCCTCTCCCTCGTGTCCCCCTTCAGCCATCTGTCCTTTGTTTCTTCACCCCACTTCTGCATTATTCTTCCAGTAAATTTTATTCTATGAGGTATATACTGTGGGCATTCCAAGAGAAAATGTTCCAGGGTCTCCACTACTCCAGAGTGGCACATTTGGCATCCCTTTTCCCCATCTCTCCCAATTTTTCCCCGAAGCTCCAGTGATCTTGATCTCAGTTTGAACAGCAGTGACCCTCCAAAGGTGCCATCTAGGTACTTCTCAAAAGCTGGCTTTTCTTTATATTGTAACCCCTGCAGTGATCTTTTCACGCTAACCCCTGCTCGCCAGTTTCGATTGCAATCTTCCATGACTCTCTCTTTGACAAACCTTTTGCCTTCTTTCATTCCTACTTCTATGTTTGTGACCTCTATAGAGTAATTGTCCATTAGTTCCCTCACATGTTTTGATCACCCCGTTTCTATATTAGAATTCCAAATGGTATCGAGCATCAATTTGCACCACCGGTTGTCAGGCAGGTTTCTCAAGTAGTTAAAGTAACACAGTTTTCCCAAATCTACCCTGTCCTTGATTTTCACCCACCCAAGCTCCCCCCTTACTGCTTCCAAAGCTGCAGCATTACTCGACCCTGTTATCCATCTGCCGGCATCATTCTGAGTACTTTCCAACTTCTTAATAACGGTTTGGTTTAATGGAATCACGTCCGTGCCATACGTTATACTTGGTAAACCCACCCTCTCCCACAGTGTTTTCCCCACAAAGACCTTGTTGAAACTATTTTTCCCTAAAAGTTTTAGTTGGTTCAGAATTCTTTTCCCCTTCAGAATCAGTTTGGCTGAGTAATTTCTGTACACCCCTCTTCCCGTTATATTTATGCTTACCCCTAGATACTCATACTCTCCCGTTTCTCCTACAGTGATTTGTTTGCTTTCCCCTTCGGGGATTGAGAACTCCCCCACTCTCCATCTCTTCGTCATATCTACCTTGCGTCCAACGGGTATTACCTTGCTTTTATTTTCATTTAGTTCGAGCCGCCAAGTGTTCCCATATCTTCCAACAATTTCCAGCAATTTCTCTAGCCCCTGTTCAGTTCTAGACATTAACACCATGTCGTCCGCAAAGAATAAGCCTGGTACCTTTATGTCTCCAACATTTACCCCCTCCGCACTCTGAATTAGTTCGTCCCCAAAATCTTTAACATACAATGCAAACAAAATCGGTGAGAAGATACACCCCTGCTTGAGGCCTATATCCATAGGGACTCGTTTTGTAGTGATACTCCCTAGACTGAGTTGGCTTTGCACATCTGTATACAGTGCTTTCATGATTCCCACAAAGTCACCCCCCAGTCCGATGCCCTCGAGCTTTCACCACATACCTTCCCTCCACACTCGGTCGTACGCTTTTTTCACATCTAGAAATGCCAGAAACATCTTTTTCTTTTCAGCCTTTGTTGATTCTATCAGTTGGGTGAGTGTAAATAGGTGATCAGTGACTCTTCGTCCTTTCCTGAAACCATTTTGAATTTCTCCTAAAAAACCTTTCTCTTCAATAACTTCCTCTAGTCTACCGTATATGACCTTACAGAATACTTTTCCGATGTTACTACTAACTGATATCCCCCTATAGTTATCTAGAACTTCCTTATCCCCCTTTTTGTGTATGAACGACACCTTACTTTCCCTCTACTCTCTGGGGACCTCTTGCTTTCGCAGAGCCAGGTTGAAAAGGTTAAGTGCCTCCCCTCCATTTTTGAGGAATTCGTTCGGAATTTCATCAGTCCCTCCCGCTTTACCATTTTTTAATTTCGAGACCACGTTCCGCACTTCTTCTGCCGTTATTTCGCTACATACACGATTGGATAGGTTCTCCTCCACCAGTGTATTTCTTTTTGGTGGGGACCCACTGCCCCATCGCCTATCGTTTATCTTTTCCCAGTGCTTGACTAACTCTGAAGCGATACGGCCTTTATCTTCTGTACTTTCCCCATCCACTTTGATACTCTGCACACTACTTTTCCCCCGTTTATTTACCAAGTTCCAAAATACGTTTGAGCTCGAACCCCCCGTTTTCTTTATTGTTCTGGCAAGACTGCAATTGCGCTCCTTCCTATTATTATTCTTTATCTCATTCACCTTTTTCCGTGCCACTTCATATTCTCCTTTCATTAGTCTCGTGTTATTGTTATCCACCCCTTTAAGCTTCCTACTTCGTCTGTAAGCAGCGCATTTTACCTTCCTTTCTTTTATAGCCTTTTTCAGTCCCTCGTTAACCCTGTATCCAAGCTCTCTCGTTGGGACCCTCACCCTTCCTATACAATCCTTCCCTGCCTCTGTTAGGTTATTTACTATGCCATCTGAAATACTCTGGACATTTGCATCCCTAGGTATACATTCAAGATTTGGTTTTAGTTTTTCCCGAAACTGCTTCCAGTCGGCTCCTTGTTTTAGTCCCCAAACTTCCTTGAAGGTATTTCTGTCTCTATTCGTCTTTTTGCCCATAATCTTAACTGTTATCAGGTTGTGATCACTACCCAAGTCATTTTTTCCCTCGTCATCTATTTCTACATCTATAACCTCCCTCCATACGCTAATGTCAGTGAGTATATAATCAATTATTGTTTTCTTATCGTTCCTCTCCCAGGTCCATTTACCCTTACATTTCGCATCCCTGTTCAGGATCTTTAAACCAAGCTCTTTTGATAGGTCCAACATCTTCCTCCCATTCGTGTTAATTTTCCTATCACCTCCCTGTATGCCCTCCTCCTTATCCCCGATGTGCCCATTGAAGTCCCCCATTAGGACAATACTGAACCCTCTGCTTTCAAGCTCTGTGATATTCGATCTAAGAGTTGTATATATTGAATCATTCCACTCGGGCTTACTTCCCTCCACTGCTAAGTATACAACACCAACGGCAACACTCCTGCTTCCTAACTTGATTTTTGCCCAGACTATTTCGTTGGATACTGGAATCTGAGTCCTTGCTTCTGTGAGATCTGTAATCAATGAGGGCTGTAATTCCTCTTTAGCGTAGATGCCAACACCACCACCCCGTTTCTGACCCTCAGTTCGCCCAGCTCCTATCCACACGCAACCCTTCATCTGATCAACCCGCTCATCCCGTCGTATCCACGTCTCACTTAGATGCGATGATACATTTTAAAGAAATTGTACCAATTTGTGCTTCCTGCGTCTTTCATGTAGGGAATCCCAACGAGTTTCGGAGTAGAATAAAACTTTGCTACAACTGGCTGTAGCCCCTGTAATTATCCTCGCGGCTGCAGTCTGGATTTTTTCTAATTCTTCAACTGTCTTGTCATGAGTATAATGATAATTTAATCCTATGCCGCGTGTTACTTATCAATTACTACTCCACGGCGACTTGTCCCGACAGCGACTCGTCCCACCTCGGGTACGGCGAGTTGTCCCGTTCCCGCTGTCATTTTGAGACGAAACCAGTGGCGGCGCCAGAAATTTTTTTGTGGGGGAGGGGGGGGGGGGGGGGCAACTAGGGAGGCAGACTACCATGAAGGGGGGCACATACGTAAAGGATCATATCATTACTTTGTTATGAGGTAGTCCAAACTTGGTCCCAAAGTTCGTAATATACTTTTTTGGTTTGGTACGTCCTCACGATTAGCCATTGTGCATAAGTATGTGACCTTAAACATCCGAGCGAGTAAGTCCGTTTGCCATAAGTCCAAGTATTAAATTTCGTCTCGTAAGAAAACAAAACATACTTGCACTAGTTCCGAGATGGGGTGGAGGAGGGGGCAACTGCGCGGGGATTTTTTGGTGTTTTAAAAAAAAACTAGTTTGACCTATCGATACGACTGAGCTGAAAGTCACGAGACGGTTTTTGGTACGGACCTTCGACGCCGCTTTACGCATTGTCCTGGGCCCGCCCTCCTTCTCGGCGGCCCTGCATACATGGTTATTAGCAAGAGCTAATCGACATACAAGATCAAAAGCCAAAACGAGTATGGCCCGACTGGAAAATTATCGGGTCAAACCCCAACACACACCCCTCCATAGCTACGCTCATGTCATACTATTGTGTGATGTCAAGAATAAAGAGATAAATGTTTATCTCAGGCCCTTCAACAAGTATTACTTTAACTTCACCAGTGTTTAAAGCTGTACAAACATGTATATCCCCCACACTCCATGAATGGAAGCAAAGCCTGCTAATACCGATTATGAGAGCCTAATTTCGACGTATCCTTCTAAAGTCAAAATTAGTATCTCTTATTTATTATATATCATTTTTCCCCAGAATTGCTCATTATCAACCAAGGCTGGTATGGCTAAAAATGCGGCCGATATGACGCCGATCTCGGCCTATATGAACCAAGCTGGAGTTGTGCCCCTTGATGCGTTATTCGTCGAACGCAAGCAATCAGTAAAATTGGCTTACCGGGCAAAATGTGGTAGTTTTTGTGTGGTGAGGAATTAATGATGCAACAAGCAAGTATTTGGTGGACGAACAGAAAAATGAAGCGAGTTGTACACAAAACGCAAACTAAGATTCAGAGTCGTAAGCGGAGATTTGTCGAAGGGCGAGAAGAGATTGTTCCAGCTGTCCGAACGTATCGGCTGGGTAAGCCAAGAATTTCGGATAGGTGAACTGGGAGAAGAGGAAACTTCGATCTTTAAGAAAAGAACGAGAAACAAAAACACTGTTATTAGATGTGAGAATTTGTTTTCTCAACGGGCTTGAGTACTATTGGGGATGTTTTTTTCAAAAAAGGATACCGGAACTTTTAATGGCATGGCACTCTATTGTTAGATGTGAGAATTTGTTTGTTTTGGTTTAATATATAAAGTCGGTCTCTCTCCAATGATTTTTTTCATATCTGGGAAGCCCATAAGCATCTTTTCCTTATTGATTTTTGTTGATTCTGTTAGGTGGGGAAGAGTAAATACGTGATTGGCGACTCTTCTACCAGTGGCGGCGCTACGGGGATGGGGTGGGTGGTGGTGGTGGGGGGGGGGGGACACTTTTTCATTAACTCAGATGGCGTGGGAGCGCGGTAGTCCAGTAGGTAGAGATGCAGGTTGCAAGCCGAGAGGTCCTCGGTGCGAATACCACCTGCGTAAACCGCGTTGTGTCCTTGGGCAAGACACTTAATCCCAATTGCCCACGTGGGGGGTACAGTGGCATTGTGTACTAAGGCGTACTACACGTCGATGATACACTTTTCTTCAACCATTGCTAACCCTGCTTGTATGGAGTTAGTATGTTGGGAGTCAGACAGTTGCTCATCGTTGCTCGATGAGTCTCTCCGGGTACTCCGGCTTCATCCACCCGTAAGTAAAACTGTCCGACACGAGGTGACCCTGGCTGTCGAAAGTGTCGTTAAACCCGAATGATTAAATAAATAAATAAATCAGATACCGCAGACATCTCCGCGAGTTAAGAACCCGCGGAGATATCTGAATGGAAAATGCTATAATATTATGATCCTGAAAGGCGGATCGCGCCGTGGAACTTTCGGTTTCATTCGGAAGTCCAATGCCGTAACCACTGAGCCCCCACAGTAGTATGTCTCGGGCTTTTCATCTCTGGATTGGATTACCTCGGTGGATGGCCTCGGAAGTGACGTCATGTCACGTGACACAGTGGCGCCATGTTTAGTTGTCATGGTAACCCGCGTGGGCGGCCATGTTGTTACGTCATCTCCATAGTGACAGGTGGTATGAGTGCGCATACTGGAGGCCTCCACCTTGGTTTCTATGGTAGCACATGGTTTCTATGTTACCCAATTTTTCTGCATTGGGACGGGGTATGTTAGGAGGGAATGTTCGATTGAATCGGAGTAAATCTAATTACCACAAACAACCCGACAATCCATAGGAATCACCAAAATCCACCCAAAATCACCGAAATTGACTTTGATACGGATTTCCCATTTTATCGGCTTAGCACGTGGTGCTATAGTACCGAGAAGGTATTGGGGTGTGTTCGATTGAATCGGAGTATCACGAATTACCACAAACAACCCGACAAGTTGTACTATTTCAAATTCTTTCAGAATCCTATTTAGGATCGCGAAACTTTTGGCTTATAATAGTAGTGCTATAGTACCGAGCCCCCCCCCCCCCCCCCGGGGTGTGTTCGATTGAAGTGGAGTAATGTTCCCATAATCCCTTTTTTGTATCCCATGACGTTTTTTCCCAAATAAGAGTAGCACGTAGTGCTATAGGACAAATTTACCCAGAATCCTCTGCTTCTACTTGGAACTATATTTTTATAAATTCCTACGCTCTATTTTTAGTAACATCCTCAACTGACCCCCCTAACTAATTCTTAGGGTCTATATTTAGCAATTTCTTTAAATGACCCCTCAACTACATGATTACATGATTTTAAATAATAAAATTAATGATGATCAAGATGTTTTTACACTGACCTGTCAGAGCGAAGTTAATCCACCAATCAGATTTCTGTATTCCCATTGTGTTTCTTTCCCATTGACTTCTATACTAATTTTCTAAATTTCCCAACTTTAACCTATAATCCTATAGGAAACAAACAAAAACGCCCATCGAGAATGAAAATATATATGCCCCCATAAAATCGGTGGTTTATGTCTGATATTTTTTTTTACCCACGTTAATAAAATTGATAAATTTGTCACTTGAGTGCGAAAAGTCTTTGCAATGCTTTAGCATTGCAAAGCCTTATTGCACTCAAGGGACGAAATGCACCACCACCCTTGCTATTCTGTAGATTATGAGGCCAAAAACACAAATCAAACCAAGAATATGAACTTTAGATGGCAAAGAAATAATTACAAACATAAAAAATAAAATAAAAAACTGCTCGCCCACATGCAATTTTACAAAACCTGGTCCGACAAACAGAAGATCTACTTTGTGTGGGCTTATTATTGTCTTTGATAGCAATGTTTCTGAAGTCTTTCTTGTTCCTTCACCAAGTGCAACCTGCGCATGACCCAGACCGTCCTCGACAAATATGAAAGTTGGTCAAAGATTGATCTCCTTAAAATGCGGAGACACACGAAGTACCGATGGGACGACGCCCCCACCCCCTCAACATACACTCCAAACATTTTACCGATCAATTTGAAGGATTGTCAGAATACTGCTTAACTGGGTGAGTGCTGGAAGCCACTATCAGAGCTTTAAAAAAATGGGGGTACCAGGGGATAAACCAACATTTTCCTTGCTCATTTTTCATATTCATTCAAACACAAATTCCATTTTGTTTATAAATATTTGTTTTTTCACAAATTATTTAAGAGTGCCTATGGGCACTCTTCAATAATTTGTAATAAAAGAAATTTTAATAAACAAATTAAGATCACAAAAAAAATAAAAAATGTACCCCTCAACCAATTAACCCTTTACCCAACGTAACGGTCAAAACCGGCCAGCGCTATTCTCAAAAACTGCCAATTAATTTTCATTATTTTTTCATTTTCTTTTTTTTTGTCTGAAAAACATAGATTATGACCCCTGGTTGGAACGAGATCGACGAGCTCGTTCCAATGAGGGGTTATAACCTACCTAACATGAAACGCAGACGACACTTGCAAACAAACTTCTTGAATGACTTTTTTTTAATTATTTGTCTCAAAAACAAAGGTTATGACCCCTCTTTGGAACGAGCGGACGGACTCGTTCCAAAAAGGGGTCATAACTTATGTTTTTGAGACAAAAAAAAAAAGAAAAGAAAAAATAATGAAAATTAATTGGCGACTTTTGTGAATAACGCTGACCGGTTTTAGCCGTTACGTTGGTAAAGGGTTAAATTTGTCTGAGGCGGAATGCCGTACCCCTACAATTTCATGACCCGAGATGGCTTTATTTTCACGAACATTCAACACAGCGAGAACTCAATCTTCTTCCTATCTGTACTTAACCCATTTCAGCTGTTTATAGCTCATGGCCCCACACAGATAACAATGTCCACTTCTTTTGAACAGTTGTGAGAACAAAATATTAAATATTTTCTCGGAAGTACACCCCGGATCCCTTATACTACTTCGAGAGGGGGACATTCTCTCTGAAATACGCATTCCGCAATGGCCATCGCTACGAGCTGCACGTCCGTTTTGAATGGACGCTCAGCGGTGGCCGACGAGGGCCGTCACCCTTCTTCTTAATTTCGGAAAGCATCACTGTCGGCGGACTGAGGTGTTTCTGCACCCCCCCCCCCCTCCACCTCAAGCTTCGTACTAATCGTCGAAGTCTCAGTAAGTGCTTCAATTTCGAAATTGAAAGTCCAGACCCTTGAAAGTGCTTGAAAATTCGACATCCTAATGGACGGAATTAGGATTCGCTCATTGGCCACAAACGATATCACTATGAGTAGTTTGCCACAGAATCCGGTTTTTACATACATTCAATTAGTGTTCAACCGATTGCCAAAAATGGCCGCTGACCGTTTTACTGGTTATTTGAGCTCACAATCGGCTGATTCCGATTGTCATACCGTGTACTTCTAGACAAGTCGAGGCTCGCAAAGAACTGCATTAGTTTGAACATATTTTACAGTGTTTACAGACTACAGTCCGTCCACTACTAGACAACTTGAAGCAAAAGCTAAAAATGGTAACATGGGTTCCCATTGCAAATTTGGTTGGCGATAAAATGTGTTCTTTTTATTGATAATTCGTCCCCTGAGTTCCAAGGTGTTCTATGTGCTTACTGTCAAACATGGAGACATCAGCGTTTTCAAAGATACATCCTTAGAAAGCCAAATGAATCGCCTTTTCTCGGTTAACTGTAAAATTACTAACCAACAATTTTCAATTACAGTTTTCAGGTCTTTTCTGATGGCATTAATCAATGATTTACTGATGTGATCCATTGTGTTTTTATTTTCAACAAAATAATCAGATATGTCATGAATTTCAAGAAAAGTATTCATTTTATCCTGAACCCATTTTAAGCGCCCAAAAGGATTGTCCTCTCTCCAGTGCCCTTCTTGTCGAGATTCGCATAACCAAAACATTGTTTGTTGACAGTGGAAAGTTGACAATCCTCGTTTTACTTTGTTAATATGAAAACAAAATAAGTATTTGAATAATTTGTAACAACGGAGTTGTGACATATTCATAGAACGTGCAACTTTTTGGGACGCTATACCAAACGAAATGATAAACTCTCTCGGGTCTTTACTATTCTTATGAGCTTTGGGAACAATGTGACGTCCGCTTTTAACCCTTTACCTAACATGAAAAGCAGACGACACTTGCAAAAAAAATTCTTGCATAACTAATTTTTTTCATTTTTTGTCTCAAAAACATAGGTTATGACCCCTCGTTGGAACGAGCTCGACGAGCTCGTTCCAACGAGGGGTCATAACCTATGTTTTTGAGACAAAAAATGAAAATATTTTGAAAATTAATTGGCGATTTTTGAGAATAGCGCTGGCCGGTTTTGGCCGTTACGTTGGGTAAAGGGTTAATAACAGACTCTATCACACTCTGTGGCGGCCGGTGGCGTTTACTGTTTTGCCATGTAGTCCGAGGGCTGAAAATCGACAGAAAAATATCTTTCTCTCCAGGGAAGACACTGGACCTCAGCATATGGAGATACACACCCGCATGAGGTGAACAGAAGTGTGAGTGATTGGGGAGGTGGGTATTTTTTTCAGCACAACCATCGGCAGCCGAAAATACCCCCCACCCCCTTCCTACTACCACAACTCCATTTAGTTTGATTACGCCCCTATACCTGATTACAGTTTAGTATTAAGCAATTACAAGTTAGAATCTTGTGCTTAATGAATAGGCGGAATCCGCCCGCGTAATGAACAAATTTACAGTTGAAAAAATTATTTTTTCAAAATATTTCATCCAAACATTATTATGTAACTTCTCACTGGAACGAGCTCGTCGGGCTCATTCCAATGAGGGGGTCACATGATATGGTTTGGTTGAAATGTTTTATCAAAATTTGAAAAAAAAATATATTTAAAATAATAAATTTTGATAACGACCAAGTTGGGTAAAGGGTTACATAAGGGAAGGTTCGTGGCGGCTTTACGTTGCCATTCGAATGAGTTTCGACAACGCTCTTATTATTATCCAAGCTGAGGTATTTGTAATCTTACTTTTTGTTCTGCTTTTCATTCGTAATTCCATAAGTCGTTCTTTTTGAGTAAGTGATAATGTGAGTCGGTGTCGGCGTCCAAGTATTGGCTACCCAATTAGTCTGTTAGATTTCATAATATTGGTACTTTGTACGGTCCGGATTAGCTTGGGGCTTTGGGAACTACCGGCACCTAATATGGAAAACTCGCTTCTGTTGTCGCAAATCGTAACAGTGTGGTCTGGGAGTCCATGAACCGACTTTACCCCTACACACACACCCCCACACACACACACACCCACCCCACCCACACATACACACATATTCAAATTCTTCCCGTGTCCACTGTATCATGGTAGAATAGCCGACTAGCCCACACACAGTGTGCGTAACGTAAAAAATTCTTTCTACGAACTTGTTATGTGGCGACTTCCATGACGTAGGCCTACACTGTTACCATCACATTTCTCAACTGAACCCTTCTGAAAAATAATTAATCTACAGTACGTGGGGTGTGAATTATCACTAAAATACTCGTGGAGTGAAGATTCCACCCCGACAATAACAGGCGGTTCATGTGGTAATGCATGAAAAGTACAAGCACAGTTTTAGCCAAGGGGACCTCCGGGTTCAACCCGGAGGTCCCTTGGCTGAAACTGTTCTCTTCCTTCTAATACTTCTTCCTAGAAAAAGAATTTTAGTCTGTGTAGAGACGCCACCCCACGAGTGATTTAGTAACAATCCACTCTCCATGTACTGAATAGCTAAATTATTCTCAAATAAACAGTTTCTTTGTTGGCAAACGTCGTAAAAATCATACGCCATCATAAACAAACAATCTACTTCGTTGTTTTACTTAAATTTATGGAAGCTTCACTTCACTTGTTTAATATTTAGCATCTTTTTGTTAAATGGGGCGGGGTGGTGGTAGGGATCGTGGTGCCCTCTCCCTGTGTAAACGTGCGGAATATCAACCAAAATGTAAAAAATGAAAAAATTCAGAAGGTGAACCTCTTCCAACCCCCCCCCCCCCCCCCCCCCCCCCCCCCCCACACACACACACATTCAAACAAATCCCTCCGAATTCAAAATTATTTTCCCTTCATCAACAATCTAAGGGAGCTAACTCTTAAATTTAACCGACTCATTGACAAATTCTATCATCTGCAATACATCGTCGAGGGGAGCTAACTCTAAATTCGAAATGTCAACGAGCGGTGTTCGAGAAACTTTTCTGTTTCAATCACACTATCATTTGAGAGGAAAGCACTTTGTGACGATTTTTTGCAGTTGGCTCACACCGTAGTTATCGGGGGGGGGGGGGGGGGGGGGGGGGGGGGGGGGGGGGGGGGGGGGGGGTGGGGGGGGGGTATGTTATTTGCCTTTTTGGTAGTTATTTTCTAGGTTCTCTAGCGATTCCCATGCATCTGATTACATAAATTCTCACTATTAAAGTTAGTCTTTTTAATTTGAACTGAAAGTAAATATGTACCATGCATTCAAAATTTTACTTTGGGAGTGGGAGTTAACAAGGAGGTAAAAATGTTCGAAATATTTATTTATTTATAGGGGCGTAACTCCCCCCCCCCCCCCCCCCACCACCCCAAAATAAAACATAAAAAATCTCCCGACCATGAGTTGCGTCTGGCAGAGGTTGGGCAAGAAATTATGAAATACCAAGTTGGGCAGACGTCATTGCTTGCCTCAAGAAAAATATACACACGCTTTGGAGTACACTGTTGGGCAAAGTCTCTTACTGGGCCCGACAAAAATATACACAGATTAGAAAGTGCAATAAATGTCCGACTCAGTATATCAGTAGAATTCGACATCCGGGAGAGAGTAACTAATAACAAATGAATTTTATGACCTGTAATGGACGGCACTGTTATAATATTCTAATAAATTCCCTCAGATAAGTATTTTATCAGTGGAAACTCTATTTGTAACGTATAAGTGTTTGATAAAAACAGTTAGGTGTGATCAAAATATTTGGGCGATATGATCGAGCCGTCGGGTACTAACGTTCTACACCCCCCCCCCCCCCCCCCCCCCCCAAAGAAAATAGAGAAAAAAATGTTAGTTGCTGCGCTGGTGTTTAAGGTCACAAATGTTTACACAATGGCTAATCGTGACCGCATCTTGAAGATAAAGTAAAGTTTAGCCAATCGTTTATACGTCTGTTGCCCATTTTAGAGGACTTTCACCACACTGGTAGCTGGGGCCTATTTTAAGGTAAATAAGCAGTCTGACATTTGCAGAATGAGGTCCTCAGAGGGTGAATTTGATGATGCTATCCCATACAGTGTGCCAATTTATCCTCTGGGTACCTTTTTCTGTTTAGTTATCAGACCCTGATTCAGATTGAAGTTCACAGAGGGTAAATTTAGTGATGCTACCCTGGTTATACTCAGCCAGTGCTTTTCGATTGAATCTCCATTCAAATTTTAATGTTTCTTCAATTATTGTCTGTAACACTTTGCTGATGACCCCAATGGAAT